>JAOWBC010000904.1:11698295-11716509 GCA_028566105.1 Hypoplectrus providencianus | reverse complement strand
TGTCTGTTTGTCTGCCCTGCAATAGGCTGGCCACCTGTCCTGGGTGTACCCCGCCTCTGGCCCAGAGCCGGCTGAGACCGTGACCCGGGATTACCTGGATGAAGCGGTTCGGAAAATGAATGAATGAATGAATATAGTGTATTGTAGTTACATTAGTTGTAATTCATTGGTCAGTTGTAATTCAGTGCGAACTATGCATTATAATGCATAATTATGTTGGTCTAATCCATGATACTGTTGCTATAGTGTTAGTCTAAGTGTTGACCTAATTAAAACTATTACTCATCATAACTGTGACATAATGCATTATAATGTAAGGTTAATGTTTTAGGCCAATCCAGACTTTTATCAACATCATAGCTGTGTTTAGATTGCATTTTAATTTTACTATACTGTTAGAACAGAGTTTAAGACTTATTCCAACTTCATAGTGCATCATAGCTGTGTTTATAAGGCATTATAATGTTATTATGGTGACGGGATAGATGGTTTGCATTACAGACATGAGCTTGCAGAAACAGTGAGTGAATGAGTTACCAGCAATCATAAAATTTCATGCTACTTGAGCTTGAAAGGCTTTATGAAATGCTTTATAACATGAAATGGTAACTGTAATAAAGCATTATGATTACTTGAATGGGTTTTACTAGAATTTAACAATACCATAATCAGTTATAATGCAAAATACATGATATACATGGGCTTAAAAGACAGTGTGTCCAAAGTAATACATATATTCAGTTAATGCATATATTTTGTGAAGTGAAGCTTCCATGAGAAATGTAAAAAAAACAGGTCATTTTTTAAAGATCCGTGAAATGGATTTTCATTATTAGGAATCCGGCAGGGAGGAGGGCTATAAAGCAACATAACACAAGGTTAATGGATGGAAAACTTACTGTAACTCTGCCACAGAATGAAAGCGGGAGCAGACACTTTGCATTATTTTTATGCTAATGTGAACCCCTCGTCAGCTTTTTCACCCTGCGGGGAAACACAAGCTCTCTTTGTATTATATCTGTGCTTGTCATGCTGCAAAAACACAAACAGACTCAATATTTCTGTACATGTAAACCCACAAAGAAGCTGTTTTGATATCAGTCACTCTGGAGGGAGAGCTCCGCATCAATATTTTCCAAAAAATTCAGAGTGCCCCAAAAAAAAAAAAAAGAGAAAAAGCAGCAAAAAACACACACAGACACTTGTATGGAACTTTGGTTGTCGTTTGCTTTCACGCAGTGTAATGGCAATGGCGTGACAGTTGGAGCAATCTGCTTCGATAATGTTCAGAGTGTGTAAAGGGAAGAGGAGAATAGATCTGAAAAACAGGAACTCTTTTTTAACATCTTTATTTCCCAGACTCTGAAAGCTCCTGCAGCTTTAAAACAGAAACAACACTGTAAGACAACGTTGCAAATTATTTGCCTATTTCCCAACGTAAAAAGTAAACATTTACCCAAGAATAATGCAAAACAACTAACTTTAATTAGCAATTTATTTTCTATAAATATTATTACATACTCGTGCTAACTATTATACCACCAATTTAATTTGTATAATGAAATTTAACTCTGGAAACAGTTAAACCCCGCATGTGAAAAGAAGCTATTGAGAAAAAAATGTAAACCCCAAAAAATCTTGAGGGAGAACTCTGCATTAATATTTCAAAAAAAGGGGGGGGGAAAGAAAGAACATAACAAAAAGAGCACACAAAGCCACCTGACAGAGACTTTGGTGGTGGTTGTGTCTCACGCCGTGTGGAGGCGAGGCCCTGACAGTCGCAGCGTCCTGCCTCTCTGGCGTTCAGGGAGGCAGAGCAGACGTCTGAACAACCACGACTCTGATACAGCAGCTGGAGTTTGGACTTTCTAAATGCTCACGCTGCTACGAAAAAATAACAACAACAGTGGAAGGGAATGTTGCCCAATTATTTGTTTATCTCCTGATGCAAAAAGAAGGAATCAACCCAGCAATGTAAGTAAACTATAATAAAAAGCCATTTATTTATTTATTAAGTTTTACTGATAAACACCTCTGCTAATTTTTATGCTACTTAAGTTGTTAATTTGTTGAAATTAAATGCCCGCTATGAGAAATGAGCAAGTCTAATACTTAGTTTAAGTGTAAACTGTGGTGAATGAAAAATGATATCTAGCCATATTTATTTATTATTCCGACTAAAAAAAACTTTTTTACGTAATTTCAATAACAAATGGTTTAATGTTTCATTAATAATAACCTTCTGTTTTAATTCCTCAAAGGTTTCTTTAGGGTTCTTTATCTCAAAATGTTCAATTCAGAATAAAAGCATAACTTGGAATTATTATTATTATTATTATTTATTTATTATTTTTTAACAGTATTTTTACAGTCGCTGAATCAAAAACCTAGCAGTAAAAACATACTTCCCCTGCCGGACCTTTCTTCATCTTCCTCTGACACTTTATTCTCTGACCTATTTCACACAGAGAATAGAAAATAGCTTCCTGCCTTAAAGAAGTTGTGTTTTTTATTTTTATCCTATGCCGTCAGGTTTGTGTCACAGTGTCCCATCAGAACTGAGCTTTTGCAGAATGTCTCTTCCATTACAGTGTTCCTAAAATTCGTCAGTTGCAGCAATTTGAAATGTTTTTCTTTAGATATTATGTCTGCTTTATCATACGCTGTTTTTTCCTCTGTTAGTGGACAACTGCACTTATTTCTATTCATGCTATTTGGAAAAAAAGCTTTTTCCAACATCACAGGAAATGCTGGGCTTATATACAATTTGTACCTCAAAGAAAAAGCACCAACACTAGATCAGTTCAGAAAAAAAACATCAAAAATGAATCATAAAGTATTTGGACACAACTGCACTTACTACACTTTCTTCTAAATTATTATGGATACAGGGAAAACCACAAAAACAACAATTTAAGCTGAAAAAATTGTTACGTGTGTGAATCTAAAATTATAAGGAATGGAACAACATAAGCAATTAAACTGCAACTGTACAATCTTTTATTATGCCAGGGTAAAGCAATGCTGAATTATAAATTGGAGATTTCTGGAGTGGAAAAATTGTATCCTGAGAGCATCAGTTTAAATCAGAAAAGACAGGATGTAAAATATTGGCTGGCTGTGCATCCTGGGTGTGATCTGTATATAAAACGTGTTGTGTTATTTGTGTGCCGCTCCAGTTTAGAGGCTGCAGCCTCCAAACCAGCACACCCAAGGAGAAGCAACCCACCTCGGGCTGCGGTCCCCATCTGTGCGCCCTCTCCCCCTCCTCTCTCTTTGACAAGGCCGCAGCCCGTGGTCATCCGTCTTATCAGCCCGGGCCGTACATATGTGTGTGTGAAACAGAAAGGCCAAAAGAAAGAGAAAATAGAGAGGAGGAGCGACATTACGGATTCACCACCGGACCATCTTTTCCAGTCCCGGTCCCTCTGGACAGCGCTGCGGTAGCGGCTAGCTTGCTAACTGGCTGCCGGAGCTGACTTGACATGTTTCCCCAACAGGCCGCGGCCCCCTCCTCCCCTCCCTGCATCAAATCAAACCAGTGGGCTGATGCAGGATGATTGGAGCTCTGGTACTGTCTAATAGCCCAGAGACTGAGCCTGACGCATACTGTTGTCTCTATCACCGCCTGATTCACTGGAACAATTCCTCATATGCAAGCTACCCAGGGAAGAGCATCCAGCGGGATCAGAGTCACTTTCATGGCTCGCGATGCAGCTTTGTTGCAGATATGACGGTGCAAAAGCGCTCAGATTGTTTACTTAAGTCACAAGACAACACAGTGGTCCATCCATATGAAGCAAGTCCTTTCTGAAGCATTTATTGCTTCAAAAAAACAGAAGAAAAAAAGGAATTTTGTTATGTCAGGATTATGTAATTTAGATCATTCTTTTGTTGAAATTCTTTGGTACAACAGACTTTGAAATGTAAACGTTAATTGACTAGACTTCTATAGCACCTTTTGTCACAGCGACCAGTTAAAGTGATTTCATCATTCACACATTCATACAGGCCACCTGACAATGTGCCACCTGCAACCGCCATAAATAACCATTCACACAATGATGGAGCAGCACTGGGAGCCATGTGGGGTTAAAGGATGCTTTGACATGTTGACTGTCACAGTCAAGGACCGAACCGCCGGCCTTCCGATCAGTGGGCGAGCCGTCTGAGCTGGGCACAGCTGCCAAGCGGAGAAATTAAAAAACTATTTGTCTGACTGACAGCAGAAATCCACTGAGCCTAAATAAAGCAGCTTTCATGTTGGCTTCACGGGGAAGAAATCAACACTGTTTGTACGTAGTGATTAATTGATTTTATTTCCCCGCCCACTGCAGCGAGTCGAGCGGAGTCGGCCTGTAGTGAAACAGGCGAGCTCAGAGACGGCCTGGGAGCTTTGATCAATCAATTAAGATACACTTAATGAATTCAAAACACATATACAGCGGGATATTTGCGTGAATCAAACAGCTGTCTGTGCAGATTATGCTGCACCAAAGGCGACAGAAACAGGCTTAAAGCGTGCAAACCTGCAGGGGGTCAGTGTGGACTGCTCACGGAGGAAAAGCACGTCTGTCTGCTGAGACGGGAGTGGCAGGTGTCTAACAAAGTGTCTCGTCTGTCATTCTCAGGCATTTTTATTCACAGTATTATCTGCCTCACCTTTAAGGCTTTATCAATGTCAGCATCCCGGCTAAAGGAGCACAAACACAAACACCTTCACCTCAGGCGGGGACCCCCTGCTGAGCTACCGTGGCCGCCGCCGCTGCAACCGCTGACCCTCAACAAGCTCCTCCATGTCCCTGGAGCTGCCCTCCTCTTCTGCAGCTCTGTCACTCTTTCCCTGCAGCTGCCACGAGCAGGCCACTCTCTGTTTCTCCCTAATAGCCTCTCTCGCTCTCTCACCCTCCTAATAAGAATCAATATCAGCTCTCTTAAAGTCATCAAGCACAGAGGTAAAAAGGCTCAAGAGCATGAAATTGCAGATGAGAGAGGGTGTACTTATGCAACACTAGGCTGTGATATAGGCCTCGAATGGGTAGAGGCATCGGAGCCGTACAGTAAAGAGAGAGAAGACTGTGTGAGTGTGTGTGTGTGTGTGAGAGAGAGAGAGAGAAAAAGAGCAGATATAAAGATATAAGAGATGGAGAAAGAGAAAGGGTCAGAGTGAGACAGCATTTCATGCCGCAGAGATTTGATTCGTGAAGGTTTTGTTGTCTTTTTTTTTTTGCCGGAGCTACTCTCCTTATGGACGAGCTTATCGTGTCAACGGCTTATCTCCCATTTTCACCTCCTCAAAGCAATAAACACACAAAGAGCAACTGGAAGATGAGAAATGCACAACAACAAAGAGCGACTCTTCAGGATCAACGGCACTCCAGCGCGCTCTCTGTTTTCATTACCACACACTGTTCCTGGAAGCCGGCGAGTGTGCTGATGGAGCTATGGATTATCCCGCGTGCATGGGACGCAGAGTCTGAAGCATGAAGGACACAGATCGTGTCGGCCAAGGCAAAGGCATATTACAGCGGAGAGCGGACCTCAAGGACTCAAGTAGATTAAAACTGATTGAAATCCCATTTGTGGCGTTTGGGGTCTTATATGTCAGCTTTCCCTCCTGCGCTCGCTCTCCCTCCGTGTCCCCAAAGTGAGCGGAGCCCGAGTCTGAATAAACAAATAAGATTGCATTTGTGGAGACAAGCATCTCAGATTTGCATGGCAATAACATCAAGCTGTGGGGTGTAGTAATATGAACAGCAATAAAGGTGAGCGTACGCGGGTGTGGGTGTGTTATTTTATGGAAAGTAATGCAAGGATCTGGGAGAAAATGGAAAATTACTATCTGACATGGAAAAAAGCACACACATAAGGGCCATTGTGTACAAGCAAAAGTTAAATGATCAAAACCAGACGTGAAATTAGACTTTAACGTTCTGAACTTCTGGGTTTGAAAGTCATGTTTCCCTTAACAAATTGCCTTTATTTAAAAAAAACTACTATGAATAAAGGGAAATAAAAAAAATTGTTATGTGTGATAAGGGAAGAAATAACCTAATCTAAGCTTGAAATAGTAATTTCATAAAATTACAAATTTAAAAATTAGCCAAAAATATATTTGCAATAACCACATCTTTTAAAAAACATTAAATTCTTAAACAATATTATTTTGCAAAGACCCTGATAGCTTTTGGATAGCTTTTATATATATATTTATATATATAGCCTATAGCCTTTATAGCCTTAAATGCACTAAATACATTTTAAATAGAACTAAGTGGAAGTAAAGGCTACTTTAAAGTGTATTTTTTAATGAGTGTACTTCAGTCTATTCAGTGTATAGTTCTGGCTGTGTGTGTGCATTGGGTGGCTTCTTGAGTTTCTTGGTGGCTGTGAAATGCACGAGAACAAATAATACTCAATGGTTATGAAATGTCAGCACCTTAAGATACTTTTGTTCCTTGAGTACTTCCTGAAGCAGCTCCTCTACACAGCAAAAACTATCTCCTATTTGCAGTTAATGGACTAAAATTCATGGCACAATGTAATATTTTTTTGCCATGAATAGCTAGATGTTTATTTTTGCTGTTATACAATAAGCCCAACTGGCAATATATGATAAGCCTCAACACCTCTGATTGTTTAAAATGCAAACATCATTCATATATATATATATATATATATATATATATAAAATTAAATAAATAAATATACAAATAGTATAGGAATAAAAGGCGCAATGAGTAAAATGGGATAGAAGTATATGTGTAAAATATATGTTGGTAAACTCTATAAATGGATTATGGAAATGAAGTGCTGTTCAATACAATCAATCAGTTTATACAAACAGGAAAACGTTGGCATACGAGTGTTTTAGTTCCAGGACCAAAAGGCTCTAAAACGCCCCAAGTGTCCACAGTCCCACACTGTAATCCCTCTGGGCCTCACAGGTCCTCCAGCAGCATCTGATAACTCTCCCACAGTCCAAATGAACATTATCAATATTACCTGTCCGTTATCTATATTTCTGTTTTATCTCTTCAATTTCTTCAAATGGTTTTTATTTGAATTTTAATATTTTAGGCTGCTTTTTTTATGCATTGTGTCAAACTATTGGAATTGCTTTCCTGTAGGAAATGTTCAGAAATAAACTTGCCTTTCCCCAAAGTCATTACAATGATAATAAAGCTTATAATCACTACCAATACTGACAAAACAACTGAGCACCATTTGCAGGTTCACTTCATTTATTTATTTTCTGTTCCAGTAGCTAGCTGCACTACGATCCTCGAAAAACTGCCATCCACCTGCGCAGGTCTCAGAGAGGCACCCGATAAGCCTAAGCTCTCTTCAGAAGGAGAGTAGTATCAGGCCCACGCAAAATGCCACAGTTCTCCACAGAGCCCACGTTGTGACAAATACGACACGATATTATCTGGATATTGTGGATTTATGCAGCATCCATACACTTCAGGCATGTGTGAGGACGGCAAAGCGACTCCTGAGCAGCTGGGCATGTGGCCATGTCCACCGGATCAGATTGTTCTTTATAGGACTCAGACAAAGCGCACAAATCTCAGCGTGAAACAGTTTGGCCCGAGGAAGAAAATTGAATTTCGGAGGAGATCTCCAATGTCATATCCATGTGTTGCTGCCACACAAATAGGTTTTACGCCTCGGCCCACTTCCACAAAGCCTCCTCCTCTTATGATCAGCAGGTATAACCAGTCTGACAGCGCCGGAGGACAGGCGGCCCCTCCAATTGGAGACACAACTGTGAAGGCACAGTTGAGTCACGGGCAAAACAAGACATCAAGAGGTGGAGCTCACCGCGGGTCCTTCCTAACTAACAGAGCTGTTTATTCTGCCGTCACCTGTGCACATAACCTCCACTCCCACCCGGGCGAGAGGCCATGCCATGTCAGAGAGAGAGGGAGAGAGAGAGAGGGAGCGGCTCGTGGCGGGGACCATAAGAGGCAGTGGGGTGGCAATGAAGATGTCATAAAGAGATGTAAGAAAAGCCAGAGTCCCAGCATCGCTCAGCCCCATCTGAATACTCTCTGAGCTGTCAGGGAGGCAGAGTGGTGACTGGAGGAATGACTCAAGGCTCAAGGAAAACGCTTCCTCCCCATTAGACGTATGTGAGGAAGCCATGGCAACGGCTAATGAGACGCTTCCTCTGCACTGTACACACGGTACAACATTATTATTTATTTATGAATTAATTAAAATGCTCTCTGCTTCCCTCAGTGTATATCATATCTATCATTAAGATGTTTGGTGTTACATAAAGCTGTCCTGGAAGTGTTTTTAGGACCGTTAGCATTTCATTAGCTGCTAGTCACAGGCCACGCCATGTTGAGATCCACGTTGAGGAAATTCATTTACTCTGAATTCAGGATGATTTTTTAAAACTTTAGAAGCTAAATGCCTACTGAGTGGAAACATGCATGGAAAATTAATATTTAATTTTAAAAAAAAAAGGCCTAAGGTGATAACTTCACCTAACTAACTATAACTATAACTAACTATTGTTAATAATAATACAAGGCACACTGTGTTTAGCAGACATTTTACAGAAAATATTGTCACTATTCCATGAAATATGAGCCCATCTGTTGGTGGGGGATTTAGAAACCCCCCTGCAGCCACTTTTCAAAATGATTCAACTGTAAATTGATTTGTTGCAGGCTTTACTAACATCACAAAGACAGCCCTGTGATCCACTTTGCTCCACATTGTCGTTTATCCACCTTAAGCCCCATCTTAAAAACAGCCAAAGCCCAAACACCCTGATGACGTGATTTAACACTCTGTAATTGCGGAATTTTACACTTAATTTTCTTCATGTGCTTCAACACTGACATAATCCAATGTAAAAGTCAGACATGCCTGGGGAAAACCGTACTCATGTTTGAGTAGTTTCCACTGAAGTGGCCCCTTAGAGCGAGCAAGCTAAGCCGGGATCCCCCCCAACCCTCCTCCTCCTCCTCCTCCTCCTCCTCCTCTTACCGTCCACACAGGCAGGTCTGGCTCTTGTAGTTCCAGCGATCTGGCCCTTCTTACAGGCGCAGCGGGCCGTCTGCCTGGCGATGGTCCGCCGTGGTTGGCTGCTGTCCCTGTCCAGCGTCACAATCTCACATGTCCCCGCTGCCAGCTGGCCTGGAGAAGACATTGCACCACAGGATGCGAGGTCAGAAAGATGGAATCATAAACAGGGCAAAATCAACTCTGTTGTATTAGTATTCCGTCACATCTTCAGTGGTGCAACGCTGTTATTTCTCGGAACTCGTTGGAGCTCAACTGGCACAAACAACACCAACTTTGAGGGAGGGAGACTAACTGGAACCACTGACGAGAGTACGTGTTCTGGATTTATTCATATTTACCATCATCTACAGCATTCATGCAAGTTTTGAAACAACATTTTAGACAAGATAACGTAAGGCAGCAAGCTGAGGGATGAGAAATGAAACCCACGCTGAAGGTACAAAAGCTGCAGCTCCTCAAATGGCCACTAAGAGGCTGGCTCCAATAGTGAGTCAATCCCCGTAGACTCCTATGTTAAAATGCACCAATAATACAGCAGAAATTAACATTCAATATAGATAATTTACCAGTTCCGGACTATAGGCGCGTGAATTTTTCGAAAAAAAAAATCTACAATTCAGTTTATAATAAGGCTTTTCATTGAGGCTTTAACTTTTGTGTTAACAAAGGCGTGACTGCTTTGTGTGAAAAGTGAGCACTGCTATCGATGGCCAGCTTTAGCATTCGGCCAGCCTGAGCTCACCCACGCTCCCTGTTTAGCCTATTTTTGGGAGGCAGACACTGCCAAGATGACAACAGTAGGAGCTTCCACACCGAGCTTCATAATGGCTCTTCAGAAACCTACTGCTGACGTCACAGACTATTTCTATGTTTATACACTCAGTGGTCAAATGACACCACGTTGCTTTTACTCAACAGCAGTCAGTTTAGCTGCAAGTGGTATGTACAGAAAACTTTGTCAAACTTTCATAGACAGAGTGGTCACCTCTTGTCTATCAAGGGTTAAAGATCATTTAAAAGGGTCACTCCTAATTCACATTTATGTTAGATGATGAGAGATATAGCTTCTTTTGGGTTGAACAGATCTGAGAGGTTCCAGTGAAAGCAGACAGGTGCGCTGTGGTGGTACCGAGCAGATGTGACTACATGTGTGAAGAGACTTTAAAAGGCAATGAGGAAATTACTTTTAAATTCCATCTACCTAAAGACTACCCAGCAGCTATTTCTCATTAAGGGCCACATCCTATCAGAACACCTCTTTGAAGGTAAAGTACCCATTAGCCATGAATGAAACACATGAATACTGATGAACTTTGTAATTGCTGCCAAGCCCCCCCATCTTACACACACATGCTCCATGTATTCAATCAGGTGACCTTCGGCCTCGTTGCCGGGCCCTTGCTGCTCGCAAATTAACCTTTGTCTGTGTGTGGAGGCCCTCGGGTGCCATCCTGGAGAGGCTTATCAGGATCTAATTGTGATTGGCAAGAGGATGGAAGTTGTGATTAAATCTGGACTTGAGTCCCGAACACTTGGGTGGCTGGCTTAATGAACTGAGCTGTGAGGGGTCACACCTGGGGTAATGGGGATCTATCAGGATTCATCCGCACACTGTGGAGGCCGCGGCCACAGACCGGGAAAATGTCAGCGTGCATACAGTGTGGAGCGGTTTTAAAATTCTGTCTATAATACATACTCTTCTTGTTTCACTGAAGGCAAATAAACAAACTATGACAAACTTAATACAACAGCCGTAACATCATGAGGCGGATGTGGCACTCAGGAGAGTTCAGGGGTCCCAATAAAAATGGAAATACCTAACCTGGATTCTAAAAAGTTTTTGGATATTTTGCAAATGGTGAGTACCCTATTCAGAACAAATGTATGTATTTAGAAAGAACAAAAATTTCCCAGTTTGAGCGTTAGTTAACTCTTAACACACATTTGCACTTATCACAACGATTCAATACACTTCAATACATTACATTTATATATATATATATAAAAAAAAAAACACCTCAGTCTATACCAGTGTACCAAAACTTGCCTGGGAAAAAGTTAATATTCTTATGAGTGATGTAGTGCATTTTTAGATAGATATTTTTTTAAATGGCTATTTAAGCTAAAATGCCAAAATTTTCAAATTTTCAAAATCTGGTTTTGACAGTCACAATAATGGGCTTACTGTTCTTTTTCATGTTTTATGAACATTTTTTTCATTTTTAAATAGACAAAATGAAGGTATGAAAAATAAATACAGTGTGTGCATTTACAAGTACACATACCAACTGAAAGTGGCCAATTAACTCAACCGCACACGTGTCTCTCTTTCCCAGTCCAACTAATCTGTAGCCATCTCCGTCTCTGCTGCGGTGTGACAGCTCTGAAGCCAGTAGCCACACATTCGTGGCATATGTGTGTCTATAAATACAACTCTACTTAGCGGACCAAGGGAGGGGGGAGTGATTACAAATGTGCTGAAAGATGCCTTAACACTAGACGTCTTTGCTGGGAAGTGGATGCCAACAAATCCAATCTGTCATGTTGTTTGCACTCAGGAGATCAAGACTTTAAGCCCGCACCTTCACCAACCCTTTCCACAGCTCTCCTCGCCTTCCTCCTTTCTTCCCTCACACTGCTTGCTCTTTTCTCCTTCTTGCCTCCTCACTTAGCTCCCTCTTGCAACTCCTCTGTCTTCTCCGGGTTGATGCCGGATAATGACTTGTCATGTAAGCCCCTGTGTGTGTGTGTGCGTGTAAATCGGTTCATGTGTGCACTTGCGCACGCTTCCTTCCTGCATCCTACCCCACCCACCATCTCTGCAGATCATCTTCCTGCTTCCTCTCTTTGTCAGCTCCGTCTCCTTTGGAGCTCTTCCATTGCGGGAAGCTGAAAAGACTTTTCGGATAGCGTTATGTAATCTCGTGGATCGCTGTGGCGCCGAGGTACCATGTGTGAAGTCAACAAGCTCAAAGACGGGCTGATTTGACGTTGTGATTCTCTGATGAAATGTAGGCAATTAATGAGCTCCATCGAGTCAAGAAAGAAGAACAACAAACAGGGGCATTGAGTATACTGTCACAGCTGTAGCTGCAGGGAAACTGAATTAATTTACATGTCTTGCAACGTATGTTGTCTTCTATATGACTGCACTGACTTCTTTATGGAGGCGATAAAGAACCTTCTAATTATAAACACAGTATGAAAATAAAATAATGGTGCTCTGCCTGCCTACACGTTAGTTGCAGCATCTCAAATGGCATTGTGACTGTAGGTCCTTGTCAAGGATAGCAAGTTTACTTTTAATATTTTAGCAGCTGATGATGAATGTATTCGTTCAGCTACCTTTGTTATTAATCACTAAATCTTTCACGCGTTGAAACTAAATTCTTTGAATCAAAATTGTCAGATTAGTGTTGAAGCTGTTAAACTTCCACACAGCAAACATATGAGAGGGTGTGGTACAACTTAAATTCAAAATTAATCGAATAAATTATCTTTTTATTTTTATTGTTGGAGTCTAAATTCACAAAGTTGATCTTTTGAATCAAGACTGAGTCTGACAATGGCATAACTTTCTGTGCTGAAAAAAAAAATGTTCGCAACCCAAAAAAATATAATTTTATGACTTTAAGATAAAAACACTAATGGAACTGAGGAGTTGGAGACTGGTGACACCTCTACATCATGATGCATCAAGACACCACAGGCCTTGATGCTCAATGCAGATCTTTTTATTAGCTCAGATCTGATTTAGATGGTTTGGCTGATTTTTCTATTTTTTGAACATGATCCGACTCCTGTGTGGACTGTTCACGGCCCCAAACTGTCCGGCATAACTTAATTTTTGTTCTGTAGGAGTGGCGTGGCTCCTTTAAGAGGCAGGTGATGTGTGTGGAGTGAATGGATGATTCAGGGACAGCAGCAGGAGATGAGCGGAGGAACACTTTGGCAGGAAGGAGTGACCAAGATGAGTTCCCATGTATTAACCTCCAAGTGAGGAAAACACATCTCCCCTGTGCTTTCTGATCATGTTCAGGGAGTTACGGTGACTTAAAAGCCACATGACTGTTCAGGCTGAGGCTGCATTAGAAAACGTATGTATTTGGAGTGATTGACACATACATCCATAGAGGACTGCAGAAGAGAATTATAGCTTGGTTTCAGCTGCAAGCTTTCTAGGTGTTTTGCAGTCTTTCCAAATATTATGCTAGAGAACTTGAGGACACGCTGGTCTCAGTCCCCCAAAAAGCAGGAGTCGACTCCATTACTTCTTTCTAAAACAAACTGCTCCAAGCGTCCCTGTGGCTCAGCCTCCAGAGCGCAGTACCAGGGATACAACATACATTGCAAGTATTAAACATAGCAAGACTAAACAAATAAAGCGAAGGAAAAAAATGAAGTGAAACCAAACCTTCCTAACACAAGAAAGTCTTTCTGCTGGCCTAGAGGGATCTGCAGAAAATGTTAGGATATACAACAGGATTCACAGCTCCAACAAGGCAACTTCCAGACATCAGGACTACAAATTTGGTCAAAAAAACAACTTGTGTATTTCTGTTCCGAATTAAAATTGCAAAGTATATTTCATACACAAGAGGAGCAAGACGTAGCCCAATCTCCTCACAGTTATCCCATGAAGAAATTGGACGATGAAGAGAGGAAACTGTAATCCTGTTTCCTGGAATGGCCTCATGAATAGTAGGAAAAATCTAAAACTAGCAGGTGTTCTCAGAAACAAACCCAAAGCTTGTACCAGTCGCGCTATGATTTATCATCACCCTTATCAGCTTCTGTTGTCGAGCAGTTGTCAGCTTGGCCAGCCAAATGGCTGATTAAAATGTATGTGTGGCCACCCTAGAGTGAAATGAAAGCTCTGACTGCGGCAGAAGATGGATTCATGTGGCAGAGCGTACGGCTTAATACAACGTAATGTTATTGACATGCTATGCTTTATTATTTCTCCTCCCGCTCCTCAGCACATTACAATTGTTCTGCCATACATGGCCATTTGACAAATGTCCAGCACAGCTACACTACAGGGACACATGACAACCCCCACACCCCCCCCCTCTGTATGTTTTGTACAGGTTGAGAGCATGTTTTTTTAGAACCTCTTTTTCATTCATTTTTTAGATTTATTCTTGTTTCTGCTGCTCAAGAGACTCCAATACAATGAAAGCCTGCTTTCTTGCATCTCAATCTGCTGAATCAAATGGTAAGATATTTATAAAATGTGTGGTTTAGGCTTAGCAGGAGGGGTGGGTATAGTGTTCTTTTTATTTTGTCTTTTGAAAATCTGCAGTGTGTTGGAGTCATGCTGGGACTGCGTACTGTGCTGCACTAAAAACAGCTATTTCCAAAGAATTTCCGTGTGTCCTTCTACATTCAACACAAAATGTGTCATGTAATTTACTGAAGAATGGCAAAATAAGTCTTTAATTAGCCCTAAATTGTCCAGATATACTTAAAGCAGCGCACAGAAAAAAAATGAGGGCTCACATCTTCAGAAGGAAATGTTTGCAGATGGTTAATCATCACCACAGGCCCCTAGGCTATAAATCATGTTTATTAGACATGACATTATTGTGAAGGTGTATTAGCTTTTGTCATATTTTAGATTTGACTATTAAAATTAAAAAAAACATTTTTATCTGGATTTTATATGGTATAAAAAGTAGTCCAGACCTACATGTCTTTGCTGTGTTGCTTTCATTTTTCCCCAAATTTTAGCACATTAGATAAAAAAAAAAAAAAACAACTGAAACATTCACTTAACGGGAGTAAAGCTCAAGATCGTACATTTGAGCAACGCATAGACGTGCTGAATAATTTCAACACAGGCCTGTGTTTTCAAAGGAATGCTCTATCAATCTTTTTATCTTAATGATTTGAGAGCAGACTGAGAGGAGAAAATTTTATGACAAAACAAGACTTAAACATGCTATTAGCCCAAAGGACTGGCATCAGCAGTCTTACTGTGATCTCGCCACCAGGGCTAAAACTATGCAGTGTAAGGTGAAGACCAATGAACGCTGAAATATAATATATTGATTTGTGCATTAAGCAAACTATGTTGTCACGGTGTCTCCGAGGAGCCGAACGACTCGTGTCTGTTTGAGTGTTTGCATTTGGCTGCGAGGCAGTACGAATTATGAGGTTGCCAACGCACGGACATGGTCCTTTCAAAACATCAAAACGATCCATGTAATGGCTAAAGCCTTGCAAACAAAATGTTCTTTTCCACATATTCTCCACTTAACCCAGAAACACTACATGGCAGCTTGATGTAGTTGGAAAGTAGCAACACATCTGCTCTGCTGGAGAGGACAGAGAGTGCATGTGTGTGTGTAAATGTAAGACATTGCCAGACTAAAATGCTATATCACTCCAGCACGCTACAGCTGTTCGGAATGAGAGAGGAGAGTCCGGCGCCAAGACTGAGTCTGAAATCCCATTTTGGATCCAAACGCTGCATTAGTAGAACCTTGATGTCATCCCTCTACCCTGAGGCCCGGCGTACTAGTTTTTAAATGAATCCTTTTAACAAGCCTAATCAGAGGCTGGAAGAGCCAGCTGAACAGCATGTGGCGCAACGGGAAGGAGAGCGGAGCAGACGAAATTACACCTTTAGGTAAAAGAGCAGTCGGATGATATAGGTCCTCAGTAAAGTCTCCAAAGCTACCCGCACTTGAGCAGGAGTAACAATGGAGCATGCATTAACATGGCCCACAATCTATTTGGAGTCTGGACCTTGACTGTAATTGGAGGCTGTTTAAAGAGGGTATAGTATGTCCTTGATTTGTACAAGTGTGAAATGTGATGTTCCAGTTCAGAGCAACCTCGTATGATAATAAAGAAATGATTTGAAGAGATCAGGTCACATTTCATGACTCGTGATCAGTGAGTGGTTTTCAATGATACAGTGGGAGGATGGCCACATGTTCCTTAAAACATTTATTTATAGTTTGGACAAGAAGCCTCAACAATCTGTGATGTTTGCGCATCTGCTTTCTCACCTAGTTTGATGAGGACATTGCCCCTCAAGTGCCCGTCTGCTTAATCTGAATCTGGAGTCAACAGCTGGTTAGTTAGCCAGCTCAGCTACAGCTAGCCTACCAAAAAATCTTAAGGTCCCTAATTAAGTATACATCTTGTCTGCTTTACTTGTACAGACATTTAAGCCAAAACTAACCCTAATGTCAAACCCTAGCATATTTTACAATTTACAGCAGTCTCCACCCATTTCCAGTCTTTAAAAAAAGTGAAGCAGCTGCTGGCTCCAGCTTCATATTAAACAGGCAGATATGTGTGTAAGTATGATCATATCCCCATTTCAACAAAGCAGAAACCTACTCTGTAGCAAGAACCCTACAATAAGGTGTCAGCAAGTTGAAACAACCAGTTAATAAATGTGTCTTATATGGAAGTGCCTGAAACCTGCATTCTTCCTAATTACCAAGAGGGGGCGACTTTAGTGGTTGTAAAATGAGTTCTGTTTGTATAGAGCTCATCATTGTATTTGTAAGTCTATGAAACACAGTCCTAGTTCTAACTTAATCTTTAAACACAGACCACATTTACCTCATGAGGCAGGGTTAGGGTTAAGGTTAAGGTTATCTCTAGTTTAAATTCTTCTCATACACATTATGCTGTCTATTTTGTAAGTGATGTTCATATGTATTATAAAAGAGATGATCAAGCATGTGTCAGGGTAGGGCTGTGATTGACATGTTACTGCCACAGTCCACTGTTTTCATTTTGTTTTTCACATCAAAGTTAATTACATTTTAATATTTGGGTTGCTAAAAAATGTCGTTTTGGTTGTCCATTTTGCTGCGGTTTAACTGAATTGATTAACTTGTTCTAATAACACACACAGCTATAATTTGGAAGGGCAGATTCCTTTTTTTAAAGGCCTGCTCTTTTTTTCCTTCTTATTTCTTTTATTCAAATGGGAAAAGTACAGTTATTTTCAAAGGGGATACTTTTAATGCATATTTTTGTCCAAAAGAAATACATTCTGTAGTTATTCTCTTCAGGATGATGGTAAATTATTAAAATAACTATGTAATACTGCATCCTGGCAACTGGGATGTATTCTAAGAGGATATTGGCCATGACAACCCTGCACGACAGCAGATATGATTAAATGAGAGAAAAACTAAGAATTCAGATAATGATTAACCATCTTGTATCATGCAGCAGATTGCTGTTAGAGAAAATCAAACACCCTTCAAACTGCTTCGACTTACAGTAGACATTCATTTTTCTCCCCCAACACTGATTGAGTGACCAAAAACTCATCATAAAGCCAGCCTGAAATTATTAATACGCTGCCTATGCCGCCATGAGTCAGAGAAAGTTCTGGAGACAATTCTCATTGGGACTTCTGTCTCATCATGACGAGGAAGAGAGAGAGAGAGACAGAGAGAGGGAGAGAGAACTGGTCTGGCTGATCTATTTTTGGTGAAGCAAGCTTGTCTGAGCCTCCCTTGCTTTACGCAGCCACTCTGAAAAATGAATTGATTTCCTTTTTCTGCCCCTTTTTTCCTAAAATGCTTGGACAAGCAGCAGTCACACACACAAACACGCACACAGATACACACACACACAAATGTACTTAAACATCAACCCAAGCACTTATAAAATAATAGAAGCAGAAATGTGGCATATAAAAGCCAAATATAACCAGAAGACAGACCTCAGTCCCTCTGCCTCTATCTCATACACACACGCACATTAGCTAAGTGAATGTTGCCATGCAACCGCAGCTACAACTAAACTTCTTCTACCTCCTACATGTTTCATGAAAATAATTCTGTGCTCCTATCATGTCCTGAAAAGGCTATTTCAGAGTAATAGACTAAGCACACAAGACGGCACAGATCTGATTTCATTTGTTAAACACTTTGGTGTATGTCCATATCCCAACTAAATTAGCTACATTGTTAAAATGCTATATTAGCATCATCAATCACCATCATCAAATGGTAGCATGCTTTGTATCTAACACAGTGAATATAGTAAACATTATACTTAAAAGACCAGCTAATATTTAGCTGTTAAATATTAGCTGTTAACCAGCGAAATATTAGCTGGTTAACAGTATCATGGGGAGTGTGTTAGCATTTGGTAAGCATGACTGTAAACTCTTTAGCTTTCC
>JAOWBC010000904.1:11673794-11690168 GCA_028566105.1 Hypoplectrus providencianus | reverse complement strand
CACACACACACACACACACACACACACACACACACACACACACACACACACACACACACACACACACACACACTAGTGCATGCTATGCTCCCTCAGAGCTGCGTGTCAGTGACTGCGACAGATTTTGGCTCGTTGGAAACTGAATTACCCATACCCAGGAATGCCATCTGACTGAGAGATGCCAAAGAAAGATATTTGTTCCTCTGCTTTTTTCCTCCATTTCAAAATGTTCCACAGATGAATAATTTGTACGATGCCCGCCGGGGTGTGTGTGTGTGTGTGGGGGGGGACGTTAAGGCTGTCAGATGTAGGGACAAGCTGTCAGGCATTTTGTCATAGTCCCGCAACAATAACCAATATCTTAATTTTGGAAGAAGAGCTGCGTTTCTGTGCTGCTGGTGCAATCAAAAATTATTTCTAAGATTTCAGTCAGGACTGGGACCATATAATGACCCTTAACCAAATGACTTGTCTCTGATGCAGCTTCTTTTAAGAGAGATTCAATAGCTTGTAAAAACAAAAAGGTGTAAAATATCATTGAAACGTCCATCCTCCAGCCAACAATCCACATTTCTGCAACTTACATCACTATCACTGGCTTCTAAAGTAGTTACAATGATTTGACCCTCATTCTGCTGGTTGAACTGTGTGATGACACCATTGACACCATTGCCATATTACCAAAGCATTTTTCCCCATTGTATTGAGCAAATAAAAAAGAACGTTTTCATATCAGCGGATATCAGACAATCTATAAGTCAATACTAAAATATCGGTGGTAGGCCAGAATTAGCTGCAAAAACCTAATCTCTTTAATAACTATGTCCAAAGTGAGACATTAAAACGGACGATATAATGTCATGTTTATCTGACAGAGAGAGACACAAAATACTTATAGAGTTGCACAACAATTATCCAATACAATGCCTCACAGTAGGGGAGGTTCGTCCTCTCCTCTTAAGTTACGATAATTCTAACTGATCAAGCTGTGAATGTGTCTGAATTCAAAATTGATATTGATTATATTTCAGGCATCTTGCTCCCTATGTGCTCTCTTTTTCTGATCCTCTATTTGGGTGCCCAGAGGCAATACACAATTACTGAAAATGACAACACGATATGTTAATGTATTTTATCAGGTGAGCCCAGGAAGGATCAGTTCAAAGGAATTCTGTTATATCACAATGCTGAACAATGGCATCATCATTGGATCCAAGTGTAACAGAACTTTAAGTTTACCATATGGCAACTTATGATACAGCATTTGGTCTTCAACTTTCAAATAACAAGCGTTTTCTGGACTGGTTATTGTTGAATTGAACCTTGCTCCTTAACATCTTGTCCTTACTTAGTGAAGTGATTACTGAGCAGACGCCTCAAACACCAACAACGCAGCACTCTGTGGTATCAATAGTTTTCCTGAGCAGTAGTCCTTGTGGATTTACAGCCACTTGTGTTAAAGCTTAATTGGTAACTTATAGTAGTTGTCACAGTGATGTAATTACACTCAATGAATCATAAACAATGGTAAACGACTGTGTAGTATATATAATAATTTATGTTTGAGGCTGAAGTAAAGGGAAGTGCTAGAAATAGAAAACTCACGGCATATTAAGCAAGAGTAGGGAAGAGGCCATTAATAGAGGAATTCCCTCGAGGCCCTTTTTCTCTGCATATATAATTGGGTTACTTAGCAGTTACCCCAATATCATAAGCCCAGCCATTTTGTTCAGCTTAGCTTGGATCATCAGGTTTCCTAAAAGGCACTCATTTATCAATATCCAGGATGTCTTCTGTGTCGTAGCGCATGGGTGGATTATGACACAATGGGCCCCAGTGCACAGGCATGCAAAAGGCCCCACCTACTCCCCTCCACAGCAAAACACTGACTTTAAAGTAGTTTAGCCTCTAGTGTTTTGCATCTGTGTTCGTCATCAAATGTCTCTTTGAGGTCGTTTTCCCCTTTTTCATAGTTGTTGGGAGAGTCTCTGTGTCTCCTTGCAGCTGTTCTGCATCTCTTTGTAGCTATTTTGTCTCCCTTTGTTGTTGATTTGCCCCTTTTCATCGTTGTTCTGAGTCTCTTTGCAGCTGTTTAGCTCTCTTTGAAGTTGTTTTGTTTTCCCATTTTTAATGTGGTCACTTTTTGGTCTCATTGTGTTTCTCTGCAGTTGTTTTGCCCCTTTTAGTATTTGTCCCTTTGTGCATTTCTTTGAAGCTTTTTCTAGCCTTGGTTTTTTGTGCAGTAATTTTGTGTCTACTTGTTGTTTCTCCCCTTTTGATTGCCACTACAAGTCACTTTGTGGTCTCGTTATGTCTCTTTGCAGCCGTATTGCATCTCTTTGCAGTTGTTTTGGTGTCCTTGGAGTAATTTTGTGTCCTTGCAGTAATTTCAGATTTTTTTTCTAGTTGTAGGAGCAACTACACTCCTGGGTCTGTGCCTGGTAAGCCCATTAGGTGGATCTATTTTTGCTGAAACCAAGAGGAAGAGCAGCAGTAGAAGGTAAGATGACCATTAATATTGTAGGTTTTGATGTCTCCTTGAGTTCAACACACTTTGGGGCCATTCTGAATTGCTCTTACTTGGCTACCCTGCGAACACAGAAAGTCCTCACTAACTCTTGCACTGATCATTACTCCTAATGTTGTAGATGTGACGGTAAAGGTTAAAAGTTGGGACATGGCCATAACTAGAGTTTAAATGTCATGTGGATAATATCACATTGAAAAGGCTGTGTACTGTGACTGACTCTGTGGTACTTTTATAAATATATTGTAGCAAACACTTGTAACTAATGGAAAAATGACAACCTGACAACATCTTCTTGTGTATGACAGCTTGGCATTCCTTTCCTCCCACTCTCTACGCCGGCCATCAATCTGATATCGGGTTATTCATCCAGCAAATAACTGAGGTGAATAAATGAAAGAAGAAAAAAAACACTTGCACTTCATCTTACATGTTTTGTTTTTTTGGTTTGATGTCATCTCTGAGACCTGCCAATCTCTATTGTCTAGTTTCTACTGCCCTTAATGAGGATCAGATGGAATGAGGGTCAATACTCACATTACTTTTTATTGTGCAAATATATAATAAAAAATATAGTAAATTGTTGGTAAAAGAAAGCATCAAAAAGAGATTGAAGCTCCAGTAGGTTTGACTTACAGCAACACAACACTGTTCAATGAAAACTGAAAGGTATCAGAGGGCCCTGTTTATTTTATCTGATGAAACATGAAGTTTACGGATTTGCTTTTTTTTTAAAAAAAAAAAAAAAAAAAAAAAAAAGGAATAGTGATGCATCTCTGATTTGCATGATAATATGTCATTTATTGTTCTAACTGTGATGAATGTGTGCCATCTCTGCAAAATAAACCTATCAAAAGTTTTTACTCTGCTCATTTTTCACCTTCAACGACCACCCCCTGGACAATTTCAGAAGGAAAGGGAAAAAAAAAAAAAAGACCACAAGTGGGAACTACCTCGGTGAAGTCATCTGCATAGGCGGTGGGAAACTTCTGCACCCATAATTCTCTTTCAGACATGCAAATACATCATCTCCTCCAAAACTCCCCACCCATTGCCACAAACAGCAGCGAAAACAAGCACATAAAAAGGCAAACTGTGTCTTATATTTCACTATTCTGGCGGGGGAAGCTGTTTGGCCAGACATTTGCTCATGAATATTTAGGTGGTGGCGTTATGAATATGCATTAGGATGCCAGAGCAAGAACTATCAGCACACAGATTTATGAGCTAGTGTAGGAGATAATGATAAAGGAGGAGATAACCTGGCTACTGGTATGAAGAACAGAATGCACGCATGCAAAGCAGAAGCATGTGCAAGGGCATATACACAAATAACTATGATACTTGGTAAATGCACCATCTGGCCTTAAACAGAGTATAGAACAGAGCAAACAGAGCTGAACCATCAGAGGGAAATAATATGAAATGACAGTTTTGTCATTTTCAGGGTGTGAATGTGTGGTTTGTTTCTCTTCTGCCCCTGAGGTACACTGAGAAGGAGTGTGTTGCAATCTTTTTTTTTTTTATCTGTGCAATGCAGTACCTGTATGTGTGTGTCATTTGGGCATGTGTGGTGTCCCTTAAAGTGTGTCAACAGTGATAACACACCTTGCTGCCCACCCCGTGGTTGCAGAGATATCGCAATCTTGTGCCTCGGGTGCAGGAAAGCCAGGAGGAAGCAGAGGAGATGCATACAGGAAAATACTGAAATAGTCTGGAATATTCCCTGCAGGAAAGAGGCGCAGATTGGCATGGACACCATGTTGAAACCTCTGGGATACAATTTGATTTAAAAAAAAGGAAGGTTTTGTTGTGTACTGTCAGAATTTTCCGGGTAGTCATAGCGCTGCAGTTACTGGCAAATACATTCCCCGCATTAAAACGGAGCATGGTGGGTCACTTAAGAAATATACAAAATGCTAATTTCACAAGCACGAGGATGCTTTGGTAAAAGCACTGTGACGGATATGCTGCTACCTTAATATTCACTTCCACCGTACTTAATATTAAGGTTATGCATTTGGATATACTCCATAGGGCAACCAATAAAAATCACTGCAAAATATGTGACAGAGCTAATTAAAGTCTAACCATAGCAGCTCAGGAAAAAAAAGCCAAGCTTCATTTCTCATGCATGTGAGTCACTGTGAAATTATTTTACTTAGCTTATGCAACCTTGTTAGAGGCAGCTGATGTGACCCCCCCTCGAAAAATGTCAGAGGAATTAAAATTTGACTTTCAAAAAACCCCAGCCGTTTTAAAGACTGATCAAACATGGCAGCAATGCTAAATGACTTCTGCTCATAGAAGTTTAACCAGGAGTCAGGAGTTTCACTGTTGCGTTTCAAGGACCAGTTTCTGTCAGATGTCCAACGCAAAGTGCGTCCAATGTAGTCAGGAACACAAGGCAAACAACCTGAAATAAGATGGTAACACTACATACTCATTTGAAACTGCAGTTGCATTCAACCTGGTGTAATAATGCAAGCATTTGCCGCTAAGCATAGAAATGCAAAAGGGCGAGAAAGGACATTCCCATTGCAGTGTGGTTAGAGTGGTAGCATTTTTTCGGTGTACGGTTGTGATGGTGACTGTTATGGACAAATTTTTGTATCAACAACTTTGCTCGGCTAATTTTTTAACAGGTGTAGCATGACAGCATGGAGGAATTAGCAAGTGGATTATGTTGCCATCAACTGAAAAGAATTATGATTGGCTTAAGTTTGTGCAGTAAATATTTTGCAACCAATTCCCCATCATGCCAGTTCCTGCAGCCAAAGATATGAAGATTGCGTAACTCCTTTGGGTTCAATAAAAAGTCTGTGTACAAAGTGATACCGAAATCATTTAGCTGAACAGAACAAACTGCTCATTTTAATCCCACGTCGACGTGAAGTCACTATGTAAACCTGCTTCCAGCAGTAAAATACATCATTGCATTCAGCCAAACACCAAATGCTTAATGCATAATCAAATACATGGGAGGACAATAACTTCCACTGCAGCAGAGAACGCCGCGGCCCGTACACACTTCATTCCAGGATAACTGGATGAGCAGGAGCGGATGGCTCGGCACAGTTGCTGCTTTTCAAAGCTAACAAAGTCTTTGTGCCCGTCACAAAGGTAAATTGACTCCTGCAATAAAAAAGAGAAAAAAAAAATACTGCTGCTGCCATTGAGAGAACGAGGCGAGAGAAGAGAGAGAGATAGAGGAATGCATTGTATATCACAGCAAGCAGTGACACAATGTTAGTGCTTTGGGAGTTAAAGAGTGCACTTCCTCCTTCATTGTAGCTCGTCTCAGAGGACTTGAGCATACCCACGTCCATTTATTTATTTTTTTTTTTTTCTCAAGAGTTCATCCCGCACCCCGCTTTTGCTGGCACACACAGAGGAACCAGCAGCACTTACCATAGCGGCAGCTTTTTGCATAACAAAGGAAGGAAATAGGGAAGCAGGAAAAAGATGATGCGAGCATGTCAAGTATGTAAAGGAAGTTCCTCCATTTATGAATTTTTGTGTGGTTTTTCAACATGTGTGCATGTCCATGTGTGTGTGTGCGCGCATTGGTAATAAAGCCAGGGGCTAGAGCTGGAGCAGAGACAGTCAATGTGCTTTAAAGGAGACTATGCGCTCACTGCGGCGCGGCATAAATGATAAATTATTCATTGGCTTCAACACCAGAGCTATCATCAGGCCTCCGCTATTATTACCATTCGATGGTCAGCCGTCGTTTAAGACGTGGGGTGAAAAAACTTTACTCAAAATGGTTCCTGGACAGTAAAGGACAGGGAGGAAGGGAGGACCTTGTTATGCTCACTTGAGAAAATAAAAGGTTATGGATAGAGGGAGTGCTGATTGAGTTAAGTGCTCCCAAAACTCTGAGTTTCCCTCCCTATCTTCTCAAGCCAAAAGACACATGCACTCTCTTATTCTGCACTGGATTCGTCCCCTCTCTGCCCCGTTATTCTATATAGTCAGCTACATCCACTCTGTCCCCCGTCTTTCCTGGCATTCATCTCCCCCCTGTGTCCCTCTCTGTCCCCCCGCCGTCACTCCGTCTTGCTCCCACAACCCCTATTTCTGTCTCTATCTCCAGTGGAGGAGGTGCCAGGGCAGTGTAATTGGTATTCAGGCTCTGTCAGAGCCAATGCAGAGCCCTGTTAGCAGAATAAGAGTGGAAACATCCTTATCTGGATTTCCACGGTAACCAGAGGGTGGATGTGCAGGGGGGGGGGGGGAGACTCGGCTACACTTGCTGCTCTTATTATTTTTTATTTTTCTTTCATTTTTTTTTTTTTTTTTTTCCATCTTGTTTTCCCTCTTGTTTTCTCTCATCGTCCTCCCCCTGCTGTCTGTGCTAATTATTGACTGGCTGTGTTGCAGGCTACGAAGCAGGCACACACACACACACATTATAGGACTGCGCACATATACTGGAGCCTGTAATGACACACAACTGCATATAGACACACATGTACGCAAAGAAGCATGGAGGAACACCTGCCTGCCTGCACACACACTTGCACAGACATTACACAACCGTATAAAGCCCCCTACGGAGGCTTTCACTGGCGCAGCTTCCCCACATCTGCATCTGCACACACACACTCTCACTGTGTCCTCTCCTCTATCTCCTCTCAGTTCCAGAGGGCTACACTACAAGACACATGTACTTGCGCAGCACCATTATGGAGCTATTTTGAGGATGTTGAGTAAATGCGACCAGCTCCCAACTCAAACTGCTGCATGCTCACGCACAGTAAAATGTGACATCAGCTTGAATGAGAATTCATTAGGGGAACTATTTATATACCGGCTTTTAAAAACAGTAATGGTATGGCTTAATCAGTGATCAGGAAGAGGAAAAACAGCCCGAGATTAATGATGAAACAACTACAAAGGACAGGTGAAAAAAAAGCACAAGTGTATTCTAAATAATGCTGCGTATGATAGAAAATACAATTTGCATGATCTTTTTTTTCCTAGGAATGGGTTTTCAAATAATAAGGCTGACTGATGGGAAAGCAGGCAAGCACCAGGAGCAATGCATCATTATGGTTTCTGACCTTTGACCCTGGTGAAACAGAACGCTTTTCTCCTCTTATTGGGAACTCAGGACATTCAACAGTCCAGACAACAGTGAAGTTAGGAACAATGGAGATTGTGTTTGACTGGGACTGATTCTTCGAAACAGGTCATTACAAAAGGGTATTTCAGAGGAAAAATACAACTTTACTTGATTATGTCCATTTACAGTTACAGCTTTAATTATGTTTTACTTAGAGGATTAAAGTTCTCGAGACAAAACATATGAGGATGTTAAAAAATATGAATGATGAATATTAGCTCCACCTTAATAAGCAGTTGAATGTCTAAGTTTTTTGTATTTTTGACACAGATACTGATTCAAGAAGGGAAATTAAATGACTTATTATCTTTATGGTGACTTTATGTGACTTTATCTATATTGTGATGTGTGACAAGGTATGTCCTTGTCCACACGGATTATGCACCACTTTACAACTAAGGAAACGTACTCAAAAAAAGAAAAATAACTTTAGGAAACAATATTTCATATGATCATCGATTAAAAGTACATTCTGTTACACTGTCAACCAATTCTTGACATTAAAAATATGAAACAATTCCAAATCACCCCAAGCATGAGTGTTGTGCATTATAATCTGCTAGGCGTTATATACAACCCCTATTTCGATTCCAATAACCCTGTAAAGGTTTTGAACATGAAATATTATGTATTAAATTTTGAGACACTTGGTCATGCAGCCTTCATCTTCTAATTGGCAGTAATTTTAACCCTGAGCACATGAACGTCCCACATACACAAAGCCTATGACCTCTGCTCTGTCAAAGTAACAGCGATAAGCATCTTAAATTCTGATCAACTCTGAGCAACAACCAGCACACGAGCTTCTGTTATAGAAAGTGAGTGGCAGACTAATAATCTGACTAATAATCTCACTTCCCTGTGATGAAGATCAAACCGATCACACGGACAGAAACTGTCCTCAGATTTGGATTATATTCTCTCTCTCTCTATCTCTCTTAGCGCTGGTGCAGGTTACTAGCACAACCAATCCCTGTCTGACGTTACCTGAGTTGCCATGGCAACCATCCCCCAAAAATAATTTATTTCAGGAAGCAACCCATCGGCAACAACCTGTGACTCTGTCTATCTGTCTGTCTGTCTCATCCTCTCTCGCCTCCTCTTCCGTCATCGTTTGACTTTTTTACTTTTTATCTCATGCCTTTTTTACTCCACTCTCTCTTTCCCTCTCTTTCTATATATATATATAATATATATATATATTTAGCTGAGAGAGATAGAGAGATACATGGAGTGTCCTCTCCTTTCCCTCGTCTTTCTTTCCGCCTCATTTGCTGTCACAGTCTGTCCATATTCAGCCACTGGGTTAGTTCATTTGTCGCTGCAACCAGAGGAAATGGTGCATCAGCCTCCTTCACTCCACTGTTATCTGTACTCATGGCTGGAGCTGCGCATGTGTGCATGAGTGCGCACGAGAGAGCGCAAATCTATGAGAAGTCCTCGCCGTGCATGTTCGTGTGCTTATAACCAAGTGGGACTGTGTGTGTGTGTGTATGTGTGTGTGTGTGTGTGTGTGTGTGTGTGTGTGTGCGTGTGTGCGTGTGTGGGAGCATGCATGTGTAACCGTTTGTGCCAATTATTTCATTACCAGCTGACAGATTTCTCTTTCCACTATTACTGCTCCCCTAGCTACAGGCAGAGACGTCGCACACACACACACACACACACATACACACGAGCTAGCACACAGCAACCAGTTCAAGTCCATCAATTAAGGAGGCAATTTGCTCAAGTGGTTCCACCTGGGCCAAAAGGCAGGTGGGTGGCTATGCTCTGTTTACCTATCAGACACTATTAGGGGTGAGATGTCGCTGGTTTTACTTGTGCCCTGCCTCCGTGATGTCAGTCCCGCCTGTTTGTCTGCCTCCGAGTCAGATGGGACTGTGTATTACATGTGTGTGTGCGGTTATGTCAAGTACTGTATCTGTCAGTGTGTGGCGACCAAATGACAGTTGTGTGTGTGTGTGTATGTGTGTGTGTATGTGTGAGGTTACGAGACACGTAGAATCTCCATCTTTCACAAGTTTGCTTCACTGAACCCTCCGTGTGTGTGTTTGCTTACTTCGATGTGGACTGTGTGTATGTGTGTGGCCTCTGCAGCAATATTTCATCCTCTCCAGAGTCCCATAAGAACCTGCCGCACTCGGCGTGTGTGTGTGTGTGTGTGTGTCGGAGCGACCCTTTGTGGCAGTGTATGCATATGTATACGCGGCTGCCTCTGTGCCTGTGTGTGCACATCGACACCCGCTCGCAGCATCCATTCACTATCTGAAGACGACGAGTGTGTGTTTGGAATGTGTGATGAAACGCACGCACACAAACCACGTCGCACACACTCACACAATCTGTTTGATAAATTAAAGTTGGAGCCACAGGAATTTGCTTTGCAATGTACTAAAGCAAACACAAGATAGTGCATACAGTCTGTCAGGCTGCCACGTATATTCTGACGACGAGCGTCTGTGTGTCTGTGTGTGTGTCTGTGTGTGTGTGTGTGTGTGTGAGCGCATTTGTCGCTACTCCTCTGCATGTGTGGCCGCGTTTATCTGCGTGTTTACATGCCAGCCGCATCATACAGATGTGCCCAGAGGCACATCAGGTGGTAAATCGCGCCAACAGGACCTACACATCAACGTTTCCTTCTTCTGCAGTTTGATTTAAGCAAGGGCATTCTGTTTCCTGCATCCCACAAGCCCTATTTCCTTTCTACTCATTGCATGTGGTATTATCCTTGGGCTTATGTGGCCGTGCACTAGGTATAATTTATTGTCTGTTCAGCAAGGCAAATGTGCAAGCCTGGCATATTTCATTTGCTGAATACATATCATTATTAAAATGTGATTTTTTTTTCCCTCACTTTTTTTGTGTTTCGCCCTGTGTGGTGAAATCGCTATCTAGAGTTCGTCTGATTCACGCTCACTGTGAATTTCTTGGTGATAATAACTGTTGAAATAGGGAGTGTTGGAAGAGGCTAGCTAAGTCAATGTTATGAAAGGGAAATGATGTGTGGCAGATCACATCAATGCACATCAATGCATACCAAATAGAAAAATGAGGATGAAACAACATGTTTGGAAGAAGCAGTGACCCAGCCGCCCCCTTATGCATACGTTTATTTTGACGGCTAGGTTGCAGCCATAGCAGTGAATCTGCCATGTAAATTATTGTGTGTATTCTATATGTATTCCTTTTATGTGAAGAATGTGGCTTTTTAAAATTCCCGAGCGGCCGCGCTGTAAAGAAACGCACGACGGAAGAAAGCTTTCTGTATTCATGAGTTTGGTTTTAACAGTCCCTGCAGGTACAATAATGAAGTTCCTCTCCCCCATGTGGAATGGACTGTAATGATTATGATGAAGCAGAATCGCCGGCTGTTTTTCTCCCCCTCCGCATCCACCAACCCCCCCGCCCGACCCCCTGCTGTTGTATCGACAGAGCTGTAAACACAAGCATAAAACTATATGTAGCAATGGTGTAACTGTTTAAAAAAGAGCTGTTAACAGATGCAGAGAAAGGGAGGGAGCGGACGACGGGGGTCTGCGAAAACTCCAGCTATTCTACAACAGACGCACAAACAATGACACTGCATTTTGAGGTGCAGCAACAGGAAACACTTGAGGGGAGATTTTTCACACTTTTTTCCAAACACTTGTGTTTTGTCATTACACATTGAGGTGTCATCGACAAAGAAAATTACAATTCCAATCTGGTCAAGTCAACCGATCAACAGTTCGATTTGATTTTGGTTAAACTTTATGTTTGTAGACTACAAACGAGACATGGACCCACCCAGCATGTTTTGTATTGAAAATATAATATTGGTTTATTATTATCGATGTAGGACTAATTTTAAATACTTTCATGTGGTTTCAATTATAAACATGGCTCAACATGTAAAAATTAACATTTTTTCTTGTTAAATCTTGACTTGAAAAGTAACTAAAGCTCACAGTTCAATGTAGTCTGTAGAAGTACAAATTACAATATTTTTTTACCATTTATTTGTTTTTCCTTGACATCCATTAGCAATGGCCACGATGCCTCAGATTTAACTGTCTTCACATAGGTGCTGTTTTTCTGACTGGGCATGAGCGTGAAAGCTGTGATTTCAAACCTATTTGCCAACTGGAATAACATGAGATTGACGCACATAAGCGCTGCTGTTTGTGTCATTCAGCTGTTGTTACCTGCCACCACCTGCTGAGTTTATACATTCAAAAAGTAATAAATAAATGTATTCTTTGAGTGAGTATCTGAGAATCTAATGGTGCCACGGAAATTGCAACTTGCAATTGCAACGTGATTTATTCATGCACACTGAAGCGCAAACTTATTTCCCATCATTATTTTATGAACAGTCCTATAAATAGGCCAATTGAACAAAATAAACTGTATATCATAATTGACTGTGAGCAACCGCACAGTTCTGACTATCAGCATTCAGCTTTGAAGGCCTTCCCATAATTTGTATTTTTCTCCTCGTCTGAAACCAGAAATCTCCACTTCAGTTGCACTTACACTCACCAAACTTTCCAGTTTCATTCTCATCTACATTCTGAAGGTTGTTACAGATTTGTTCATATTTCATTGGTGGTCTGGGTCCTTTAAACCTTCAAGAAATTGATTTTTTTATGGCCGCTGATAGTCTTTTCTGATTTGGTACGGGGAGATCAAAACTTAGGAATAAAACAGGTGTTCAACCTGGCTTTATACAATGTTTGCTTATTGTTTTTCTCCAGGAGATGAAGGTGAATTGGTACACATTTAATAAGACAATACCTCATTTGCAGTGCATTGGAAAAAAAAAAACAGAACTCAATGGGAAAGAACTGTCATAATTTATGGAATCATCTGGGGAAGTTTCATGGTGATATCTTATTAACTTTTTAATTAAAATTGTATTTTGTTCACCTGCAGTGTCTGCGCTTTAAAATCTGCACTTTAAGTTTTCCTCAACAGAGCATAACTTTGAAGTATTTGCTTATTTGTTTTTCCTATCGTAAAGCTTTAATAACTAACAATGAGTTCGTCATAGTCTAAAACACTATCAATTCTGCAGAGACTGCAGGTTCCGGTTCTGTGTTTTGAATTTCATGGGCCACAGACTCCTGCATTCAAACTCTCTCACAACTTCATAAGACAAAGAATGTTCCAATGAGTAAACAAGATAAAACATGCAATCATTTGAATAATGTCATTCCGGCAACCTGTTGGATTACAATTTGACACCGTGATGCTCGCCAGCCAACGTCAATTATGCCAATGATGATCACCGTAAGTGCAGCGAGCGCAATGAGTTATCTCGCTTTGTTGCATGACTAACACCCATGTCAGCACCTCTCCCCCCCAACACCCCGCACGCTATAATGGCATTATGAGATAAATGAGTGGCAGTGCTCGTTATGACCCATAATGTTATGGCTTGTCCTTTACAGTGAGCTAAACCCATTTTCTCTCACTGCGTCGGATCGAGAATAGGAATTGGAACCCCACAAGCAATCTATTCAAGGGTGCAACAAGCTAAGGGGATGTGACGTGCCAATGTTTTTTAGTGATTTTCATTATGTGTCATTCTATTCTAATTCATTTTCAATTGGGCCATAAGAGCCGCCTGCCGTAAGCAGCACAAAAGGCAGGAACGAACGAAGGAGGATCTTGTTTAGCTCCAAGACATCCCGAGAAAGAAAATAATGATCTTTATGAAATTGCTTTAGACACAATCTGACAGCCGAGACAAAGCAAGTGGCTGGCCTTGTTCGAATCGATAAAGCCTCCATTAGTTTTCTAAAGAGTAACATGCAATTTGTTTCGGTGGAGCAGCACAGCATCGGTAATATTCTGCCCCTTTGACACAAAAAGCTAATGCACTAAAGCCAACCCTAATGTAGGATTAAACCTACATTTCTGTCAGATGGAAATGGAAAAACGCTCCCAACGCAGTGGATCCATAAAGCATGACCAAGCCTGTTATCATACACACCACATTTGTGTCACAATGGCCTCCAGGGGTGAGCTTTTGTGAAGACGGGGGAAAAGAAGGAGAAGAAGCTAGTTTCTAAATCCGTTCAAATGACTGTGATCTCACGCACAAAGGAGATCAAACTTCTTAAGCGGCTATTGATCAGCCAGATGAACAGAGACGTGGCGATTGATCGAACACGGGGATGACCTCATCTCTACCTTTTGACACAGCAGGAAGTCACAAATTGAAAGCGCAGAAGGGTAAGCACACTTCTCACCCATCATTTCCTCAAGAGTGTGTGGATATATCACACTCAAGCACCCCTGATGGGTCACGCGATCAATAGTCTGGAGAGTTAGTTTATGAATAGGACGGACAGAGGCCGAGATCCCTTAAATCAGCACTCTTTGAGCTTGTATATCTTGATGAATACACTCCGAGCGTGGGGTTAGATCATCCGAGGGGAGGGACGATCTCTTTGAGAGATGGTCATGATGGACATGTTGCCGGTGTTGCAGGAATGAGCTCAGAAGAATCCGCCCTTTCCTCGGTGGAAAACGCTGATCTGAGAGGATCTCTCTCCCACCAGCTGACAAGCCGGCAGACAAATGGCCTCAGCAGTCTCTAACCTCTCAAACTACTGGCCCTCCTTTTTCTTGTCCTACTCCTCAGCGTGTGTGTGCGCCAAACACTCCTCCTCCTCAATCCAATCTCGTCTGTGTGTGTACACATGACTAATTTATAGAGCCGAGCTCTATCGCAGTGACCAGAACACATTCCCATGAAGCATGCATGAGGTTTTAATTAAAGATACAGCCGCAGTTATTAAGATCGTTCAGTTCCTTAATGCATTTCCCGATACATCTCACATCGCAGGAATCTAGAAACTAGAATCTACCACGCGCTTTTATCAGCAGCATCTGTGTGAGTGTGCCCAAGGATGGAAGACGTAGCATGTCCTTGCTGATTCAAGGTTTTACAGAGTAGCTCAATTCCACGTCTTCAAGCTTGGATTGGTAGGGCCTCGGGGAGTTTCAGACGGCACTTCATGGGCGGAAGGGCAGGAATGAAGTGTGTTAGGTCGATGTCTCTCTGACATCACTATTTCCAAAGGCCAATGAGGCTCCCCAGTAAAAAACTGGAACCCGGAGAGGATCCTCACAGCCAGCTTTTCATTAGAGTCCGACTCCCAACCGCTGCCTTCTTTTATTGTCCCACAGCACTGCCAAAACGCAATCAATAGGACTTTAGGAAAACTGGGTGCAATAGTGCACACTTTTTACTGTCCCGCGATCAATAGGAACTGTGCAATGAGTAAATATTGGCGATTTCACAACACACACACACACACACATAAGATGAAAGTGCCCCAGGACTCAAGGGGGTCGTTTGCAGTGCGCTTGGATTACCTTGAAAAAGCACCACAGGTTTCTGCTGCAGCTGTGATTGATTCATCGAGGTGCATTAATTAACAAACCCTTTAAGTAATGAATCAATTAAGCAATTGATTTATGCGCATTACCCTTATGGATTACAGCTGATACTGACCATTAAAGATAAATTGTGCTCAATTTAAAGCAGTTTACAGCAGATTACATGCAGAGGAATGTTACCTTTGTGTATCATCACTGTGAGGGATTTGGCACCACTGAGGATTTGCAGAGTAAAACGCGGCGATCGTGACATGCTTTTCTGTATGCTCAAGGAGTATAACTGCAGCATTAAATACATGCATATTATCTTTATGTCACTTGAGCCTAAAGCTGTGCTTCGGGGCTAAATTCCCTAAAATCCCTCCTTTCTGCAGATTAATAATAGATGCGCAAAAAGGGAGAAATACTTAATGACTACCTCTATAAGTCATATTCAAGTCAGAGCTCACACTGCAGCTCCCTCTGGCTTTGACTGTAATTAAACAGTCTTTCAGATGCAGGTGATGCTCAGCAAATAAAATCGCCTTTTCACGACCGGGCCTGAAGTCTACACAGCAATTCTGCTACTTTAGCACAAACACAGTTAATATTCCGTACGAAAAAAAAAAAAAAAAAAGCAACAGTCACAGATGGTACGGAGAGATTGAATACTTGGAACGAAATCGCTGCAATAAGAAGAGAGCAGGGAAACAAGACAGTGTAGCATAAAGAGGAAAACACGAACAACTGTCAGTGTAAACAACAGTTGTGTAGCAGTCCTTCAGTATCTTATGTAACAATCCACTGTTTGGCAACTGTGGTGGAGAAAGCCAACAATGGCCTGTTGTAGGAACAGTCCCTTTCCTGCAGGAAGGCTTGCAGAATCCACAGGTGAGCTGCAGGAAATCACAGGGTCACACTTTGAAGGTTGACCCCAGACAAGGGTGTTAACAGTCTGACAGCATTCTGTGAACATAGACAACCTATAGACGATGGCATTTTCTGTAACACTTGATGACCCACGTCTATATTGTATTATAATCTGCTTATAGCACTGTATAATTAGTGCTTATAACTATTACAATAAATATAGACGTGGGCATCATAGAAAGTGTTACCAGATTTTCCCTCCATCCTTCTGGTAAACAGCTCAGCCAATCAACCAAAGTGACGGACAGGAGCTACTTCGGAGTGCAGACACAAGTCGCCTTCCTTTCCATCCTCGTTTCCAAAGACGTGACGGGGCTTCCCTTCCTCCACGAGCCGCGTACGTGCATGACACCGAGCGTTTGCCACTGCTTGACCCAAATCTGCCTCGGGCTGCCCCGAGCAGAGCTGTCAA
>JAOWBC010000904.1:11607345-11621244 GCA_028566105.1 Hypoplectrus providencianus | reverse complement strand
CAGTCAACAATCCATCGATTCAGCCAAGGAAACAACAGCGAGTCATAAACAAACAGGCAGAAGGAAGAACACAGGAGACCACGCTGAGAGACGGAGCGGGGACAGATTTAAGCAGCAGCAGAGAGCTTTTGTCCCTGACAGCACTGGAATGTGTGTTCATGTGTGTGCGACTTTAAAATGTGGGTGTCTGTCTGACCTCTGGAAAAACAGCTTTGATGCTTCATGTGTGCCTTCTTTGATGTGTTCTTCATTAATTTCTCTAATGTATGTATTTGCCCTTGGGTGCTTAAATCCGTCTGTGCATGTAGGTGTGGTAATGCACACACTGTATTACATTCAAAGCTGAAATGAATCAGCAATTGCTGCACTTTTTCTCACTGAAGGCTGCTATAGGACTGGATCTGCACATGGCCTCGCCTCTGTCTTTTCCTACCACTTCTTCCTCCTCCTCTCTCTTTGCAGTTCAAACCAGGACCACAGCCGTGGCTACATTTCTTAGGCGTCCAAAGCTAAGATTAGCATACTGATTAGCTAGCCTTGTGGCTCTATCTCTGCCCCCCCTCCCTCCAGCTCAGGCCTACAGCCTCATGAATACATAATAGCAGCATCGGCAAACAAATGCATGGCTGAGAGCTTCCAGACGAGGGAGCTAGTGCACAGAACACAATGCTTGTTCTTTTGTAATGTAATCAGAGGGCACTCAAGCATTCTCATGTGATTAAAGTTTCGGTATAAGCGGTTAAATTGTTCAGCTTGTTTGACGGCATCTCTCCAAATCCTTTGCTTTATTTTTCAGTCTCGACAGGGTTTCCTCTCCCTTTTCTCATCTCCATTCTTCACCCATTTCTTCCATCCCTCTATCCTCCAAATCTCCTCTCCATCCTTCCCAACCTCGACCCCCTCTTGCCTTCTCTCCCTTTCTTCTCCCCACACCTCTCCCCTTTCTTATCGAGGCATTAGCGGGGATATCAAGCCACCTCCTGCTCTCACCTCTTTCAACACCACTACTTCTATCCCTCGCTCCCTCCTGTCCCTTCGCCACACATCTCTCTCTTTCTCTCTCTCCCTCTCTCCTCTTAAATCTCTCCCTGTGAGAAGGGCCTGAGTGAGGACGGCAGATCGTGTGAAGTTGGATGTTGATTCTAGGTGACAGGCACCATATGAGTCATAGCCATAATCACAGAGCTCCCCTCGATCCCCTCCGCCGCCACCACCCACCCCCTTTTGGCTGCACAACACAGCAGCACTGCAAAGCAAAATTGCCCTTGGTACAAACAATAGCTATACAGTGCACAGCATGCATGTAAATTTTTACAATTTTCTTTTAATCTCTCACTCTCGCACGCTTTAACACAACAGTCCTTCAGACCATGAAACATGCAAACTACAATGCAAGATAATGGCCACATGGTCCGGGAAAAATGTGTGCAAGTAGTTCAGATTTGCATAAAAGCAACTTAATACAAAGAACAGATGGAAACATGAAAATACTGCAAACCATTTTGCTATCCATATGCATGCATAAATGCTGTATTTGTACTTATGTAAATAACCGTTTTAACAGCCAACTCGAGTCTGTGTAGCACTTATGGGTTTCATCCATATGAGTTTGCTAATGGAAGTACGGCTGGGCGATAGTTCTGATAGTTCACAATGAGAAGAGATCCTATTTCAGTGGAATCTTATCATAAAAAAGTCACACAGTATCATATATATATATAGGGGTAAATTACTAATAACAAGCACTGATTTGAAATATTTCAAGGGATCAGTATATAGTGAGATTGCTATTTTTAAAATTCAGGTTACAGCTTTAAATGAGAAAAGACTGACTGCTTCCCAGGTTCCTGTCACTTCCTTGTTTTCCCACAGTAGCGCTGGGCAATATGGCCGACCCCTATGTACCCTGATAGGGGTCTTTACGCATCTTGATAATGTTGTATATCAGCCTACCACACTACCACATGCAAGGAGAATATGTAGAGCAGAGTCCAATCATTTGTTCCAATATTTTTTCAGACCATTAAAACCAAGCTTTTTGAAAATATCACCTTGAAGATTGTATCACTGCCATTGAGCAACAATGAAAATAATCATCAGCTGCAGCCCTGAAATGCCAAGAACTCGGAAGAGTATTTTCTGTGCCAATTTTAAATATGGATGAAATTAACCAAACATCCTTTTATCAGCAACTTTGAGTCATCAAGTATTAAACGAATATGGGAAAAAAAAGATATTTCTGGCACTTTTGAATGCTAGTGTTGTCAAACAAACCGCATCCATTATGAACAAGTCTGAAGGAGACTGAAGAGAAAAGAAGAGGTCAGCGGTGCAACGGTGGAGAGGACGAGAGACGACAGGAGAGGGGCGGCAAGGAAAGCTGCTGAGAGAGCAGAAGCTTCAGTTAAAATGACATACAGTAACGTGCAGCAGTCGGCTCGGCTCAGACCTGCACCACAAAACAGACCCAAAAATAACAGGATGTGAAATGTGAAAAAAAAGACAATAGAAGAAAAGGTGCAACAAAAATAGGCTAAAGGAGAGTAAAATATGAGTATAACTGAGACAAAAACACTGGAATTTGAGCAAAATATATATAACATAACGAAGGGGAACTGGATCAGACAGCTGACCGGGACATCGAAGGACGCAAGAACAAAGTAGAGGAGAGGCTGAGATAAATATAAAAAAAGGACAAAACAGAAAGACAGCCTAGATGAGGAAGGTCAACCAAATTGGAAATGGACGAGAAGAAAGACAAAGCTAAAAGCGGAGAAAGCTTCTGAGCTGCGAGTTCACATGATTTGAGATTAATCTGCCAGAAAGACCACAAGCTGAGACGAAAGATAAATAAAGAAAAAAAAAAAAGGGAAAGAGGAAGGAGAAACGGAGAAGGCTCTCTGGCTTTAGTTTAACTCATGAATATCAGTGGTAAGATGGAAGAAATGTTACTGGACTGGCTTGTTTTTCTACACAGTGAAAAACCATGCAAGCAAAAGAGTGATTGGCGCCTCGGAGTTATATTTCAAACGATTGTGAGCAGTAAGAGGTGAGGAGATTATAAAAGAAGGGGAGTAAAAAAAACACAACAAGAAATCAAGGATCACAATTGCTCAGATTATTAACTTCCACGAGGGGTGAGGTGTTGCCGGGCAGCAGGTTGTGATCCTCAGAGGGGGCTCAAAGACTGCTGACTGAAACAAACATCCAAGCCCCATTGATTGGACACAAGCAGAAGATCAATCGACATGGCCGAAGGCACCATAAAAGAAGAAAAAGACCACCCGATCCAGAAGCTTTCGCTATTATGAACCAAGCCCCCAGCATTGATTGACCCGGGGTCTGTATGATTACAAAGCAAACTCAATCTTGTGTCAATTGCGGGAGAAAAATCAGGAGAAGGAGCATGAGGCTGGGAGGAAAAGTCAAGAAAATCACGTCATTAATGTGTCTTCACTCCACCAGAATGCCTAATGTGCTCCAAGACTATTATATTAATCATGAGCTCGGCGGCTAATGAAATACCTCCATTTTTTTTATTTTTTTATTTATTTTTTAATGGGCTTATCATGGCTATGCACATAGCCTTTTTCCACACATAGCAGACTGGAGCACAGTGTGCCAGCTGGAAATCTCCTCAAAAGTGAGTCAGGGAAGGGAAAGCGAGAGGGATAGAAGGTGTGAGGGTGCCAGTGAGGGAACAAGGGATGAAAAAAGGCATCTCCGGCCTGAGAAGCAGACTCAGAGAGAGAGCTTGTGTGACCATGTGTGTGCATACATTTGCCTAATAAGGTTATCCCGAGGCATGGTTGAAACAACGCCTGGAGTGAGACTCGCTGTTTGTGCAACTAAAAGGGCCCGACTCATACATTTCCCTTTAAATCACTTTTTAGACTGTACACGTCTCAGGGGGATTATTTATCTCCTGCAACCAGTGTTAAGTCCGGAGACGACATGACAGATGCATGACTGTCTGACCTCAGTAAGTGAGTCTGACAGTAACACAGCCCTCAGGACAGAGATGGGTGTGTGCGTGAGAGAGAGAGAGAGAGAGAGAGAGAGAGAGAGAATGAAAAGGGGCCACAGGAGACTTAATTAGGCCTCTGGGACACTTGAGTTCAACCTCCTGTCCAAAGTAAGTGTCTCCAGCAGACAATAAGACGCATTTCCCTCTTATGTGACCCCCCTCTCTGTCTCTTCCTGTGTGTTTGCGTGAAAAGATGAAGGCTGGGTGATGGCGTTTGCGCGCAGCTGCCAGTGTCCGTTAAAAATGACACCAGGGAGATCAATAATGCCAATAGCAGGCATATGATTTCGCTGTCCCCTATTCCATGACACGGTCACCCACTGCGCACCAGCCCCACTCCTACCCCTCCTAAAAAAAAAAAAAAAGCCGCCGATATGTGTGGCCACCAATTGAGCGGCGGGGACTTACCGCAGTAGAGAAGCAGCAGCGCTGTCAGAAGCACCACAGCCCAGAAAGTTGACGACATCCTCGGCCAGCGAGTGGCATCTTTGCGCCTTGCCAACCTTGACACCGAAGCCATTGAACAAACGGAGAACGCACTTCCTCTTTGCGGAGAGACGAGTAGGAAAATAAAAAAATAAAAAATAAGATCTCACAATCCAGCTCGGCCTGTCACAATGCGTGTAAATCCCACTGAAGAAAGAAAAAAAAAAAAGACGGGGAGCAAGTGATAGAAAAGCAGAGATTTGCTCCAAAGGAGGGTCGGATTGCCGGTGCGCAAAAGAAAAAGGTCACATTTTCCTTAAAAGAATCCCATTTGGCGGGATAAACGCAGTGTTTTTTTTTGTTTTTTCTTGCTGTGCACAAGTTGGAAAACGTCCCTTTTAGTTGACCCAAAGTGCGTCAGGCTCAAATTCCCGTCCTTTATTTCAGCAAAAGAAAGCTCTGGTGGCTGAGTTAACGCTCAAAGTGTTTAATCATGTATACCGCAGCGTCGTAAAAGCCCCTTTCACCTGTGGTAGGTCTCCTCGGTTCTCTCCAGCCTCAGCAGCCCCCGACGGCATAGCCCAAAGACCGGGGGTTGAAAAAGAGACGGTCCAATAAAATCCGCTGAGTGAAAGCCCGGGTTGGTAGTAATAAAAAAAAAAAGAAGAAGAAGAAGAGGGGGGAAAAGTCCTCGGTTTGGGGACGAAGTAGATGAGGATCACAGCACGCTTCCAGCAGGGAGCGGAGGATGGAGAATGGATGGGTAGACACAGAGAGACTGTGGGAGAAAGGAGCGGGAGGAAAAGTGCGCACTGTGCGACTCCAAGTGATTTTTTTTTTTCTCCAAAGTGAAACATTCAAATAATCGATATTACGTCAGCAATAAGCCACTTGAGGTCGCGGTTTACAGTCATATCACTACAGCTCGATGCTGCGCGCGCCTCTTACATCACACACTCAGTGTGAATCAGCGCTCGGTGTGTTTTATTGATTGTATATATTATGCGTTTGATTTGTGAATCCGTATTGACTGTGATATTTGCCTACTGACACACATAATGAGTGCGGCAACAGCATTTATTTTTTCTAATTCTGCAGCAAGGGAATCTTTGTTTTATTGTTGAATAAAGATATCTCTGTTTGGGGCATATGTAGCATTTATATATTTTAAAAAAAATGCATGTTAGACACAGAGCACAATCAATATATTATTGAATGGTTAAGGCAAGTGGCACTGCAATACAAATTTAAATAGACTTTATTGCCACTGTCATGCTTTCCCAAAACAAATAAATAAAAAATAATAAATAAAAGAAAATGCTGCTCTTTCTACTGCTGGAAGATTAAACAAGTTCATCAAAAGGACTAAAGAGAAAAGATAAAACTTATATATATTAAGATTTCGTGAAATATTTGAAATCAGAGATAAAACCTCAAACAAAACATATATTTTTATATTATATGCAGCTATTATTGTAGTTTATAATGTATATCCACAGTAAGCGCTCAGTACCAAACAGCAGACAGACTCCGTTAGCTTCTGGCCTATGGACACTGTGCAGCTGAAAAGTCTTCTGTGCTATTTTTAATATTTAATATAAGTTATTGATTACTGCTGCACCAAGTGGCGACACAATCAAACAAACGTGTGCGATTTAAATGAAGAACATTAACTGGTACTGTACTGCTACAAATGTTAATTTACAGGATCTGAATGCTTTCCACTGGTTTCAGGACCATGGACAGCTCCACTGCCTGTGCCATAGTTTGAGACAGCTACATGAGCAGCACAATGGAGGTGTACCATGGACAGCGCCAGTGACAGGCGGCCCAACGGACAGCGCAGCGGAGCAAAGGGGTTTCAGCACCACGGACAGCACCAGCGACCAGAAGCCCAGTGAACAGTGCAGTGGAGCTCGGGGGGTTTCAGCACCATGGACAGCACCGATGGCTGACAGCTTAAAGAATAGCAGTGGAGCAAGTTGTGCGCCTCACACGGGCTGCACAGCAGAGAATAGCACCGAGGACAGCGCCAGGCCCGGACCAACGCTCACCCCCAACTCTACCACAATGGAGCTGCAGCAGCACCACTGAGCTCGCTCCTCTCTGGCTGCTCCTGTCAAACTGGAGCTGGCTTGCTCTGCTGGCAGTGAGGCTCTGGAGGCCTCTGTGCATTCACCCCTACACCCCCTACCATGCATACTAAACCTGAAGCCTGTGGTCTACGGGGAACAAATAGGCATGTATGACTCAATTCAAGCACGAAAATGTTGCTTCTATTTTGGAAATGGAGACGCTGAATGTAAAAAGCTGGGCTATCATTTCCAACAGGGTCCTTTATAGAGATTCCAAGTTATCCCTGCTTAGCCTTGCTGTAATGCTCACTAGGCTGGAGCTCTTGTAAAGCAGACTGTAAACCACACTGGGTGTAGTAAAGGAGTTAATTGCTGTATGTGTCCCTATCAGTCCTTGCAAAGCGCTAAATGTGAATGTAATTGCTCTTTTCTGTACATTATGTTAGTAACAGTGTAGAAGTGGACTATTTTTTAACCCCTCTCGTCTTGTCTTCTTTTCATATTCCTGTTGCAGCAATGATCTTCAATTGCTTTGTGTCTCTCTATCAGTCCTTGAAAAGATCTAAATCTGTATATAATTGCTCTATCTGGTAAGAATCTGTAAAGGTGGACAATTTTAAACCCAGACTGGTCTCCCCTTAAAATGATCAATACTGGTCATTTGTACAAGGACCAAAAATGACTCAATTATTTTTGAGACTGTCACACTGCTGACATAGAAGAAATGGTGATTGACTGCAATGTGAAGTTTAAATGGGGAATGCCAGACTTGAGCAAAAGGCAGATTTTTACCAAGGATCGGTGTCCGATGTGAAATCAAAAGTAAACAATCTCTTATATAACTAACATTTAAGTAACTCCAGTGGTTCATGTTTTGTGAATCAGCTTTTTTCATGTAGCTATGGTTCACATTATCATCTTAACTACTTCTCTCCTGTATTTCGGTACATATATAAACTATTTGCAGTGTCTTTCTTAAACCCAACCAGGAAGTTGCCTTCCCTAAATCTACGTCAGCGTTTTAGTTGCCTAAATTCACAGAAACTGCAGCCTTTTTATGGCCAACCTTGCATGTATGTGCAATGACGTTATTGGTGGTAATGAAAAACAGTCTATTCTGTTGTTTTTATCATAAGATCTTCTTGTATTTACCACAAATCATGTGTGCCTCACCCCTTCGCCACTTTTAACCTCCTTTCTTCCTGTCCCCTCTTTATTTCCCTGTTGCAGCGTTGATCTACAAAAGTAAAGAAGTTGATTGCTATATGTATCTATATCAGACCTTGCAAAGCTTTAAATATGTATGCAAAAGTTTTATCCGGTAATTTAGGTTAGTAGAAATATGTATAGTGGACACAATACCCATTTAATATGAGACCCCCCATTTTTTCTTTTTTGGTTTCTGTTTTCTCTCCACTATCCCGTTGCAAAGCTGATCTTTAAAAGCAGCGGACTCAATGCAGACAGTCAATTACAGCCCTGGTGGGAAAGCACTGGCATGGTGCCTCTAACACGGTGTTGTGTCAGTGAATGTGGCACTAACTGAACAGCGAGGCCAGAGCCTCCTTGGCACAGACACAGACACACCAGCACACAAACCTACACACATTCTTTTAATGCAAATTATGCAATTAAGCACATATACACCAGTTTCCTCTGTCGGCCTGTTTTTCTCTCACACATTCACACGAACAAAAGCAGCCATTTGCTTTCAGCTGGGATATAATGCATGAGCTGTGGCCTACATATGTTATCCCCCTCCTTCACTTTTACATAACATTTCAAAAACTCCAAACAGAATGAAGCACACAAGGCTTGAAAACACTGACTCGGATATTGCTATTTCGGAGGATGTAGCCCCCCTTCAGAGGCTTCAAAGTTGAACACAAAGATACTGGCTGACTCACTTTTTCTGGCTGTGAACCATCAAGAAATATTATCTTATTCCCTCACAACATGAATCAACATTGTGGCACTGGTTCTATTGAGTGTCTGTGTTCACTGGTGCTTAGTGAACACTGAGGTCTGGCCTCTGTTGGGGTTCAAATGGATTTGAAAAATATCTGTGCAGTTTAAATGGTATTTTAAAAACGTAGATGAGGAATCCAAGTGAAACATCCACACGCATGCTGCCAAGTGTAACAAGCTCCTGAAAAATCAAATAAACATTTTTCCTTTGGTGGAGATATGATCCTGCATCTTAACAGCAAGCTCAGGACTTCTGTAGACGGGAAAAAGGCTGAGCTGAAGAAGAGGCAGTGAATGATAGCTGCACCTACTGCGGCACGGAGATAAGCGAGCGACCAAGGAGCTCTGTTCTTCTTTGTTTACTCGATGCCTAATGATGCTTTTCAGGAAATAGTGGCTCCAGAGGTGACATCCGAGTACCACCTCCTTTTCAAAAATGGGCCCTTGCATCAAATTAAATCAACAGACGGTATTTCATAAAGTGTAAAAGGGGAAAAAAATGAAAAGGCTTCAATAGTTCAGAGATGTGTTATGATTACAATCAGATAATGATGCTTGACTCAGTGAGGTAGAGCCCTGGCCATTGGAAAATACAGCTTCTCATTAACACCTTAGCATCCCAATGACCTGCTGGCTTTTTCTTTCAGACCCAGTCTTAAGGCAACAGAGAGAATATGGATATCATATAAAATTGGCAATCTAGAAATTCATTGAGCACCATTATCATGATTACATCTCATTGAGAAGGGGACAAAAAACATTTTTTAAGGGAAAAACTGACATTGCAGTAGTCAAAGATGTCCTGTGACCTCTGACCCCTGATATCTGAATGAAAATTGGTTCTATTTATGCCAATACCATGCAGTTTAAAGTAACAACCACACAGCATTTCTTTGTTTATATTAAGTCTACACTGATATGCATCACCCCAGAGTAACTTTCTGTCTGATTAATTAGCAGATACATCTAGCATCCAAACCTGTACAACTGCTTTCCTTGCCGTTGGCTTATGAAGCTATATTGATGCCTCTATCATACGCTGTGATGCCTGGCTCAACTGACCCGGCAGGGCATGTTTTGTTTCGTCAGGCTTGTCCTATCTAGCATCAGCAACAAAGGGAGGCGGGACACATGTATCGGTCAATTGAATGGAATTAAGGAAAGTAAAAGAGAAGAGCTACAATGAGAACCCGGCGATCGCTCTTTCCAAACAGTGAAGAAAATTAACTGCTGTATGTGAAGCAATGAGTAATGATTAATGGCTGCATCCAGGTTTAGAGCAACAGAGAAACAAATGAGAAGCAATCAGGTCCTTGTCATTAAGGCTCATTGATCACACACCTTGGAATTTGCCATGGAAATACTTTTATGTGACAGCCTCTCGCTCAGTGACTGACACCCTCCATTTCTGGTTTCCTTAAACGTTCGTCTGCTCCAGCTTGAACAAAATGCAGCTCAGTGCAGCTTTCAGCAGCTGCACGACAAGAAGGGGTTTCGACTGAGGACTCTGCGCTGTCAGTGTAGTTATACTGATGACTAAAGTAGCCTTCATTTCTTTATACTGTCACATTGTTTCGCTGACAAAACGTCATGTGGCGCTGACAAGATGTGATTTACAATGTTGCGAGGGCATAATCAAAGTGCATAAATTAAGAAAATCACATACTGCAAAAGAATCATGATGCAACAGCCAAACACAAATTAAAACAAATTAAATGTACTTCTCCATTGCTCCCAAGAATTCCTTGCAAACAATATTTATAGAAATCTTTTATAAAGCCATAATGAAATCCCTGTCCATGAACTTGTCTGTCCTCAGAAATCCTCTGGTGAAAACTGTGAAGATAAACAGTCCCTCTTTATACTGAACCTCAATTGTTAAATAGTCACTTCCTTAGGCGTCCACGAGTTGCTTGGCTGTTATAAATTTGCACATAACCCCCAAATGAAATGGCAAAAAGTTGTTTGTTTGTCTTTGGTGTTTGGACATATTAAACTGGTTTATTATATTTATTGATATGGGATTTTTTTCCATTTTTGGACAGTGCCAGGCCAGCTGTTTCCTGTTTCCAGCCTTTATGCAAAGAGGTTTCAGGCTATATTAACACCCACTCTATGGATATCTCTACTTCCAAGATAAATCCCTCATGTTTTTGGTGACCTTCTGACCTTTCCTTTCGTACCACCCCAAGGATAAACCATACACTCGGTAAGGATGGTCATGAGGAAAGCTATATCATCAGCATGTTGTTTGCTTTGTCTATAAGGCACACTGCACTGCAGCCAGTGGAAGTTAAAGCTCAGCACATGAAGTGTGAATTTTAAATCATGTTTATATATTAACAAATATATAAAGAGGCAGTAGAAAAAGTTGATTGCTGTGTCTGCAAAAAAAAAACATAATAAATTAAAAACAGATTTTTTGGGGGGGAGAAATGGTTTTGTGGCTCATTTATATATTTTACATAATTTATCTATGTGATTACCTATTTCATAATGTATTTTTTATGTATAAAATTTGAACCCTTGGAGCTCCATATATGTTAAAGTTTCATAAAACAAAGCTAAGCTTAAGAAAAAAAATCACTCGAAACCTGTGAATTAGGCCTGAGCATGCACCCAAATCCTGGATCACATGACTGTTGGTCCCATATCTACAACTTGACAAGTTCAAACAAGAAGTCTTAATGAGATGGGACAGGGATTTATCTATCCTGAGGCGCTAATTAGTTTTCAGGCTGATGACACTTTTATACTTGCAAATAAGAATAATGTATGCCTTTTTTTGTTTTTCATTTGTTCGTTTTGTTCTTGATAAATTAGGGGCCAACATGTCAAATAACACATCACCTAGCATGAACCTAGCAGCAGCCATTGTGTCAGTAATAGAAAACTTGGTGGGGAGCTTGTATCGCACTGAGCTTCTCAGTGTGGGAGCGTCTGGGACCTGACCTTTCTCTGTGCGTCTTCCCTTTGATCCGTCCAGACACAAGCTACTGCCTCTTTATTGGGCCACCGAGGAGGGCTTTGAACTTAGCTTGCCACTCAGTGATTTAAGTGAACAGAGTGTTCTTATTGGTACCACAGCAGGCTCTCTCTACTGTCATGGATTAAGAGAAAGAGAGGAAACCGAGAAGCCTTTTCGGCTCTCTAAATATCTGGGAGACAGTTGTTCACCGTAGAGAGAAAGGGGGAAAAAAGAGATCTCATACTTAATGCTGGAGCTGAACGGCTTCATGGAGTCAGCAAGTTAATTGCTGTGCTGATAACACGTCAGCGTTATAGTAACATTTCTCATTTTAGCCTTCAGCAACGACAGTATCGTCTCATTGTGGCTTTCAATGAAAACAATATCAACGTAGCAAATAAGCTTTGCAACACAGATAAGTGCATTTTTTTTTTTTGCTTTTTGTGACAACTAGCTGACATTGTTTGTTCAAATGGAAAAAGTGAAATTGAAACGTAAATGTAAAGGCATTAATGAAGGGAAAACCGGCCATTGGCTTTTTATTAACAATGCTTTTTTTGTTTAAACTAAAGTAAGAGTCTGCAAAAATGGAAGCAGGCATAAGAGACTTTACATGCACTTCACTTGAGGTAAATGCCAACATCAGCATGCTGAAGAATCGGCAGAATCTGAAAACTTCACTCAAATTTGAATTGGAACTAATGCAACTAATGCAGCTAATGCCATGAGTCTGAGACAAACAACGGCTAAACTGATTTTTCAGCTTGCTGTACTGTAATCCAGTCAACTCAGGGATGACACCATCTCTGTCTCTCTCCATGCCGCACCAGCATCGATAGGTTCTCCCAACTCTCCCAAATGATGGCCTTTTGCTGGCAGGAACTCATGGCAATCCATTCAATCACTGGGGAGACATGTTTGTTTTTTATGACATAACAGTGGAATTGAGTTGTCTGTGTGACATTGAACTTCAGAAAATATTCCCGTTGATATGAAATATTCTACATGCCTCCTACACAAGGTTGTCACTGGACGGTGATAATATATTCGAAAGGTCAAAAAACTATTTTTAAATCCTGCAGTGATTGCACCGTATTACTGTTTGTGCAGGAGATGAAGTGAATGAAGAGGTGAATATACCAACAATCATTCACTCGTCATTCATCAGTGAAGTTTCTCATGTCTCGGCCATTGTCAATATCCTCCCTATATCTGAGAAAAAGTACATCTTTATGGCCTCATTTATTACTTCGTTGACATATGAGATGTGAAAACACTAAATCATTGATGAACTCTCCAATTTTATTCCAGTATTTCACATCCGCCTCCTCTTGTGATATACTGTATGTGTGAAAAATAAACCGGCGTCATATTCATGTGTAATTTATTACTGCGATGGATGGAGATAGTTCATGAGGCAAATGCTCGAATTTAATTTTTCAGTCGGTATTCAATATTATGATTCAGCCTGTGAAAAAAAAAGCTTTTTTTATTTTTGGCATAAAATGTACACTTTGTGTATTTGCAGAATTGAAACATAGTTTTTCCACCATTCAAACTCGTGTTGACGTTATGTGAAAGCTGGAGTTTTGCTCCGAGATGGCATAATGATACACTGTAATTGTCCTCTTGACTAATGCAGGACTAGAATCAAAGCACATTCTTCTCCAGAAGCTCATGACATATCTGATTACATGAGATCCCACAGGGAGCATGCCCACACTGTAGATGCATCCATGCATCTTCTCCCACACGTGGAAGAGAAACCATTCCTTAACACTGCTGATGATGGTGCTGACAGTTATGGTTACATCCATGAGATAAATATTCTGACCCTCGTCGCTCCATCGCCGACCCGACCCGAGTGTGGCAGCCGCTGAACCCCGCGCGTGCCTCTCTTCTCTTCCCACGGCAAATTAACAGTTCAGCGCGGCTATTTGACTAATGGAAATGCAGCTGAGGGATAATACGCCTCCCAGCAGCAGGAGTGAATGCTGATCCCAGGTAAACAACATGGTGGGAACAGAGTGACCCACCTGTTCCCCGCACTGATCTCTCTGCTGTCATTTACAAATGGATAACAGGTGCATTTGCTCGTTTTTGCCTCCTGGCTTGGCACAAGGCCCAAAGCCGGCGGGAAAAATTTATTGGAGAAGAGGAATAATGCCTCAATTAGAAAAGAAAAATCAGACACACAATTCTAATTATGCCACATGTCGAATAAATCTATTCAAAACTTTGAAAGCATTTTTCTGCTTCCGTGCAGTTCCTTTGTGGGTCTATGGGTAGAGACAGTATCATTGTCTGGCTGCACCTTGGAAGCTGAATATCACAATTTTCTTGTTTGATCAAACTACCACTTCACAACATATTTCCAGCCTTAATGAGTGCAAAATAAGGTTAAGGTCAAACCCCAGAGGGAGAAAGAGAACAAA
>JAOWBC010000904.1:11584844-11607245 GCA_028566105.1 Hypoplectrus providencianus | reverse complement strand
AGCATTCTTTCAAAAGAATTGTTATAATTATCCTACATCATTTCTCATAATGTCTTCAAAAAACTGTAAAAACACAAGGTATCGCTGGATTTTCTAATTTCTAACCGTTCTTAAATGAACCAAGTGGGACAAATAGGAAAAATAACCACAAACTGAACTTAAAATAATGTTATTTAGTCTGTTTATCTGGTAAAACATGACTAACTCAATTTAATCCAGCAGTCATGTGACAGAAATGTGTTAAAAATCTGAAAGATGTGCAGCGGAAATTATCAGAGAAATTGAACTTGCCTTTTTTTTGCTTATTATTTATAGAATTTTAACTATGTCATACTGCACCATAGAGGATTTCATTTCTCCGTATTTCTAGCCATGAGGATTCTGCTCCCATAGAGGAAGACTTAACGTATTCCAGTGAAAAACAAGGCCAAAGTGAGTAAAATGTGACAGAAGCAAAAAAAATAAAATAAAACAAAACCCTTGCAAATGAATGGCGTTCTGCATTAATCAATTCATGGTCAACTTCACACTGACAGACACCCAGCCTGAACAAATCAAGTTTTAAACAGAATTCAACATTCAAGGGGAAAAAAAATGCCAAATATGAGTTCTAATGAGAGCTCCTGCTTTATATCTAACAGATAAACAGAGTGGTATTGATCCTTACATTTCAGTGAGGGAGCAAATGTATTTCAAAATGTTGATGTAATCTTTTAAATTGCCTCCAGCAGATGCCGAGCGATATTAGCATTCGCTTCAAGTCTTACTGGTGAGGGGTCTCTCTTATTAGCTCTATTTTGGTCCTCACTAACTCAAGAAATACCATCATCACAGGTTGCGAGGTGAAAACAGCAGCTTGTTGCTGCTGGAAACAGTGCTGCTGGAGAGAACAAACCGAACAAAATGTAATATTACACCAAAATAATGAGCTGAAAGCCTTTCCTCCTGGCGGTATGAGCAGTTTGATTTAATATTAAGTGAATGAATGGCAATGAATGCAGGTTAACGCAGCATTTTGTGACCTTAATAAACCAATGAAGTCACTTTTTCAACCAATAGTTGGAAAAACAATCACGGTTCATGTGTTATTTGGTCTCCATAGCAAAGATTTGCTGAGCTTGAGCACAAACAACATGAATCCAACGACCCGATGTGTATTTGCTCGGGGCTGTTTGTCCGTCACCTGCTGCTGACCCCCATCATGCCGCAACATAGATTAGAACCATACAATTGGACTTTTTGGCCTGGATTTAAACATGAAGAATTCCTCCTTTTCTTTTTTTTTCTGTTCCCTCCAAGAGATTTGACAAGTTGTATTTCAAAGAAAGAGCTCCTCTGTTTGGATTACTTCTATCCTCCAATTGCATTTGTCTCTTTGTGTCTCTCAGCCACCTCAATATTTCTCCTCCCCAATCCCTGCTAAGTAGGACTTCACACAGTATCTGTAGCTGGGAGCTGCAGGTAGCTTATTTGCATAGATTGTTCAAGAATGGTAATTGAATGGGGTGCTCTCAGAAATCATGTCGGAGATCATTTTGTGTTGCTTTGTTGTGAATATCGCTCCATTCATGGCAGATGAAAGAGGTTTTATTATCCCATTATGGTGCCTATGTCGCAGTGACGCGATGGCGACCGTTTCCACTCGACGCTGTGTTTTACTGGGGGGAAGAAACTTTCTAATAGGATCCCGACAATGACAATTATCTGCAGGCAATTCTCTTTCTCGTGAACGAGGTCCCATTAATTGCATTTACAGACTCTGAAATGAAGTATGGCGAATGCTTTAAGTCAACGACTCCCAAACTAATTTGCATGGTAATGAATATATTTCTCTGGGAAATCTGAAATGATCCCATATGGGCTTTTTGGAAGCCATGCTATGAGATGCTTGGAAATAGAAGGCTGGGAATAGGTGGCGAGCATGAAGCAAAGCTCTAATCAAAGCCATTGTGTGTAAATTTCCCGTTGGTTTAAATCTGCCACGCTCAGTCTAAAGCCTGTAAAAGGGCCATTTATAGAAGAGAAAGTGTGCCTCCCTACAGAAGCTTAACTGACGGGCATTGTTTTGCCGTAATAAGACCGTGTCTCAGTGAAAGCAAATCCCTTTTTGAAAACATGATTGATTTCTAAATGGGTTAAGAACTTTTTGAATTAGATCATAAACAAATGCAAAGATTTAACATGTGGATTGGAGGAAGATTTCATTTTTCCTTTCGGCTGTTTGGCAATCTGCTATCTTATCATCCATATTTGATCAGGAACAGCCATCTTGTTGTGCATTAGATCAATTCCAGGCAGGCAGGCAGCGGTCTAATCTCTCCTTCTGCCATAGGCCAGCTCTAGCCCCCCCTCTCCCTGCCTCCAACTCCAATCTGAGGCAACTTTTAGAACTTTCCTGATCTCCGTGCACAGCCATTCCTTCACTCCCTTTCACTTCCTAGACTGTTTTTCCAACCCTGATGCCCTGCTTTTATCTTGACTCTTTACTGCTCCACACATTCCCTTCAGACTGTTTCCATCCTGGTGCCCCCAGCTTCCCCCTCCAGCATTTTAATATCCTTGCTCCATGCCCCCCCTCCCAAGCTCCTGACTTCCACATCACACCCTTTCATATTTTCTGTCAAACCCCAAGACCTCTCTTACGGCCAATCTACCCTTGCCATGCTTCCAAAGTGTAGACCTCTCTTTACATCTTTAGTCTCCTTGGCTTGGCCAACTCTTTTTCTACTTTCTGTCTCTTTCTTTTCATCTCAACCCCGTGACTGAGCAACAGAGGAGAAGCATGAAGGGCAGGAATCAGTATTCTTGAAAAGAAAAACACAAATTGACAGGCCTGAATCCTCAGGGTGGCTTTATGGATTCTCGGCGCAGCGTTGAGCAAGAGGCTCGTGCAGCCATGCGAGACCAGTCACTAGAAGGCTAAATACAAAATAACCCCGAAAGAGATCCAGGGATATGGGATATGTGTCTGCTATCTAACAATCTCAGTTGGTGAGAATAGCAATATACAGTAAAGTCAGGGGATGAAAGTCTGCAGAAGGAATTGGCAGTTTGGTGGGTATTTCTTCTTTAGTTTTTTAGGGGAGACTGGGGGCAATTGTAAAACATCTTCATTTTCCTTCATAACTCTAAGAATGCTTGTAATACAGGGTAAAAATATGGGGCAAAAATAAAGAATAATATTCAACTTAACCTCCTGAAGAAAAGGGTATGTTGCTTTTACAAGATATATAATATGAAACATGTAAAGCATCATATGACTTACCACACACAAAAAAAATATGTTTACTGATGAACTGCTGCACTATATAAGAGTTTGCCCCTTTTCAACAGTCAGAAAATCTTTCTGAGCATGTGCAAAGTAAACTTTTCGGCTGGAACTCTGTGTTGTGATGTGTCTACTGGGGTGTCATCACTTTAGCTTTGTGGACACTCATGAAACTTCACTCAGGCTCGTTTCTGATTGCAGGTATTGAGTGTGTTACAATTGCCCCCGGTCTCCCCTACATGTGGAAACGATTGGAAAGGTATGAACATTTTCCTGTGATTTCCTATTGGAGTGCAACCTCGCAGAGCCCCAACCTGTGATTATATTCAAAATGTGTTGACAGCCAAACAAATTTAAATCCATGGCAAAACCGTCTGCCGAGCCATACTGTTGAGTGCACCGTGAATTGGCCGGCTCCCAGCTGACTGAATAAAAATCTGGTTTGATCCAGGGGACAAGCAATGCCACCGAGCCTGTGTGTATTAGCTTTGTAATGTGAAGAGGCGGAGGAGAGCTCAAGGGAATCGCTCCATAATCTACTCCACCATTCACAGTACCTTTCTCGCTCAGTCCATAATACCCCCCAAATGGGTTTTACTGCCCGGGCTCAAAGCTAGCCAGCGAGCTCTGGAGACAAGGTCCCATTCCGATGAAAAATGCCCAACTGCAAACAATGCGGCAGAGATGCAGAGAAAAACTCACACACGAGTAAACAACAAAGTGTCTACGTCTGGCTGGGAAGTAATTAGAGAAGGTTGAGTTGGTGAGCGTCACTGTTGGCATATCAGTCCATAGAACAGAACAGTGTTTTCTCTCAAATTACCTGCCAGTGTCTTCTCCGTCTCACAAAAACAGACACAATGCACTGGCAAGATGGGGGAAATGGAAGATGGAGGGAATAACCACGTGATAGCTAAAGAACAAAAAAGAGTGGGGATCGTAGCTGAAGCAAAAAGAAGATACAAAGGCAAATTATGCGAAGTTCAAATAAAGGATTTGAGATTAGGGTGAATGGCAGAAAGAAAGAAAAAAGTGATGGAGCTGCACACCCCCACTGTTTATTTTCTGCCTCGTAATTACTGGAATGATTAATGACCACTATCAGGAGATTTCATAGCATGAGAGATGATCTTACAGGAGCTGTGAAGTTTGCAGGAGCCGCTGTTAAATGTTGTCATGCCTGGATTATTGACAATCACATTGTGTCTGTCCACAATTCACCATCCTGTCATAACTCTACGGACCTTACGACTGGAGATGAGAGGGTATGTTGTACAGATTAAGTGTAGAGACACAGAGGGGCAGGCTGTTAAATGGGCTCATTTTTGTGTGGGGATAGTCTGATGTTACTGTCAGTCTCTGCGATGTCAGTACAGTCTGTTTGTTTCCTGGTTAAACGGAGAGCAGTGGTGAGTCACAGAGATAAACACCATTGTATGTATTACATTCAAATTTTGCTAATGACTGCTCTGTAAATAATCTCTCTCCTGTTCATGTTATCTACAATTAAAGAAGTAATGAAACCAGCTTTTATCTTACCTTAGCATAAGGAATATAAACAGGAAGAAATATCAGCCTGTCTGTATGTATACAAACTTAATAAAAGTCTAGCATGTGACTTTTCATCAGGCTAAATCATGCTAGACAGACAACAAATGAACAACATGTTAAGCTAGCATGCTACCTGAGTCTAAAAACAACAAATTTACAACATGATCACTTAACCACTACACCGCCAAAAAATTGACTAAAATACTATGCTAACGAGCACGCTGCCTAAGCCAACAAACAATCAGTTAACAACAAGTTGAGTTAACAAGCATGCTGCTGAAGCCTCCAAACAAGTAAGCAGACTAACAACATGCTAATCAATAATCAACAGGTTTAGTTAGCGAGCATGCATAAAACGCAGAGAAAAAACACGTTCATGGGATTCACATGATCCTGGGAACGTATGTCCCCTAGAAACATGGGACGTGGGAACACATGACACTGGAATCAAAGGATCTTGGATCATAAGAAACTCGGAGCATAAGATCTGGGAATATAAAACACTTGTCGCACCCAGCAAGACAGAACCCTTGGAACAAAAGAAACAAGGTACGTTGGACTCTGGGGACATAAGTAACTGCGAACATAGGAACCTGGAGACATTAGATTCCTGGAAAGTAGACAAAGACCTGGGATCATGAGCCTCTGGGAAAACAGAACCCTTGAAACACATAAACCTGGAAACATGGGCCCCTGACACACGGAACCCGAGCAACATAAACTGGGAAAATAATATCCCGGGAATATAAGGAACTGGGATTACGGACACCTTGGAACATAAAAACTTGGAACATGGGCCTCTGGAAACATGGGCCCATGGGAACACAAAACCCTAGGAACATAAACTGGACACAGGGGACCATGGGAACACCAAAACATGGGAACATGCAATCCTGGAATTATAAGAAACTGGGTAAATGGGATAAGAGAAACTGGGAACAAAGGTATGCTCCAGATTCAACCAGCTAAAAGAATTGTTAGGCTTGGCATCACGCTGCCATCACTATGGCAACTGACAAAGTTAATTATGTTTTTCCTATTATAGAGCTTTTACTGTTGACTTGTATTAAAAAAATGTCTCAAAAGCAAAGAGTACAATATAGATACAGATCCACACGACAGCACTCATCTAATCTTTATGTTATCAGTATAAGTTTGGCTTATTCTCAATAATATGACACAACGTGTGCAACAATCTGGATCTTCAATTTAACCCATTTTCCTATTTACTTTTATCCCTACATACCTATTTCTTCTAATTCATCACTCCCTAAATCTCTCTCCTTTCTCCTTGTTTCTTCTCTCTGCAAGATATCAGAATGGACGGGACAGGGAGGCTGAAAGACAATCATGCGTGCAGAATTTGTACCTAAACGTGCTTTCGCATTTGTATATTTTCAGTATCCAAATTGGAATTTGATCTGAGTGGGATAAAACCCAAAATCACAACCTGTGCATGAAAGGAGATACTTGCATTAATAACACCCCCTGCGTCACACTATTTTGGCTGCACTGTGAAACATATTGTCATCGATTAGGCGTGGTGTTTATTATTTATTTCTAAATGCCAAAACCACTGGAGTGAGCTTAATCAAACACAGTCCCAAAAAATTATTTCTCATGCTTCCTGCCCGTTCATTGTTTTTATTTGTTGACACCTGAAAAGCATATGACGCCAGAGATAATGTCAGATTAATTTCAGTTTAGAAATAATTTCATGCCTATCAGACATTTTCCAAATAGTTGACGGCTGCAGCAGTGATTCCTGAGGGCAGGATGGTGTCTTGGCGAACTGTAATGCAACACTGTCACTTACTTCAGCGTGCTTGTTTTTTTTTGGGTTTTTTTTTTACAGATGCAGAGGACTTGGGGTGAACACTGTCATCCACATCTCAGCATCAGATTCAAGCTTCAGCAAGTTAGCACAGTTAAAGTGACAAGTCTGCATGTGTGAGTGTGTGTGTGTGTTTGTCTCCCCAGGTGTTGCTCCAGCCTTTCTCAATCTGTAGGTGGACAGCTGATAGGATTCTTCTTCCACCTCACTTGGCCTTATGAGCGCGTCTGCGTGGGTTTTTATGTGTGTGCGCCCATCAGGACGGGATGTGTACGCACACCTGACAGCGTACCTGTGTACTAGATTTGTGGCCGTGTACATGTCTGTGTGTTAGTCAGGCTTTGAGCATGCCTGTCACACTGTGGATCCGATCAGGGTGTGAAGAGGGACAGTCTCCAGGCTGACAGCCTACGGAGGGAGCTGTTTGGGGGGGCAAATATTGTCGAGGTGTAAAGCTTCTTGCCGGCAAAGTGGAATGAAGGTCTGGAGCTGTCAGGTGTTTCTCTTTGTGCCTATCTGTCTTTTTCTGCCCTTCACCGCTCCCTCTCTAATTTTGTCTCCATATCTCTATTTTTTTTTCTGTCACCTCGCTTGTCTGGAATCGGCAACGAGTGCTGGCTCTCCAGCTCTTCTACCAAAAGTAATTGCACATAAAGAATCTCTGACAAGTAGAATATAAAATGAAATATATTTTAAAAAAGGATTCCTGATAATTCATTGCAATCCTAATCTGCTGAAATTCTTTTAAGCGCAGTGTAATAAGGGGTGACGTGAAAATAAGGACCGCGGCTCTGCTTTTCAACCAGTATGTTCGAAAAATACCCTGAAATTAAAGCTGGCAGTCAGCAGCGACGCTGTCATTTCACATCCTGAATAATAAGAAAGTGTGTCACTGTCCAATACTTGAGGAGCTTACTCTGTAAAGCCTTATCCTGAGCCAGGAACCCACGGTGGGAAGAGAGAATAAAAGCCTATATTTTAATGGCATAACTCTCCTGAGCAGAGCTTCCTGATCATTAACCCACAGCTCTCACTGTAGTAAAGAATCGCAGACTAGATCTGTATGAGTGAAATGAGGGTCTTATTCAACCACCCTCACTCAGAAACTAACCAACTGTGTCCCTACACTTATTACCACCAAGACCTATCCTCACCTCCAAAAGAGAAGGGAAAAAAGAATTTGAGTTTCACAGTAATTTTCTTCTTTTCCCACTCAATGTGAAGTAGGCTATTTACACTGGGCAAAAGAAATTGACAAGTCAGGTCATATTCTCATAGATTCTATGCGATCTGACTTCTTTTTAGGACCAGTGGACTTCAACATTGGCTTCACTTTCAACATGGAAGTCATTGGAGAGGGTTTAGCTCATTTTGGTGTTATTACAAAAATATATTTTGACTTTTTACATACATTTTATGGAATACTGAGCGTTGTAATGTTTATGACTCCACTAGTCAAGTTTTAACAACTTAGTTTTCCTCTGTTACTTTACATCCAAAATGGTTGGCATTCTTTTCAGGCTAGCTGTCATGAACATCACCAGCGACAGGTTGTAATCTCACTGCCAACAGCAGGATAGGCAGTGCAAACACTCTGATTTCCTTAACAGGTCTTCTTCAGGCAGAATCAACATACTTTGCTTCGTTCGAAAGGATCCAACAGCAGGTTTACATCGCGGCTGAAGGCGGTGCCCCTGGAGATTTCGCTCTCACACTTCACACGAGATGACAGAGCACAGCAAGCAGCACTTAGCAGCAACAGCAACGAGCGGCGGTGGTGGGAATCCAAACACAGCTGGATGTTTGCATTAGTGCCAGGAGAGGCTAGGAGCGCTGTTCTACAGGTGAGGCTAATTGGATTGATAAAGAGGATAGTGATTAGCGATTGGCTCCTGTGAGGGGTGGTAGCTCTAGGCTTAGTTGATTGGATGAAATTAATCAGGAGGGAGTTGCCTCTTAGATTTAAGCTCATAAGATAATAAAGGGAAGCAGGAAAGCATTTGAATGGGGAAGAACCAGAGGGCTGAGAGGGTGATGAATGAAGGGAAATGTGAGTGTGAATGAAGTACAGTATATCAGGTTCCATATTCGGCAATATATTTCACATTTATATCATGTTGTCAGAGTCAAAGTGTGGTTGTTTGAGGCACAGTACAATTGCAATGCTGAGGAAATGCAACAATGAGAATAAGTAGCCTCGGGGCATCAATGCTTGAAAACGAGGTCTTTGTGTGTGGCGGGCTGGCCTTGACAGGAAGCATGCTTTGTCCACTGCTGCAGGTGAACACAGGAGAGCCATGTCGTTATTGGCTGGCAAACTGGGAAATAGCAGGTGTTTGTCAAACTTCAGCAGCGTTCAGGATGTCGATTAGAGCTTTCAGAACGAACAGGACATTTGAATGGAACTGTTGCAGAATTCTGGCTGGTGGGAGGTAAGTACAAGCGGATGTGGAGGCGGGTGGGTGTAGGAGAACATCCAATGAGTGTGGGGGCCGCAGCGGTTAAAAATCAAAGCGAGGTGATGTGTGCAGCCTTCAAAAACAGACCTGAAAAACCTTCATCACACACAAACTGGAAAAAACAGTGCGGTAAAATACATTAGAGCAGTGTGTTTGTCAATGCCTTGCAATGTAATAACACACATTTACGTGCTAATGACGGCTCATTGGTGCCACTGTAGCCTCAATATTCTGGTAATGCAAGTGCAGGCACGTTCAGACAGGATGTAATTTTTTTTTATTCAGTGGGGATTCTGGGAAAGTGTTTATGATTTAATGGAACAAAAGCACACGGTTGATGTCGTCAAATTTCACTTAAAGGCGAAAGGTAAGCAACAAGATCTTCAACTTAAATGGCAGAATACAACCATAATGACACATATGAGCGTTCGGTGGCTAATGAAATTACTTAGGTCACATAATAGGTTGTTTACATTGACTTGTTCTCCCGGGTGAAAGTCCACCATTGGTTCATTCATGGATGTGGATTTTTATGTTTAAACATACAGTGACAGAATGCTTGTCAAAAGATACATGAGAATTGTTATACTTATGCAACCTGTCACTTTGCATAAATTACCAAGATTTTCTCATCATCCATTATTAAATCTGATCCTAATCTTAGTTTTGACCTTTAACAAAACCCAAATACTGAAGTTTAATTAAAAAAAAAAAAAAAGCCTGCATTACTTCACATTTTGTATCAACATTTACTTACATAATAATATGCAGATTACATAACTATGTGTAAATCTTTCTCATAGTGACACAACCAGAGAGAATAGCTGTCCACATCACTTTAATATGTGTTTAGATGAGTTGATTTGCAATAATAGACAAAAACAACAACAACACTAGTTTGATTTAATTTCCCTATGACTCCAAAATATGAAGGAACAAAATATATCCTTGACAAAAAAAATTAAAAAAACAAAGTTGGGAAATATGTAAAACTTTAATAATTAAAAAAGAATGCATCAAATTGAGAATTCTGAATATATATTTTTAACAAATGAAAGTTCCAGTTGTTCATTATCTCAAAAGGATTAGCAAATTATAGCATAGTGATTTATTTCAGTTTTGGGGAATTGGGGCTTGTATAAAAAATGCAAAAAAGTTTGCGATGTCTAATCTAAATAACCTTACATGAGTTTGATTGAAATTCCCTGAACAGTACCACAAAAAAACATGATTAAGAACTCCAAATGAAGATATGTTTTTGTAAATCAAATCTTCCCTCGTTCCCCAAGCAGAGAGAAAAACGCATGAATGCAGCTTTTATCTGAATCCAGAAGTCTAATCCAAAACTCACTAATTCAAAAAGCAAAACTATCTGCACTTTTCCCCTCATAACTATCTGAATACAAAAGGCCTCCTCTCTCTCACACACACAGGCACACACACAACCATGCAAACACTCTACAATCCACTCTAACACACTATGGTAGACCTCACACAAACAGCAGGGAAGTCTCAGAGTAATGGGACAATCCATCACCAGCGGCTGCACGCTGCTGCATGGTCTTAGTCAAAGAAAGCCACCCATGGAGACACCGAGGCAGCCGGCTGGAAGGAAGCAACCACGAGGTGCCGATTGAGAGACCAGAGGTGATAACTGGCGAGTGGGAGGACATTTTTTGGCAAAATTGCTGAGAGAACGCTGTAGAAGTGTGTGTATGTGAGCCGTCTTTATCTTTGTGTCTCATAAATGATGGATTTTATGATGCATGTTAAGAATCCACCATCAAGTCTGACAGATTTAGACATTTTTTAGCAGTAAAATGATTAAATACAAGTATTTTTTAATGTGTATTCCACACTTTCTCAATTATTTACACCACTTTGTGACGGTCAAATGAGGCCTTATCGTCAGTATCACTGATTACTGAATAAAGGCTTTAATAAATGAATGAAAGCCAGTCTTGAGAGCGTCAGTAACAAAGGACTCAAATGAAATAATGAACCCTGCTTTGACACAATATATGAAAAGAAACGCGATGATAACTAGTGATTGTTCATTCCGCTTCAACGGACCAAATGGGACTTTTTTTTCTTGGTTTTAAAAACTTTGAAGCGCCCATTTGATTTAAGACTGATTTAATCTACAAGCTGAAAAATTTAAAACAAAACCACAAGAGCATGATCTGTTTTCCCAGAACACCTGATAAGACAAAGCATGAAATCTTAATAAAGCCACTTGGAGATGACTGTGTAGAAAAACAGCTGTTTCAAACCAGAAAAGGAAGAAAACACACTGAAAAAATACAATAATAAATGGATTTCTAACTGTGTTGGGTCAACGAGGACAATTCATTGGATGTTAATGCTTCTTGTTGGTTTATTTTCAGTTTTGTACATTCAGAATCACCTGACAAAAACACTTAAAACATACCTCCAACCATAATAAAATACAAATCACCCACCTGCTGCAATGGACAGGCAACTCTGATCTCCTCAGAAGCTGATATGCCTTGATCCAATTCAATCTAGTGCTCATTTGAGACCCATGCTGCTGGAGACATGTGGCCAAATCACCAAGGAAAATGAAATTAGACTAGATTTAATAGAGCTGTATCGGGCAATGAAGAAACCTATCATGGCATCAGCCCTCCATCCATCGTCCAAATGGAGGCAGATGATCAGCAAAGACATGACCCGCAGATACAATTAACAAAAAGGCTAGAAGCTGCACACAGGCAAAACAAAAGACGAAAACTAGAAAGAGCAGCGGATTGAAATCGATGTTCTACACACATCTGAAGACAAGACACAAGCACAGTTTAAAGGTCATGACAAATTCACCCAACAGGCACATGAACATACTTGCAGAGTTACGCACCCACACACACCAAAACAAAGAAAAAAAAGGCGCCTACTGATCTAACCTCCTTACAGATTCATGCCACGAACACACAGATCGATAGCTAACCCAGGTACTCAATGGTAACCACATTAATCCACCACTGGGCACAGTCAGTGTGTCTAGCAGACAGCCACTCAGTCAGCCACTCCGCTGGCTCGGTATTGGTTTACTGGGGGAGAAGAGGGAGAGATGAGTGAATGACTGCGAGGCTCCCTAAAATGTCACTGTGTTTTTCTGCCTGCCCTTTGCAAAGATGCCTGGCTGTGTGCACCAAATCAAACTATCATGTGAGGCAAAGTTTAGCCGATTAGCTCACTGTGTGTTTTGTATGTCTATTAGAGAATGTCATCCCAAGAAAAATACGGTATCAGATATTTCAGGCCTAAGTATGTGATATGTTTATCTTGAGAGACAAAGATTTCAGCAGCAGGAGAGTGGGAGTTTATTCCCTTTTTCATGAATTATCAGCATAAAGCATTGGAACTTTACAGCAACTGTTGCCTAAACAACAAAGTTATTCTATCCAGGGCTGCATTACAGACCTGCGAGTCCCCTGGGCACACGTCTTTTACCCCTTTTGCAACAAAAGAAGTTCAAGGGCTGATATGGAACCAGTGCCTCATTTAAAACCAGTTCATTGCCTTTTGACAGCCAATGAACCAGCTCTAGGCAAGAAACTGATTCCAGAGTGAACTCAAGTCCTTCCTTGGTTTTGAATCACAAACCGTTTACATTATTTTCATGACAAACAAGACCAACAAAAATGTTGTGAATAACATTTATATAAACACAAAGGTTCACTATGGCCTGTTACTACTCTATGTACTATGAGGCCCCGGGCTATTCTAAATTTAATGCACCAAGAGACCTTATGGTCCCAGTTGTGAGATTATATTTTAAACAAGGAGCATGGGAGCCCAAGATCATTAATTATTAGGGTTGTTGGTTACTGTAGTATTTAGTAAGTTTGACACAAGTACTTGAATGAAGAGTATCTGGTTCAGATAATTACAAGATTTTTACAAGTTGAAGTGTTATCCAAGAAGCCAATATTTGGCCTTGTGAGGAAGGAAAACCCTCAGTTGATAGCTGTTCTTAATGTCTGAGACAGTATATAGAAAGTGATAAATATATCACCTTTTGATCAACCAATATCAATTTCCAGGCCTGAAAAATCCACTTCTGCACCAAGCTCCACCTTTTTCTTGTTTAAACTGCAGATATACAGATAGAAAAAATTGAGTTCACCAACTCATGGATGTAGAAATAATGTACTTGCTCATCCCTAGTGGTTTATCTAGTAGGCCATGCAGCTCCATGTGACTTCAGGCTTGGAGGGTCTTGGTAGTCTGAACCCCCTGGGCATTGGCCCTTACAGAGTCATTACATTTCCTAAAAATAACCAAATTGTAACCATACAGGTGTCAGATCAGAACATGGTTTTATTTTTGGAACAGTGGCAGAAGATCCTGCTGATAACAGGGCCGCATCAGAAAATTGCGTCACATTATGGGGAAATTGCAAACAATGTCTCATTATAGCTCCCTGAGGTTCTTTCTGTTTTCTCTGAAGTGGGCTGGTTACTCATTTTGTTCATGGTATTGTACGTCATTTCATCTAATGAGGAGTTTTATTGAGCTCAGAGCTAATGAGCTGGCTAAGACCTTGTCAGTTTGCGAGCTTAGGGGACAAAAATACATCCACTGAGATTATTTAAAGGCATATTTCTACCATCAACTCCTGTCTTATAACTGTCTACAACTATCCTTATTTTGTGGAGCATTTTATACCCAACCAGAGAAGTTGAATAGAAGTGGGTGTAGCTACAAAACCAACTAGCTTTGATAGCTTCCTGTGTTTTTGGACTCTCAAAGGTCAACACCTTTAAGATACTTGTTATTCAACAAAAATGGATTTGTGGGTTTAAGTTCACCAAAGGGAACTTGAGTCTGAAATATTTGGATTTACTTCACCCTCCCTTAAAAAATCCAATCAACCAATTTTTGCAAGAAATGATTACATGATCCTGTGCCCAGGCTTTGAAGCTGTTTAATGGCAGGTCTTTCTTCAGATTTCCAACCATCTTTTTCATCAAGTTTTATTCAATCATGCAGCAGATTCTGTTTGTCTATGCACTTCCACAGACCTTGTTTCTGCCACCTGGTCGACTTCTCAAACTTGCTAAGTGTGCTCACCTCCCCTCCCGAAGGAAAGCAACTGTCTGGAATTCAGTGAAAGGAGGACAATTTGAGCAGCGATGCCAGAGCTCAGGATGCTGGCAAACTCCTTAATGAACCCATTACAGCCAAAACTCATTTCCCTGACTGAATTCAAAGAAAGCCCCCTTTCCTGGAAAGCCCAATCCTCCCTCTCTTGCTCTCTCTCTCTCTCTCTCTCATTTAGATCAAGTATATTTTCTGTCCTTGGCCCAGTGGTACTTCAATCGTCTATAAACAAGGGAGGTGTGAGGCTGATGCCTGAAGCTGACACGACCTGAACAGATCCACTGGCTTCAAATCAGGGGGGGATTTTCACTGCTTTGGCGAGGATTATGTGTTAAAGTACCATGAGTGGTGGATGTTATCCATGATTTATTGAAAACTAATGGTGATAAATGACATCAGAATATGGATTGAAAATTCAAGAATAAGCATTGAAATCTGGAAATATATAAAAAAAAAAGTTAAAGTTTATATACTCTCAAGTTTCGAAACATATATTCTTGAGTTTTAATATATATTCTCAAGTTTGAATATATAGTGAGATTTTAATGCTCAAGTTTTGAGATATTTTTTCAGGTTTCTATATATATTCTCAGTATTTCAATATACATTATCCGGTTTAATACTGTTGAAAGCTCTTATTTTTTAAAATAACCAGTCGAAAATAGAGTGTTATTTAGTATAAGTGGTACAACATTTAGATATTAGAGGCGCACAACAGGAGGCATCGTGTTGTGATTGCAAACATGATGTGTGAAATATCGGAGTCTTTTTAAATTTTGCTTTAGTTTCATTGAATGAGATCAAAGAGAAATGTGTGTGATGATCACAGACGTTGTCTTAGATTAATGTGCATGAATCTGTGAATAAGATTTGATCCAGTTGTTTTCTTTGTCTACAGTATTCCCTTAGCTCTCTTTTTCGCTCCATCTCTCCACTTCTAAAATAGCCCTAGGAGATTTTGCAAGCTTTTTCTTATTGATTTGAATTAAAGCGATTTAAAACATGGTTGAATGGATTTTGATCTCAGCGTCAGTTCAAAAGAATCACATGCTTTGAAACAGGTTTAAAAACATGAGCAAAGCGGCTTTCAGGATGGATTACACTCTGAGATCATCACCTTAGCTGCTATGCATGAGTGGACTTCCACCGTGTGTGTGTGTGTGTGCATATGTGTTATGACTTAATTCACGTGTGTACATTGATTTGTGTATGCTTCGGAAAGAATACAAGTACATTTGTGCAGCGGCTTTCCAGGAAAATTAACCTACAAGTTGCATGCAAAAGCTCCCAGTTGCACAAACATGCCACTGTCAGGAATCCCCCCTGGTGTTCAATACCTTTTTCCTCTCACTATCCGTGTGCCTTCTTTTGTTTTTCCTTGGGGGTCCTCACATTCCTAATTCATGCTGTATGAAACATTTAGCAGCACAACTGCTTGCTGCAGTTTCTGTCTTCCACAGATGCGAGGAAGTAAAGCAAACAAAACACGTTTCATGAATCATTTCCTCTACCGATCTGTCCTATCATATCCTGAGACAAAGCCATGGTCACGACAACACCACTAATGTGGAATAATTGTGGAAGTCCCTTGAAGCTAAGTAGCAGCTTTGCAGGTGTTTATTGAGATTAGAAATCAGCTTTCATACTTCTAATGCCTTCCAACCACTTTAAAATTGGAATGAGTAATATGCTTCTGCATTTCATGATTGTACTCTTTTTTTTTTATTATGAATGCAATAAACAGAGGCTGTGGACAGATTTTGTGTGAGGTAATTGCTTCTTCTTTAGGCTTTGGGATAATAAGTACTGAATGTTTGTCAGCCACACGATGGATGGCAGTGTCGGCCTGTTGGTCAGTCCCAATGGTTCTAAAAACTGAAGTCAATGAAAAAAAGATGAAACTGTACATTAACTGTATTCTTTCTAATGGCCAACAGGGGGCGACTCTAGCATTATTAATGAAGCATACATTTTCGAAATGAGTTTATGCTCTTAATCACTAGTATAATGTTGGATTGAAAGCTACAGTTTTGAAATATGGCATCTTGTACCATCGTTGTCTTGGTTTATTGACAGCAAGACTTTTTTTGTTTGCTACCATTACTTGTGCAGAGTAGAACAGGAGCCTTAATGAAACTTTGTCATACTACGTTAACTAATGCTAGTGCTATCTAGCTAGATTGGTAAGCAGGGTCATTATTTAAGATGAGCAGTCAATCCTACAGTGTTTCTTAGCCTAACCAAAAACTGCAGAAATGTATAAGCTACCCAAATGTTACAATCAAGGCTGATGAGCTGAAAAAAACCCAGCACCTATCAACCATAAGTTAGCCCCACCCCATAGCCTACCCTGCTTAATCATCTGTTTTACCATGTTTTACTGTATTGAAGAACATTTTAATATTGATAGAGACTATGAAATCCAAATGAGAATGTGAGATGAAGATTTATTTCTCATTGACCTTAATATAAACTGACTTCTTTTTGCAAGAAGATAAAAAAGACTGCAGGTTAAGGGTGCTCCTGCACTTGCATCACTTTTCATGCCTGGAGGTTGCAGTTCTGTTGTGTAAATGTTTACTCCTTTTTTGAACATTAAATTGTCGCTGTGACGATGTTGTAGGAGTGAAATATCATTTTGAAGGGAGTATTCTTGATTTTTCATTTGGTGCTGTTATAAGGTGCATTTTTTTTCACAAACCAAAGGCATTGCCATCAGCCTCTGATGATTTTTATCCCATGATAATTATCAAATGTTAGAATGTGAACAGGTCAAACCAACATGGTGATTATGGTAAACATTACAACTACTTAGCATCAGTGTGTTAGCGCTGTCATTTTAAGGATGTCAACTTTGGCACAAACACAACACAACGCTATGCCTCACAGAGCTGCAAGCATGGCTGAAGACTCTTGGTGGCATTTTTCATTGTGTGACAAAAAGATAGCAGTCGTACCTGAACAACGCACAATGTTAACTGAACTTTCATTTTTAATTTAGAGACAACAAATGAAACAAACACAACATACCTTATAATCACTGAGGGAGCTTGACAGTGAAATTGGACTTGATTTGTTCTAGGCTATTATTATGATTTTTATCTCTACTGGTGACAGCTGGTATAACACAAAAGGAAGAACTTTGTTATCAATTTTGGAAATAAAAAGCCTACAGGCATTGGTTTTGTGCATGCAAATGCTAGGTAAAAATGTATTTGTGATCCCTCTGTATTCAACTACAATGTGTATGCAGGTGGTGTTTTTCTGTTTGACAATTTCATGACCGCTGTTATCTTAAATGGACATATTTGGCTGATTCATGTGCATATAAAGTAAAGAAGAGCCACATTTGAGATGGAAAAGTGAAGGAATTTAGTTGATGCCGTCCCCCAGGATTCCTATCATAGCAGGTTGGTGTGATTGGTTCCAGCCCAGCGCTGCCTGGGCCCATTTAGATAATAAAATGGCCCGCAGTCTCGGGACTCATATATACAGATGCAAATGCTGTGTATGCACACATGCACACACAAATATACACATGCAGATTGGAAAGACAATATTTTCACAGGCTCATGTGCACAGACGGTCGAACAGGCACGAACTTGCCTCATCTGAACTCTCAGGGTGGATGTGAATCGATTGCAGTGGAGCAAGGAAGGCACCGGTAGCTGATTGTGTCTGGTTTAAAACTGATGCACGTGGTGAATACCCTCTACAATAAGGTCTTTCTCAAGATCGACTTGCCCGGAAAGCGTGCCACAGCTTCACCTTCGTAATAGTTTTGTGTTCGAAAAGTTTAAAAATATATATTTCTTCCTCCCCCAATGCCGGGGAAAGTGAGGAAGAATTCTCTTTAGGGGGGTGAAAGGCATCGCTGAGGTCTCATGAATCATTTTTAATCTTGTTAGGAGCTGTGTAGGGTGACCTTTCCTGGTGCGTCTGTGTTTACCTGCCTGGGTCTATTGTGCAGTTTATAGGGCATGCAGCTCCTACACACTGACTAAGGTCAGAATGACTCATTTTCTAAACCACTGGGTGTGTGACTGGTTACATTGTACACAAAATCTCTACAGTTCACGACCGTACACCACTTTTCCTTCTCAAGGTAATATCACTTCTTCCATCCATCACAAAGATTCATGGTCCCCACAGATCTGATGCACTTTCCCCTGAGTGCCACCCTTCCACCACAGCGCCAATCATGGATAAGCTAGTTCATACCTATTGTATATGTAGATACAATGGGTAACATGCAGCTCCAGAGACACATGTGGCCTGTCTGGCCATCTGCAGTGGCTCCTGTGGCTTAAAAAAAAAAATCCACACAAAATAATTGTCCACAAATTGCAGGAATACGGTGGCCGGGAAGTGTCAGGCGAGTTGCAAACAAAAAAAAACTTTGCAAAAGAAAAAAGTATGAATGCCAATAGCCACAGCACAAATGCAAAAGAGCCACAATATGAAGGCAAAAGATCCACAAGGGAAGTTAACCCAAATCATCTAAGAAACATCTCATTTACTGACATGACAAATAGGGCCAAGTTATATTAAATCATGTATGCCAAATGACTAACTGTCTGCCGATGAAATAAAAAAATTATCTTTTGAAATGAGATGTTTACCAGTTAGCTCAGCTCAGTAAAATGATCAATATGTTGATGGGGGTTTTCTCCTGACAGTAGGGAAGAGTTGAAGACTTCATTGGTCTCATCGCTCTTGTAAAAGATAAATTAACTTCTCAAACATTCTTTTCACATTCATTCTGATATCATGGAATCATGTTAGAAAAATTCTGTGGATGTGCTGACCGGTCATGTTTCAGGATGTCCAACCGAAATGTACTTGTGAGTGCATTTCATACTAAATCATTTATTTTAGTTATCATACACAAGTCATGCTGGTGTGCCATTTTAATACAGCAAGTCAACTAAACTCTTAAAGCATCAGCTGAAAAACAGACCCAAAAGCCTGCAGACAAACACATGCAAACGCCACTTGCTTTGATAAACACATATGTGTATGCCCTTTTACAAGGTAAGCTGCATGTCAATTACATAAACACAAATCTGGCATTTCAGTGATGTCTACATCATCCACGACATTTTACTAAAAGCCTCCAATCTCCGTGCAAGTGTGTTATAATCAAGCCACTTTAAGACAGCTCCTGTGCCAGAAATTGTGAGTAATCACAGGAACAAGGCATTCTTCAAAGAGGGATGAAGAGGCAATCTCCTTGCTCTGTTCAAATGGCTCTGAGGTGTGTTTTATGAATTTTAGTGGACAATTTTAGTTAAATTGCCACATGTTTATTTTTAGTATGAGTACCCGGAGTTATAATCAAACCACTCAACCTGGAATTTTCTGCACCATATTCTAACCATTTGGCGCCAATGGATTTCTTGTTAGCGTCTTGATAGACAGTATCAGTGACAGTAAGTCCACAAGGAATGTAATGCAAACTCTTGGCACATTAGTCCTCGTTTTATCTCTTGAGTGGGCCCACTGGAATAAACTGCACTTAATCCTCCTAAGACACACGAAACAGATTTCTCCATGCAAATGCTTTGCAGACTTTACAGATGTCATAAATCCCATTACATCTACTTTAATTGCTCTTAATTTCTGCCTTGCAATTACGCTAATTGGCATACAGTGTCTTAAGATCCATGTCCAAGCCGATGCAGGCCGCCCCTGACCCATGCAAAGGTCCATTTTCCACCCCCACACAAGGGCTACAGCCTTTGCACATCTTATACCGTGAGATGTCTGCTCCAGATGCCTATTCACATCCTGAAAACTATTCCACTGAATGCACAATAAAACAAGCTTGGGTTCAAAACCAGACATGACCCAGTTCATCCTACGGCAGCAGAGTCTTGTCTGAGACTATTACACCTCCTGCTGCCAAAGGCTCCCATTTGACCTTCAATTCAAATGTTTTGTTTTCCATACGGAAGATCCGACTTAGCCCATGAATAAATACAAGAAACTGCACAGCAGCTTTCTACTTGCTATTTACCTGGGAGATATACTTAAAATAAGTCAATTTACCTCAATATTAAGTGTAATTGATTTAAGTTATGTCCTCTAGACACATGTTTAAAATGGACAAAAGACTACAGTCCATTTTTCAAAGGTTGTGCTGGGGCGAGACAGCAAAGACTCCAGAGCAGCAGCAGACTGATAGTATTGAGGGATGTAACTGTCAATTGGTCTCGTTAAGGATTCAATACATCATACAGAGACAAGTCATCTGCCCCACCTTGCTGTCAAATATAGATCTTGTCTGCAGTAAAACAAAATCAAGGCTGAACAACTGCGACAGCTACAAGTAGATGCTGGTTTCTTATCTCAGCCTGGCAAAATAAAAAAAGATTCAGGGTTGTAGTTTCTGTTGCCAGATTTATTCATGCAAAATGTCTGTGTTTGGAAGAGCTGTGGGAGACTAAATTAAGCTAATATAACAACTCAACAACATATCGCTCTAACCCTAATTAAGAGGAGCAGCATTCATCAGAAGTTAGTATTTTTAACTTAAAAATTATCAAAGCATATGAAAACAAAATTATCCAACAGGGTTGGGTTATGAATCAAATGTCTTTTCTTTTGATTATGAAAACAAGTAGAATCATAATATCTCTGAAGTTTAAAAAATGTTATTGCAGCCATTTCTATGGAAAATATTTTTGTAATACTTTATACTGTGATCATATTGGTTATAAGCTGTAGACCTTAGAAATTCTGTATTGAAAAAGGAATATAGCAATTAGAATAATATTAAAATTTGACTGGCTGTTAGATTTAATATAAAAGACACAGAACCCTGTGTTACAGCCAGAGACCACTGGTCCTTGGATCAATGACCTGCACTACTAAGTGTCTTTGAGTGTCTTGAAAAGCGCTATATAAGTTAAATGCATTATTATAATTATTATAACTACGCTACACTTCTCAGTTGATGGAGCCTAGAAAGACTTAAGTTTTTTATACTGTATTGTTTAAGTTTAACAGACAAAAGAAGAACTTTGTATTCCAGACTTCTATTTTCTGATATTTGTATGGAGTGCAAAAGAACTTTGAGGCCGTAAGCTGGTGAGTCAGCGCTGTTGCACTCACAGCGGTTATGAGGGTCATCTTACACCAAGAGGATTTTGGGTTGAACCCAGCTTGGGCCCTCTCACTCCAAAACTATGCCAAAGTGGACCTCTGACTTTAAGATATCTGGATGAAACTGGCCCCACGAAGAGCTCAGAATCTTGGCTTTAAAGACCTGCCCAATTCATCCAAATTCTTCTGAGCTTGGGGGAAAAAAAACATGGGTTTCTCAACTATTATATTTATTATTTCTGCATACTGAAGCCCGTAAACAGTCTTGCATAAAGAGGGTATGACTTTAAAGATGAAACTCTTGTTCATTCAGTGAACCTCAGTGTCTACACTTGACCTCAATGTATAAAACAAACTGTTGTGACCTCGAAGATAGTCACAGCCACATGAAACTTTAAAACACATATAACATAACTGGATTTTTATTTACAGAATATATATGTTGAATTATACTTGTATTAAACGCACCTTCATTGAATTTTACTCAATTTAAAATAATAATTATTTTTCCAGAAATGTTTAAAATGTCAAAAGTTGTGAAAATCAAATCTCAGCACGGAGTTTCACAAGGCCTTTGCGTCTTAATGTTGGATTGTTTTCTTAGCAATTTGAGTTAAAAAAAAAAAAAAAAAACATATCACGACACCACATATAACAAACGGGATCAAAACAAAATTGCTATAACATCTTATAAGATATAATTGGGCATGGGAATGGATTCATTTGACCAAGTAGCAATTACGCTTGCTGTAATTTAAAATGCTCCACAGTTACCATCAAAGAAAATATGAGGGTGACAAGATTAAACACAAACTCGACACACATAAACACACCAATGAAAGCCTTCCTCAAGTAACTGTCATTAGAAAACGGTCATTTTGTTAATGGCAGAGGCACTTAGATCCAGGTAGTTAGAAATGTGGTTTTTCATCATCAATTAGGATGCTTTAGAAACGTTCATTTGGACTGCTCTTTTTCTCTCACTCACACACACACACACACACACACACACACACACACACACACACACACACACACACACACACACACACACA
>JAOWBC010000904.1:11540851-11554896 GCA_028566105.1 Hypoplectrus providencianus | reverse complement strand
ATTTAAATCTGTGTGTCATGATACAAACTGCCATCATATAAAAGTGTCAGCTTAAACCATGGTAACTAACCCTATGACATCTCAATCATCGTCGTATCTCATTATAAATCAGTGTCATGTTGTTCTGAATCGTCATCACAGTACCCTGTAGTCATGATTGTTATTAGTATGAAAAATCCATAATAATCTCAATAATGAAAATTAAATGAAATATTTGATAAGGAAAACGTCCTTGTCAAGCTCGTCAAACAATGTCAATTATGGCCTCCATCTAGCTAGCTTTTGACTATCCCAGATTTTCCATATTTCATTCCCTCTGTAATCAACTCACCCGGTTTAATTTCCAGAGCTTGGGAGGAAATGAAAAATTGGTTTGGATCTGAATACAAGAGCATTCATTAACACTCAGATGAGTATTAGCAACAAAAAGGCATTTCCCAACTCTCCTCTCACCTCCCCATCAGTTAGAGGCATTGCTTTCTTGGCAGCCATTAGTCAAGCTCCGGATTTCTTACCTCATCACAAATTGTTGCTCTCCCTGTTTTCATCAGCCTTTAATCAGCTGAAGTTCCCAACCAGTCTCTTGCTTCCTTTCACATGTTCTCTCTTCTTTCATTCAGTATGTCTTTAAGCTTCTCTTTCTACCTATCTCACCCTTTATTTCTCTCTATTTGCGTAACCAAACACTTTTACTCCACCATTTTTCCTTCTCCGCCACCCACCATCACTCCCTCCTGCTCGCATTGAGCATCAAACAGAATCCATTTCCCCAGGAGAGCAGGACCAGCCCCTGTGAGCTGCTCTTGATCTCTGTCTGAGCATCTCTGTTTGACAGCTTACAAATGAGCCTGACCCCTTGTAAACAGGACAAACACACACACACTTGGATCCAATACCCAACCACAAGTGCAGTGTGGCTGTAACCTCTGTCATGAACCAAGACCTCTGCTGGCCACTGGGCTTCCTGAGACATCGACGGATCGCGCTTCCCTACACACTGATGTCTTTCTGATTGTCTGACCCCTAAACCTGTGGTGTCACCTTTGACCCCAGATGGTGGAACAGAAGAGAAATACTGAAGAAGGGTGCATAAAACATACACCAACTAAAAATGTGCTCCCAAGCAAACAACTGTACACACACAGGTATCAGTTCAAAAGAGCATCTACCCATCACTCTTTCTCTACAATGTAGCCCTGTGTGTAATTTCATCCTCTGACATGTGTTTCCTGCCGTAGCATTAGTATCACTGGAGTTATACGGTAACAGTGACATCGGCCCACTGCGCCTCCAGACATTAGGTTCACAGAGATGCCTGAACAGCTCCCAACGCACTTCTGCAGTTTTGCCGTGGATGAAAAATTCATAGGGAACCCTGGTGAAAACCCAGATGCAGCTTGATCCCATAAATATTTATCCATCTGTTATCTATTGTGTTTGCCTGAGAGAGAAGAAGAGGACCAAGGGGAGCCAAGTGGCCATAATCCCAAATAAAGACCAACCATAACAGTTTATTATGAATTGTGACCAAAAAGCAGCTAATATGACATAAGTCAGAAGAAAACATACTTTAATCAGACTAAGACTTAGAAGCGTACAACTAAGGTCAAATTGCTAACTAATTTAACTGTGTTAGCATGCTAACATTTGCTAACCAGCACCAAGCAAAAGTTATAGCTGAGGCTAATGAGAATGCCATAAGTTTTGCAGGGATTAGTAGGCTACTGGTACGTTTATAGTTTGTCATGTGAATATCTGCAGGCTACACCAAAAACCAAGAAGCATCCGTCTTTTCTCCTAGAGGCCAAATCAACATCAGACCAATAAGCAGTAGGTTCCTAGGCTTGATATGTATTATCACTTTTTCTGCAACTTCTTGCTTTATTAAGTCATATCGAGTGTGAAGGACATCGATCAGGAAGATAACCAAGGACCAAACGCAGCAGGCCAAATGTTAAAAAAGAAAGAAAGAAATAAAAGTAAGAAAGAAAGAAAAATATGTTGGAGCACTAAGAGCATGACACAATATATGTGGTCTGATGAAACGAAAATTGACCTTCAGCTGATGTTATCTTTGACAGAACCCCTGGCAGAGCACAGCTCATCATTCATCTAACTCCATCCTATGATGCACACAGGTGGAAGAATCAGGTCACGGAGGGGGGATTTAGTGTCAGGGACTCCAAGACTTGTGACTATTGAGTCTTGAATAAACGGAGTCAGATGCAGGCACATTCATAAAGGGAAAATGATTTTAGAAGATTATAATTCAAACAAGATAATGTGTGTTCCACAAGTTGAGAATACAACAAAACAAACCATGGTTGTCTACAGAACAAGAATGTAAAGGTTTTACAGCCAAAAACCCCAGACTTGAATCTGGTTGGGAGTCTGTGCACTGTATTGAATTAGCTGCTCTCAGATGCTCCCTAAATCTGCAAGGAATAATAGAGAAATGCATGACAGAATGCAGATCTGCTTGGCAGATAGCATTCAACAACTCATTATGAAGCTTTTAGTGCAGACTGATGGCTTATGAATCTAACATTGGTTGGGGCAACGTTACATCCTACATCATGAGATGATAGGGGTCATTGCTTACATCGAGTTACCCTTTCCTGTAGTATATCTGGCCTTGGCAAGTCATTTAAGGCAATTTCTCAAATGTACAAGCAGAATTGACTTCAAAGCTAAATTGGATTTAAATGGAGCCTTGCTCTGGTGAATTGGGGTTTACTTCTCAGGTATTTAATTTGGTTGATTGGCAGAAAACAGTAACAGACAGTATTTTCATCTGTGAAAAGTTTGACAGTTGAATTTCACAAAAATTGTATTATTCTGCATCATGTTGTACTTAGAACGTCTCATCAAAAATGTATTCCCCAACAGTGAAACATCATTCTCAATTAACTTTCAAAGAAAAAATTTCTACTCTACGATTTTGGTTGTTCAATTTAAACAAATCTAGGTTGTAAGGTTTCGGCGAAAAATGTTTGAGTTTGGTTTAGGAAAAGATCATGATTGCAAGCATAAAAATGACATGCAAATGTGCTCTTCATACAACTTTCCCTCATATCACATTGGGTGACCATGTTAAATATGCTACCTGCTTAGCATCAGCATGTTATCACTGTCATTGTCAGCATGCTTACATTAGTACGTACCCCACATAGAGCCTGACAGAGCCGCTAGCATGGCTGCAGGCTCCTTGTCTTGTTAACTCCCCAGTTCTGTTTCAAAAACATCTAAAACATTGCAGCCTAACCTCATTATCCATTCTCATTTTTTAAAGTACATTCCGTACTTCACCAGCACTTTGAAGTCGGGTGTTTCATGGCATCACACTGAGAAAACAACACAAGTAATTACACTCCAAGAACTTTAAGTTCAATTAGCAGAAGTACTGAAGACAACAGTTGCAAGGTTTTCCCACAACAGCAGCTGTTGGTCGTATTTGGTAGATAGAAGGAATCTGTTTGTATTCACCAACACAAATCTATTCCATGGAGCTGATTTCAGGGCTTCATGCAGATAATGAATGGTGTTATTTGCTGAAGGGAGGCCACTGTGGAGCAGAGAGAGAGAGGAGATGGCTCGGAGGCAGGCAGATGTGTGTGTGCGTGTGTGTGGCACAGTTGCCCTAAGCTAATCTAGCCCGTCCTGCTTCTGCTAGGCAGGCACCCTCACGCACATATACACACACACACACACACACACACACACTTCTCAACATAACACCTCCCAGGCACATGCAATTGCACACACACACACAATCACACTCCTACGCAGCATCTGTCCTCTGCTGGCTGAAGCAGCCCATGAGGTGCTGTAGTGATGAGCAGTTCCAGCAGCGATTTGGCTAAACTGACAGCAGCAACAAAGCAAAGTGTGTATGTATGTGTTACCCATGGTCATACGCGTTATGTGCACTGGTATACACAAGCTCGTGGAGGGTGGTCTTGATTCGATGTGGGTGTGTATGACCATCACATGTGGTTTTGCACGTGCTGCCATAATTAGCCTCTTGTGTGTATGTGTCTGTGAGTGTGCATGAGCGTCTATGTATGTGTTTACTCTTGCATATGCCAAAATTGGATGCAGTGTAAGTCCATATGTCCATATCAACATATGCAGGCTGGAGCATTTATTTGTGTGTGTGTGTTTGTGTGTGTCCAGCCACATTTTGGCTTTGGGCTAACACCAGTAAAGCAGCAGAGCCCCCGAGCAGGTGTTGTCGAATATTACAACAGACATGGCGCACACAGAGTGGTAGAGTTGAGCAGTTTGGCTTGTTTTCTACAGAAAGCATGCTCATCCTGCACATGTGCATACAACATAACCACCACGCTGCAGCAGCCGGGGCTGCATTGATCCAGAGCTGAACATGTTTGTTTATGTCAAGGAGACAGGCACATTGCAGAGTGTTGTTGTTAACATGTGTGGGTGTATATAAAGTGTGTATGCCTTTGATTTCTTAGCCCTAAATGAGAGCAGGATACTTCAATAGAGTGTGTCATGTACGCCCTTGAACCAGTGACCTACATGCAAGACACACTACAACTGTAAAGAAGTGCTGCTGTGCAGAACCATGAGATTATTGAGTCGATTTTCTTTCCGTTGAGTAGCTTCTGCTGCTATTCATGTTTTGTTGGTAAATTGAACTCAAGTTTTTAGTTCTTTGTATGGTTTCTGTCATTCTACAATTTTATTTATTTGTATGTCATAACATTTTGCTCCACTGAAAAATACCACCAAACAGCTTAATTTACAGTAATATGGAACCTTCTTCAGACAAACTTTCAGAGTTTTATACTTTGCTGCTAACAATATTTATATCGCCTCCACACCAGCTATTAAATCCATATTATACTTCTTAGGTGTAAGGGTTAGGGTTATTTTTTTATTTTTAGCAAAGCACTAACTGCAAATAAGGGGAAACAGCTAGCCTATCTCTGTCTACCATCACCTCCAAAGCTCACCATTATTTCTTGCCAGATGCAGCCACTTCCCTGAGTTTTGTCATTACTGTGAGGCTGCTGGGCAATCAGCACAGTCTTCAGGACGTTGCCAAAATGTCTTTCCAGCTCCTTTTACCTTCATTCAGGATGTTCTCATTCACCTTTTCTACTTACATTGCAGTGCCAGGCGACTACCTCCCAGTCTGAGCAGTCAAGCAAATGCAAAGTGCCTCTCAGCCCGCATCCGTTCAAGTCCAGCAGGGGTCGACACTGTCTTTGGAAAAGAAGTCCGATCATATTCAGTCTAATTTCCACAACTTCTTCAAGACAATATGGTGTTAATTGTGTTAATAACTGAAGGAAATAGATGCTAAGCAGGGAACGACATGAGGTATTGTGATTGACAGGTCGGTAAAACTGCAAAGGACATGCAGAGCAATGTCAGGAAGATCCGTCCCTCGCTCCACCCCAGTCCACATTTGGTCTATCCCAGTTTCAAATCAGCATTATATGCAGTTTATGATTAAAAGCCATATTGGTTGTAAGGTTGGATGGATGGTTTTAAACAGAGTTCATCCAGTTTAGTAGTTTAGATGTTTCCTGTGAAAGCATGAATGAATGTTTTAATTTTAGGTTACCATACACCACTTTCTAGATATTTCCTGTCACATACATAACTCACATGTAACCAAGGTCTCCACAAAATTAAGTTATAAACACAAACCATGATCCTTCTTTTACACAGAGTCAGCATGTTTTAAACTGCAACAATCCCATGTATGAAACAACAATCATGCACTCCAGAATTACATTGAATGGGCCTGTTGTATAAGATATGTGAGTGCAACATGCCGTTGTGTGAGAATCCTATACGAAACATGTCCATTTCATGATCTCCTGCAGCATTGGACTCCTAACACACCTCCTAAACATTTGTCCCCTCCCCTGTCCTTTACTCCTCATTTAAATAATGAATTTTAGAGCATTCTCCCATGAAAGCAAACTGCGGATAAAAAAACCTGCCTTACCTATTGTACTTTGAAAAAACCTTGAGCTATTTACTGAGGAGTGTTAAATATACTTGTTGACCTTGTGTTCTGTTCACAGTAATTGTCACGTCGGTAACAGTCGCTCACATCAGCGGGACATAATAACCGTTCTCTATCGCAGTCGAAAATAGCAGGAAGTAATGAGTGATGAATTACATTTCTGACCAAGCACCATGGAAGTGAACAGCACCCATGTAATAGCAGCGCGGACACATCAGGTACTCGGGTATTTTTAGAAGCGTCAACCGCCTCCTTTCCCTGGCAAGACCTGTCTGATTGCAGTAAAGCTGCCAGTTTCACTCTCTAAATTTCACTCTCTGTCTGTCTAAATTATCCATGATTTTTTTCTTACCTCTGTCTTCTGCTATCTCTGTCTATTGTGACTTTTTCTGTCATGCCTCATGTCTTTATCTCCCTTCGCACTGTCATTTCTACTCGAACGCATCACCTATGCCGTCCCTACCTCCTGTATTTTTCAAATCTCCTGTCTTCCTCGCCCCTCCCTACCTGTTTTGTCTCCCAAAGTCATCCTAATTAGTGTTTAAAGCTCCTGCTCCCCCACGGCGAGGTCGTCTGTGCCCGTAAGCCACCGCTGCCTTGTCTTTGCCGTGCCAGCTCTAATGAAAGAGCCCTATCTGCTGCCATCAGTGCTCGCGTGTGTGTGTGTATATGTGTGTGTGCGTGTAAGAGGGAAAAGAGAGACCACTCATACATCATTAACAGCATTACCTCAATTACACACTCTGACAATGAGAACTAGCTGAGAGAGATGGAGAGAGAGGGAGAGAGGGGGGGAGGAAGGAGGGATAAATTGACAGAAAAGGGGAGGTGGGGGTCTCGCTCAGCACAACTCAGCAGCACAATCGTAACCCGTTTTATTCACCTGTCAAGAAAATGTAAAACAGCCCGGCTACACAAAAGCAATTTCTCCACGGCGCCGAATTCAATCCTCCATTTCTGTTTAAAAAACATATTAATTCAAATTCAACACATATCCAGGTTTGATTGAATCCATGTTGACACTTCACTATGACGGAGAGATGGCAGCACATGGAAGTGGGTATTTCTGCAAAAGGGGCTCTGATGCAATCACAACAGCCAAATGTTTTTTTTTACTCTCTTCCTCTTTTCCCTTTGCATGACAGTGCTTTCCCCCTGCCTCCGCACAAAGGTAACTAGATTTGACTCTTGTCATGATTTTCCGCCCCTCGTCCTCTTCCGTGGCTGCTTTCTTTAAAAAAATAAAAAAAATAAACAGATGCCTGTCTTTTATTTATCACTGAATTTCCTCTGGGAACAAGAAACAAAACAACAAAAGGTCGGATAAAAAAAGAAAGCGAAAGGGGACATGATGGAGGAGGAGAAGACTCCGGCGGAGGGAGAAATGGTTCAAATCAATATCAAGAATCTACAGGGATTTGAAATGGTGCCCAGGGACAGTTTAGGAGCAGCACATCCGCTGCCGATTGTGTGTCTCACCCAAGGGGGCAAGGCCAGTCAGAGCTGCTCGACCACAGCGCTCAACAAATCAATAGTCCTGCGTTTTGTGTGTGCATGTGTGTGTGGGTGCACTTTGCCCACAAGCCTAACATCCATTGACAGAGAGGGCCGGGTGAAGTGCTGGGTGAGGGGATAGTGCAAACAAGTTGGGGGTTTCTGGGGTTTGGAGGGTAAATAAATGCTGCAGTAAAGATCCTTATACCGATTTTCACCTTTATGGACACTGGTTTGTAATCATGCAAAGCATCTGGTAAATTGGCAGAAATTATTTGGGTTTGGGTTTTTTTCAGATACCAATACAGAATACACTCATCAACCACTTCATTACGTACACCTCTTAGAGAAAACTAGACACACCACAGTAACTTTGTGCCTAACCTGGTTGTTGGAGGTGCGCACATACTGATACCAAAACATTAAAATCATCATGTAAGGTATTCATCTAATTTAATATCTTACGCAAAGTACCTGGCTGGTGCTGTTTTCAATAAGTAACACATTGTTGACGTGACAACCACGCTTCCTTAAGGTCACACCCAAAGATGTTTATGAGGTCGAACAAGTACTAGAACTATCTCTGTGTTTCTGAGACATCTTTGCTTTATTCATCATGTCTTGCCAGTCCCAGGACTCTTGTTCTTGCACCTATGTTAAATAATCATTTAATAAATGACTTATTAACCTGTTGCTTGCCAACATATTAGTCAGGAATAGGACCATAAGAATGTGAACCAAGTGGCTCATAAAAAATAAGGCATGGCGAATTATGAAAGCTTAACATGCAAGTTCAATGTGTAAGACACAATTCAAACAACAGATACTCAATACTTAAGAATTTGATACTAGCATGCAGGTTGATAGCATTGCATTGCTAACATTGTTACCAGTAAGTACTGCATGAAGAATAAAACACAATTTAAAAAAGTTACTTTAAGAGTTATCCAAATCCATGTGGTACTGTAGATATGTATTGAGGAGATCCATATAACCCTCTATAGAGAGAATGTTCGATCAACCTACTGTACTTCTGAATCTCTTCTTTTCCTCAGCTGCAGCAGATCTGAACCATCAAAGGGCATACCATTCAAATCATCAGTCTAAAAGATGCATAAATGGCAATTAAGAAAGTTGGAAAAATCCAATATTCTACCAGGAAAAGTAGAATGAAATGTTATCTAAACTTGTGTTAAGCATTGTGTTGGCTTTACCATTGGTTACTTTTGACCTCGTAGTTTGTCACATAAATGTACTGGACTATAAAGTGCTCATGTTATGGTGCAGACCTTGGTGTCTTATTTATATTTAATGTTACATATTTGGGCCACTAGGGAGCATGCAGTGTGACAATGTTGTTTGATTGTAAATGCAGTTTTAAAAGCAAACCAAGTCCCACACATACTGCATATTATAAAGCAGTGCTGGCACAGAAGTTGTGCAACAGGACTATATATGGTGTTATAGCAGTAGCTTACCACCGTATAGATTTTGACATTTGTTGTTGAGTCTTCAAACAATCCAGACTGGCCGCAAACGTGCCAACTTTCATTATCGGTTGGTGTCACCTAGGCAACATTTAATACTTTGCTATATGTAGTAAATACGATGAGCAAGCTGTTGAACTGAAATGCTAAATATAAAATCAGATGTAATTAGATGTAGCAGAAAAAAGACACTTTTTAATTCGAGCATTACTTTAAACGATAGCTAAATGTGTATTGTACCCATGCTTCACACACCATCTTACAGGCTGAGGCAACGGCGTATGCTCTTATGCATATCTAGTCTTCAAAACGGTGGCAATTAGCATACTGTACTGCAGGCAACAGCTGGCGCTCCACACTTGTGTGCATTATCTGTAAGCTAGGGAACAAACACGTGTACTCTGTTGTTGTTCTGCGAGTCAGAATGATTATTATTGCAACGCTAAAAAGGAATACAAAAATCAGGCGAGACGGCTAAGGGCGGAACAAGAGAAATCATTTGCATGTGCACTTATTTCCATCCAGATTATTCTATTATTCTGTTTAATGAACTGGAAACTATGCATTGGCTTCGGACCATCAACATTGTGACATAGGTCATTTTGTAAAGTGGTTAATCATCCTACTATCCTTATTGCTTATTTTATTGTATTTTTTACAAATATGGTAGATGCCAAAGAGTTTTTGAAGGAAGATTACCAGTAAAGCCAGGCTTACTTCAGTAAACCAGACTTAAAAACTACATTGACCCATAGCTATAGCCTCATAATAAGTGCCACTGTTCTCTTTACCCAGCTAAATAAAATGAAACAAATATGTAGCCAGGAATATATGTCCATTAAAAATACAGTGCAGTACAGCTTCAATTAATTCCTATTCTTTCCCTCCTTGCAACCAACAACCATGACATTTTACATCCTCAGTCTTTTCCAAAATTAATCGAACAAGAAACGTAACGCGTACATTTTTCTCACCAAAGGAAGGAACAGATGAGATTAGCATTAAAGTTGTTACAAAGAGGAGATAGTTAAATGTGCTTAAGCAGAACTAGCATCAGTGTAAAAAAATAGCAGACAATAATCCTCAATAATGGTCAACATGTTTTCTTTAGATAACAGTTGGTAGTTAAAGGTATGGCTTTGCAAGGGCAGTGAAAACACACCAAACCACATGTTTAAAAAAAAGCATTTAAATTAAAGTACCTTTTCAGTTACATTCAATAAAAAGTAACTTAGTAAATTAACTAGTTACTCTTTTTGGGGAGTACCTTAGTGATCGAGTAACTAATTAGTCTTAAAATGTAACTTTCCAACACTGGAAATAAGTTATCACATTTAAAAAGATATATTACAGTTTCTTTTTCCTCAAGGATGTTGTTTTATGAAAGTCTAGACTCAATTAACTTTGCCATAGCTACTTTAATTATGTAAATTATATAATTTATACATATATTGTCTGTTTTTCTTCTGGCTACATGCAGTACTATCCAACTGATATAACACCAAAGCTTATATAACTTGTTTATTAATTTTCAGCCCTGATACAAAGTTAATTAAATACACTTGCAGTTGCCTGATTGGCCTCCTGACTTCCTTTGAGCTAATTAGGCAAAAACATTCAATAACAGTCAGTGAAACCAACCACTGATTTAGTAGTTCCCACCTGTAGTGCATCGGGCCTCTTTTATTAAGTTTAACTTTATGGAATATAAACTATGTGAGCAAATTAAAAAGCTGCTTATGCTGTTTATTAACTATGTGATCCATTTAAATTGCTACGTATTGGTATTCCAATCGGTCTTTTTTTAATTTTTAATTTAACTCTTTTGATTATACCTGTTTGTGGATAACAGGGGTAGATCCACTGTACTTTTATGATCAACAAGTCAGTGCTTTGTACATTAGAGCTCATTTCAGCCATATTTTATTTTTATTTTGTCACCCATAGAGCCATTTCACATAGATTTACCATCCACTGGCTGACATAAATTGCTGTGAGGCTGGTTATAACAGGAAGAGATGCACTCGCCCTGACTGGTGAATTTCCCCCTTTGGTTCATTTAGCTGAGTAGTACAGAATGGCTTCAGGCGAATTCGATGAGTCATCCATTCAAAATGATTTTCTGATGCTTCTTCTCGCTCTTCCACTTAAAGAAATATCCCCCGCAATATTGACCTAAAACACTTAGTTTCACTGAAAATCTCCATCAGAGTTTGATCCGTATGTTAAGTAATGTGGTACAGTGCTTCAGAGCAATTGATCTAATTTATCCGTAGTAAGACATTACAACAGATTTGTGAGTTTTAGCAAAGCAGAGATCCACTTATTGTCCCTCACAGGGATAGTAAAAAGACAACTAAGCAATTGGTGTTTTCTGCAGGTGTCTGCACCTGGGGGAGTACACAAATTATTGACTCTCATTGTCTTTGCTGCAACCCAAACAGAGACAGAGTAAAACTGTCTCTGAATGTTTCTTTGTGTCACAACATTTCACAGAGGGGGTGGATGATAAAGCTTCTACCTATCTTTATATATCTCCATTTCTGTCTGTTTTGCCAACAATATCCATTTATTTGAAATGCTCTGCCTCCATCACTATTGTTTCTGTCACTCCCTGGTGCTAATTCTGCTGTCATTTTTTTTTTTTTTTTTTTGCCATTTTCTATTTCTCTTTGTCACATAATTGGTTTAACTTTTTTGCAGTATTGTGATAATTACCTTTTCAGATTAAATCAGTGATGATGTGATGTTGCAATACTTAGAAAAGCACATGACTGAAAGTTTGCAGCCATGGTGCACCGAGCTAGATGCTAACATCATAATGCTAACATGCTCTCGATAGCAATGTAAACTGATCACCAGTCTGTAGGATTTATCCACTTGTGGCCATGAAAAGCTGTACAAAATTATTTCCATCCTTTCTGTTAGTTGTTGAGATACTCACGGTAAAGAGATGGAGCAACCGACATTGCAATCCTTTAAAATAATCCACTGTTTCTGAAATGCTACAGTTACCCAAGTTTACACTAAGTTTTAACAGAGTATAGCAGTCATCAAAAGTAGGCTAGCCCTTTACTAAGGAAATCATTCATCGCCTCTTGTTTCCTCCATCATAACCAAACAGCAAAGAAGTAATGCCTCAACCCTGCTTTCTTTCTGATTGCATTAGAAGTCTGGCAGTAAAAAAATATATAAGAAAATGACCCTACTTCTAACTTGATTTTTCGCCTCAGAAAACATTCTGCTAAAGCAGTCATGTTCCTAATCGCTAGTATAAGTTACAATCCAAATATGACCACTTCCAGATCCAAAATATCAACATAACAATGACCAAGGTCACAGTCATTTTGTCCATTTCTTATATCGTCTATGAAACATACACAAACATGATTGTTTCTTTTTCCTGCAAGAGGTACCTAGATTCCCAACACACAAAAATCCCAAACCAGCCATCACATTATGTTATTATATTATATATATTATGCATATACCCTACAACTAATTTGAAAATTTTTCAGATGCCCACCATCTTTATTTTAAAACCTACAGCACTGCCCTCATATCTCTCTAAACTGAATGCAAATTATTTATAAATGAGTCTAGAGAACTGTAATTGTCAACACTAGGATTTTTTTTCCCTAAAGTCTAATGTATTTCTAAAAAAGAAACCATTAAACACATCCCCTTTCTCATGTAACATTCAATGACGCACCAGATCCATTTCCTTTCCCTGCTGGCCAATCGGCTGCATCATCAGAGTACAGATGACGTTGCTTATCTCGCTCAAGGACATCATAATGTTGCAGAAAATCCTATTAGGATTTTAGGTCCGCCTATGGAAAATGCTACTGCATGATTTACGATTGATAACAGGTGTCGGTGTATTGTGTAGTTGCTGATAATAGTTGCTAATAGACCAACGCCAAAGGCTAGGCCTGAGGGAGAGCACTCTAGATTGTGGGTTGAACAGCGACTGTCACTCACTGTTCACTGTCTGAGGCCATATAATAGACAAGGCACCACACACACACACACACACACACACACACACATATAAACTATTAACCCCAGACCTTCCATGTACCTCTGTATAATTACATTCTACCGGTAATCTGGGTCGGTAAATGCAGGAAATAACCCATAACTGACCTGATAATCACTCACTGTGCAATAACAGAAAAAAGGTCACTAAAGATGATAAGGGTCGTAATGAAGAAATCACACACAGGGAGAGCATTGTCACTTCTCTGGAGGCGATACGTGACGAAGCAACAAGGTCTTGACCTTTTCACCAGACACTGATGCTTCAATTATGAGACCATAAGGCCTTAGGGTACACGTTTTAAGACAGTGTTTTTAGCCCCTGATTCATTCCCTTAATTCAGCTTTACCATAACATCTATATTGATGTTCATTGAGGGTCAATGTAAGATGAAAGGTCAAACACAGTGCACTGCAAGGAAAGAGATTTAGTATGTAATAACTTAAACATAGAAAAGGATAATTGTGTTGAATCCTTATATACCAATAATGTTAAGGTGAGGCAATCTTCAATAATAACGTGATATAGGTCCTTCTTGGATAAGCACATTATATACATATCAGCAGTGCTGCTTTGGGGACGGCAATATCGTTACGTTAGGTTGTCATTTACTTTTGTCTGAAATGATCTCCAGAGTATGAACGCAACCAGCAGGGGAGATATTTAGCCTATTAATGTTATGCTAACATGCTAACCTAAGGTGGTGAACATTTTAAAAATGACAGCATGTTAGCCTTATTATTGACTATGTCTCCATTGAACTATTTTTATGCACATTATTAATGACAGCTGAATAAAGACAGTGAAATTTGATCATAGTACCTTTTAATATACTTGCTTAAGGGAGTTTACATGCTACAATTACCAATAAAATGGACAATTAAATGTTGCCTAGCTAATGAGACTTCTTGAAAACCTTTTTCTGTTTTTGTCTTGTAGGTGGTTTTGATGGCCAAGGCCAGTTTTTCTGTTTCCAGTTTGCGACGTCTTGTTGCCTTCTTTCCTGGCAGAAAAC
>JAOWBC010000904.1:11521686-11540751 GCA_028566105.1 Hypoplectrus providencianus | reverse complement strand
AAACCAGTTCATGGAAAGGTGTCTCATAGGCATCCTTGAGTAGGTTTCTAGCATGTTGATACTGAAGTACCAACAGAGCTGCTAACATGACTGCTCTAAGACTCAATGGTGATAACATAACAATAATCTCACATACTATAATAACACTCCAATAAATTCATGGCAACTGTCATCAGCACCCACCCAGCACTACAGTAGATGGATGTACATGCCTTCCAAACATTCTTCAAATATATTTCCCACTCTGTTTCAATTCTTCCATTTACTTTGTGATTCAAGTGATGGTTTCTCATTACTAAACAGCAGATCGTTCCGTGCAATCATTGTGTGTATGTTGTTTCATTCGCTGTGACAGGCCGGTGATGATGGCAGGCAGAGGGTATGAAGCGGATTTATTTTACACTCCATTATGGGAATGTGGTTTCTTCATTCTCCATTATACTTTATGGCAGTGAGAGCTCATGATAATGATTCAAGGCCCAGATAACGATAAGTAATCCTAAATTATCCCCCTAAAAGGTATTACATTACAACAAGTTTTAATTTTCCATTGAAGTTGCGTAACAATAATTTAAGCCAGTGACTGACACTCAAAGTGGAGATACAGCTATTATACATGAGTTTCTTTCACTTGAGCTCCTTTGTGTCTCCCTTTGAACTAAATTACCTGCTTTTTGAGAGGAACCCGCAGAATAATAGGCACAGAGGGACATAATGAAGGCAAAAGGATAACTGGGAAAAGCTGGATTGAATGGCATCTAATCGCTTCTGACATAATCTTGATTAAAATACAGTTTTTAACATTGTTGTTTTTCTTTGTGTTGCTTTGTGTTCCTTTGAAATTCAAAACGCTTTGACAAATTACGGCTGAGTGAGGGAAATGCTTTGGCAGCCGCGCGTAGATAAACACAGTAGGTGGAAATAACTCAGCGGGAGTTTAAAATCTTAACAAAGCAAGAAAAAAACGTCAGTCTCAAAAAAATGGCTCAGGCTTAGAAGAATGCAAGAGGGGAAGTTGTGGGATGAGCGAGTTGGGAATACAGTGAGACAACTTTTGAAGTGTTTGAAGTGAATTCTTATGAAAGAAGCGGTTTATTGGACTTAATATGTTGCATTTACAGAGCAGGAATAAACGAGGCTACGTCCCGTTGTATGGAGCCAAATATGCCTAGCTTTACAAGCTCAAAGCCCAAGGATACGGAGGGATGCTGGGTGCCGCGGGTTTCTGAGTGTGTGACAGAAAGCGAGGGGGGTGGGGCTTCTGTACTGGAGATAGAAATCCACTTGGAAAGTTCGACTGTTTGCCTTAGCATGCCTTACTTGCCAGATGGCCATGGTTTGTGGTCTGGGACTGCTATGGCACAGTCCATAAGGCAGCCGTCTCTCAAACCCATGTAAGAATCCCCGCGTGTGGAGTTGTTTTTTGTCTCCTGCAAATTCACATTGTCTGTAACAGGCTCTGCTGTCTCACTACCTGAATTATGGAGAAGATACACAACAAGGGCAGGATGTTGGTGGCAGGGATGGGGGTATTGGATTCTTTTAAAATAGGTTCATTTTATATTTTTACAACAATGCAGCAAGGAGGAGAAGTAAAACACAGTCACTGATGTACATATATATGTTCCAGAGCCCCATTTCTAACCCTCAGTGCTCCAATTACAAGGATTTATAGGGGACTGATTGTGCTCATTTCAGGTTCATACTTGTATTATAGGGTACTTGTACTTGTAATGTATTTTTTAATGTTAAAAAAACTTTCTATTTCTCCCTTAAGGCCCATCGCTGCAACATCTATTTTCATCTGATCTCACTGGATCCCACTGCAGCTCCGAACAAGACCATTTCAGTTATATTTTTTCATTCAAGTGTGGATTGATGGGAAAATGGTAAAGGTTGTTGATCGGCTGGTTAGTTAGAAAAAACAGGTGACGGATAATTCAGGTTTAGGGTCAACTTAACTTAAGGTCTCGTGTAGGGTTAATCATGGTTAAAAAACAATTTCTTACTTTTGGTTGGTTTTACTTGTCTACTTGCACCTTTCAAAACAATGTTATAAGGTGCTCGACAATAAAACAAAAGACAAATAAAAACACAAAATTAAAACCATTAAAAGAAGTAGAAGACCAATGAAAGGCAATAGGATACAAATGATTCTTAGGAAAAGATTCAGATTTGCAACACTGCAGCTAAAGTTCAAGTTTGCAAGTTAATCAACTGTCGGCTGTGGATTCAATGAAACTGTCTCTTTTTATTATTTAAGAGAAATGACTGTTTCCTGTCAGACTGAACTCACTTATTTTCAAGCTAGCAGAAGACTACAAGCCAATTTGAAATAACCTTGTTCTTACAGGCAATGTGACAGCTCTGTAACAGAAGTCTTGCTGCAGGGTGCAAAAGCCTCTAGTCAGAATTTATACGTGTCACGACAATAAGCGATACCCACAAGCTGCACTTAGATCACTCGGAAATTTTACTGTAGGTTGAAACATTGGGGTCTTATTTCGGTTGAATGTCTTATTTGAAAAAGTGACATTGTGCAGAATTTTCCTTCAATTAAAAACACACAATGTAATGATTAATTCTCTGTATTTTCTCATTTTCTTTTCATTGTATTATTACCTCTAGGCAATCCTGTCTCTGGTCATTTAAAACAACCACACTGCATCCTCTATTACGTTTTGAGGAAATTCGATTTTAACATGTTTTGACACAAAATTACAGTTTCAAACACATTGAAATACTGCCAGTTAGGTTTTTTAAAACATCATGGTTTGGTTGGAAAAATGCAAATGTTTGTTACGTTACTCTGCTCGGAATAAAATCAGGCAAAATGCTAAACGGACACGGTTCGTATAGTAACATTGAATTGTAATTTTTTTTTTTCTTTTAAATAACATTACAAAACAGTTAAGCAGGAAAATAATTTCAAAGAAGTATCGTTCTTGATTTTGTCACAGGGGTGATGGGAAAACATTTCCTCAGGTAAAAATCAGACCATCAATCACTACTGAGCATACCTGCAGAGCATCATATTAAATATCATAAAAACTGATTGCTGATTTCTTGACTTTCCGCATCAGTTGGTGCCATCTTGTATGGAAAGGAGAACACCTCAGATTACGTTACACCACATGGAGCAGGGAATTAATTGTTATTGACTTCCTGGTTAGTCCTCGCTCTCTCATTTCACCTCTGTTGCTTGCCTCTTTCTTTTCCCTCCTTTGCTTTATTCATCCGTGTTTACCTCCATTTTTTATCCTGTCTTGACCCTTACCTTACTCCTTATTTTTCATTTTCTCCTCTCTGTCTCGCCCCGTTATTTCCTCCTCCACCCACTCCCATTCATCTCCCGCCTTGTCACTTCCTCCCATCCTCTCTCTATCCATCCATCCCTTCCTCTCTCCCATGCGGACGGGCCGCTCTGACCTGTATCTGTCTGGCATGGATGAGTCCCAGGTTTGGTTTAAATGCCCCAATTATTCTCCTGAATTATGATGTCCTGCTCTGGGCTCTGTTGCTGCGTCTCTGTGGCTCTCTTATGAAAGCTGGCACGGCACAACAGAACCATTTACAGAGGCCACATTAAGGGCACGCTCACATGAGCAGCTCGCCCCATGCAGCCGACTGGGGAAGGCTGACGGTTGATGTAGAAAACTGACCACATGGAGACACCGAACTGACCTGGAAACACTCTGATCTGCCTTACACAACACCCCCCTCTTGTTTTAATGGCTATCAAAGTCAACTTTCACTTTTTATATTTTGGTACAAGGTGGGATACAAGTACATAAGTGTACATGATTGCTGCAAAATGTAGAAAATAACAACCTGGAGGCTCTGTAGTCTAAATCTAAGACAGCAAACTTTGATTCTCCTTTCAAACTTGCCTCAACAGCACATAACACTTACACTTCTTTGGCCTTCCACAATAAAACCTCAAGACTTCCCAATTCTATTCAAACCTTTCAGAAAACAAGTTTGCATCCCTGCCAGTGTGAGGAGTTTTGATGCAAAATATTTGCCAGCAAGTATTCTGCTTTTTTGTGTAATTTATTCTTCATGCCCATGGTGTTTTAAGGCTCTCAGGCATCTTAAATCTAATATAAGATAGAAACTATTATTATGATTAACATATTTTACCATCTGTTTGTTATTATCAATGTATGGGAAAATAATTTAGTCATTATTAAAACAATAACAGTATTTTTGAATGACTAAAGCATGAAGGCAGTGACGTATTAATCAGAGTGGTTGACTTTCAAGAATTGTGGTACATTTTCTATACATAAATTAAGAGCAAGTAAAAATAATATGAAAACACGATAAAGTACAGGATCCATATGATCAAAGGTATTCCTATCACAGGTAAATATGCTGCTGACTGCATAACAGCATATGATTAATGATGCATCCTGTTTCTGCTACTGTAGATGTGTTTGCATCAGATGAAGCAGCTGTCAATACCTGAGAAATGTGTTTGGGCTACAAAGACTGTTTCAGTAAAAGATATAGTGGATTTACTACATAAATATCACCAAGCAGTGTAATAAAAACTAGTGTAAATTAACCTTGAAATGTACCTACAACATGCTGCCTACTGGATACTGGGTCCCTTAATGGTATTCTCTGCACCATTAGTTTGCTATGGCCATCCATCCATCCATCTATCCATTGTCTTTAACCACTGATCTGACTAGAGTTGATCCCAGCTGACATTAGGCAAGGGACTGGGTACAACCTGGACAGGTCACGGTCAAAGAGGGACAACCATTCACTTTCTCATTAACTCATACAGGCAATTAAAAGTTGTCAATTCAACCTAAGCTGCATGTTTTTAGACCGTGGGAAGAAGCTGGAAGACCTAGAGAGAACCCACGCCGACATACGGAGAACATGAAATCTCCACACAGAAAAGCCATACCAGCCAAACTGAATTTAGCTGATCTAAAAGCACATTGACCATTTTTTAAGTAGTTGAACCACAACAGAGTAATGCTTCCACAAGCACTTGTATCAAAACTGTTCAAAATATTTCCACTGTGTTTCCCTCTGGCCCGCAGCGCCCACGGCCCAGCTTCCCACGCCAAAGGTCAAGATTATATTTCAACACTGATTGATGTCAAGTATACAGCTCATGTATTATCCTATTAAAATTGCACAAGCTGGAGATAAATTTATGTACAAACTGGGAAATTGCAATTAAATATTTTCCTCAAACTGGTGAGCTCTATGATAGAGCAAGTGACATGGCATGAACGTCGTCAGATGATACTACACACACAACCAGTGCATTACTACTGCCCACTCTATCCAGTCCTTTCCATTTAACAGAGGTGCTCCTTTGTCAGTTATTTCTGTGCCTAAAGGAACATTCGTCATTTAATGTGAAAGACAATTGGAATAAAGAGGCGAGGCAGGTGACATCACTGAAGGTGACTTGATATAATACCCTCGGCGTCCCCACATGTGGTGCACTCACACTGCTCTTCCTGTTGCAGAGTACAGAGCACATTCACACTTGGATGAGCTCAATATAGCCTTACACTCCCATCTTTTCAAAGCAAGTGTGTAATCCAGCCTCCATGGTTACTCTCCCCATTTTTACCACCAGTGTAATCCTACATTACGACCGAGCCCACTAAACCTCAGCTGACATATGTTCCACACTCTGAAAGGTAGTCTAATCATCCAGCTCTTATTCTTCACCCTATAATTGATCATATCACATGTGGCCTTGATTAAACACCCACTCGCACTTCAGAATTAATCATGCATTGCATGAACTTAGCATTAATCACGGTATAACCCCCGCTCCATCTCCATTCCTCAGTCGGACTGTAATGGGATATTCATCTCTGAAACAATTAATAACATCGGCATGGGGGCTCCTACACACTAGCCCCATTCTCTCCGTTCCCACAGTGTTATTTTAAGCTGGTCGCGGGCGATGATTGAGGGGTCGCAACGAGAGCTTAAATGGGATTTATTAGCGTAGATGCCAGGGGTGAAAAGAAGAGAGGAGAAGTGCAGAATCAGTGGGCCGACAGAGAGATTGGAAGGAGCAGAAAGAAGGAAATAGAGAGCAAGAAAGAGAGAGGACCTAAAGGTGATGGAGTCATTGGCATGTTTTCACACGTGTGCCCGCTGGAGAGGCATCAATCTTCTTTATCTCCTTCAGATTTTTTTTATATCTCGGTGTTTTTCTCTCTGTAATAACCCCCTGCCACCTTCCAGGTGATTCATCTGAAACACTCCGCGCCAGAGCTCCTCTGGGGTTCATAGAATACCTGCCACCACGATCCACAACAGCACATAACGACACGCGCGCACCGCGAAATAAGAGAGCTGGAAAATAGATTATTATGCTCTTCTCAGAGATTCACTTGACCGTAACAAAATGAGAGTAGCCTATCATATACCGGCGCTGCTGTAGAGCATAAAAAGCACCAAAGGAATGATTGACGAATACAGCAGCCGCCATCTAGAACTCATTTCTCAGTGTTGAGGTCACATACGTCTGATGAAGCAATGATAGATCACTCGAGAACTTTTTGACTTCTTGTTTTTACAAACTTTAACCTGCAAGTAATGATGAAAAACATTTATTCACTCAATTTGTGGCTAGAGAAAAACTGCAAATGAACACAACAGAGGCAGCACAACGACCACAATTTTGCTCCAAGACCCTACAACAAATGAATGTGACTTTTTCCAAATACAAATTAAAGGTATATCTCATTTAAAAATTATGGGAAATACAATCATTATTTAGATAAGAAGTTGATACCACGATTATCTGTGCATGCCATTTGAGCACAACAGGATTTTTAGGCAGTGTCTGTACCTGCTGAGTCCTTGGTCCTGTACTACAATGCAAGTTCAACACACAAAGTGCTCCAACAATGCCAGCTATCAACTCAATTGATTAATACAAGGTTCCCCAGTCTAGTTATGGGCTCTCTCAGTATAGAAGAAAAAAACTACAGTATTATAAATACAAGGACAAGTCAACCACCTAACCTTGGATAAGCATTACGTCTTCTAAATACAGGAAGGATTGTATTAACAGTTCAATTAATATCAATAATATAGATGCACCACAGAGGAAGGTGGAAAGAGGAAAATATAAAATACAGGGAAAAAAATTAAAAAGACCTTGATGCTCAAAATGTCCGTGTAGTAATAAAATAAAATACATGCGAAGGTCATTACGGTTCAGTTATGCTACACCAAATAAATATATTAATATCACAAGAGTGAAATAATCAGTTCAGACACTGTACCTTGGTAGTAGATCTGCTTTGTTTGTCCCACTTTTAGTGCTGTTTTTCTGCTCAGGTGTTCTTCACCTCTTTCTTCAGTTGTAAGATAAATGTCTTGTTAAGTACATTAGAGTGGACCACAAACAGGTTTAAACTAAGTACTCTGACAAAAGTCCCCGGGCTGGTAATTGAAAAAAAATATTCCCATTCATGTCTTGAAACAGATGCCTGCTCAGATCTGTCAGGTCACTTAATGATGACATCATTAAAGGGACGGGAATTCTGGGAATTGTAGGAAAATGGACACTTTGTGACTACCACCAATAGTTGCCACAGTGGCTACCATTTTCAATATTATTTTGTTTAAAATATATTTCATATTATTTTATTACCTCTGCAAAGGTTATGTTTTTGGTTCAGGTGTTTGTCTGTTTGTCAGCAGGACTTCAGAAAATATACTTGCCCGGTTTAATAAAACTTACAAGTGCACAGTGTACAAGTGTATGAATTGGACAAGTAAGAACTTTTAAAAATCTGTAGCAAATACAAATTCCAAGGTAGGTACATGAACTATTTTTCACCTTTGGAAACACTGCAAGTAAGGGCATAGCCGTATGGTTGATCTGGATTCTCTTCGCACCCCTTTAGTTGCATATTTAATACAGATGATGCACAATGTATTTAATAGACCACACAGAGCTAAAAGCTCATTTAAAATTCCTGTTTAATATGTGTTGCACAAACAGACTGACTCATATTGCTGAGGGCTCTCCATCCATTTACATATTTGAAGCAAGTTTGCATCCATAAGTGTCATTTATCTAAACACACACATCTGTCAGGAAAAAGTATTTCCATGACATCATTCTTAGATAATGTGAGAAAAATTTAAACTAATGCATCCATCAGCTGAAAGCACACAGATTGTCCTGTAACTAGGTCAGACTCACAAATTTCACTTAACCAGTTTTAAAATTGTAGCATTTCAAAGGACACTCTAAAGAACATTTTGTTGAAATTAAATAAAGAGAAGGAGGATGTTATTATTCATGCAACATCTATAGCCAGAGCTGCGAATAAATTAAATATTGTCAGCTAACAAGCACAATGACAACCACCTCCTGCTGTTGGGACGTCCTCTCACATGCTCCCAGATATGGATGCATTCTCTGGCGTGTCTGGTGTGGCACCTGAAGCCAATCTGTGGATGGTTCTTGGCGGGAACAGACAATGTGAGCGAGCTTCAAAGGATGCCAGGTTCTTTGAAGCTTCTTGGCAATGGTCAACCAGTCCAGATGTGCTGGACGGCGCCCCCGGTGGACATGTTCTCAAATGGTGACAGATGTTTTACCTCCTGCTGCGGTGAAAAGGTGCAAATACAGGACACCTGAGCACACATGGTTTTATTCAGACTTACCTATAAAGACAGTGACTGGAGCAATGAGAACCAGATTGTTATGTGTTTCCTCTTCCCCCTTCAGCACAATGGAGAATGTAAACATCTGAACCTTACATTCTGTCTTTGTTACAAAATTAAACCTCCATGACGCACGTACACCACCACATAAAAGGAACAACCCTCAACTGGACACAGGTAAATAATACAAACTTGGAAAGAGATGGTGCAAAACTAAATCTGTGTACTCTGAGAATGAGGAGTTGTACACAGTAAATTGAACAAATCTACAGTGTGCCCACCAGGCGGGGATAATAAAAGACACATCTTCTGGTCTTGTAGTTGAAATTATTGAGCATTTCTTTAAAGTTTGTGCCAGTCAATATCACATTATTCCTGCACGCACCCATTTTCTACCATTCATCTTTTTGCACAATAAAAAACAACTTCCTGCTCCAACAGAAAAAAGTTGAACAAAAGATGACTTTTAATATAAACCCATTTATCAGCGTCAAAGTTTGTGTTGTATTGTGGCCTCGTTGGGCTCACAATGGCTGCTCTCATGCCATTTTTTACTCTGTTTACTGTCAATAGAGTGATTCACCATGTCCAAAAGTGCTTATTACTTCAAAGCATTTTACAATATTGTCCAATACCTGTGTAAGTGTGACTGTGTTGGTCTTTCTGCTTTCATTTTGAGACCTCAGGCAGCATATCAGCTGGAACAAGCTGTCTAATGGCATATGCAGGAAGGAAATGTGATGTTATTTGCCAAAATTGGAAGACTCTGTAATCCATTGTAGTGAATAATAATGTTATTATGTCTGCTATATTTAATAAGATATCATTACAACTGTTTTGGTGTTCACAGTCAGCCCAGTTTAAGAAATAAAGCTGGCATTGTAAATGTATACAAACTACGTAGTTACAAACAAGTCAAACACTGTAATGCTGATTGGTGAACTTGCTTTATGTCCATCTTGACACAGTGTTGTTGTGCTACTTGGGGTGTTCCTCTTAGTTTATCACTACATGGTGTTCCTCTCACCCAATAATCATGTTTTGCTTACTATCCAGCCGATCAACAACCATCCTCCCATTTCCCTCCATTACAAGACAAAAGTTTCTTGTTCTGAGACAACTACACACATTGAATAAATGACCTTAATTTACTGTATTAACTGATCATTTTTTGAAAAAGAAGAGGCCGTTGTTAGTCCCAAAAATGGTAGTATATAAAGGGGAGAAGAATGAAAATGGTGGCCAATGTGGATCAATAATCTGTGCAATCAAACATTGTGTTAAACATGCCTGAAGGTGGTATTACCGATTTACATGGTCACCTCTTTCTTACTCTGGATATTATGCATCATAATTGTCATAACCACAAACATTCTATTATGGATAGCATTTCTTAACCTGAAAGAATCCAAGTCATCAAACTTTTATATTTACACTGACACTGACCTGGACTGATGTGAGCCTGGTCAGGGGTATTCAGCTCTTAAACAGAGTTAAAGTTTTTTATGTCCAAAATGGTTGCTGGGATAGTCTCCAGCCACTTACACCCTGAAGCAGTGTAGAAAATAAATGCTCACACAACAGAGATGTTATTGAATAATTCACTCTGAGGTCAGTAACACGGCATACATTACCTACATTCAGCGCACATTTGTTGTCTGCATGACGCGAGTGCTATCGTTCCCTCCTGTTTTGCATCTTTCCCATATGCATTATATATGAACCGCAAAGCCCTTTTGTTCATCAGTGTGTCTCCATGGAGAGAGGGAAGACAGTGAGTCAAAAGGTATGGTAAACCAACAAGTGTGTTCAGTATTCTCTGTCGGATCTTAGGCTGTGTGAGACACAGAGCTCCCATTGCTCTTCACTCTGTCGATGGCACTCAGAACAGCAGCCTACAGTGATAGCACTCCGCACTCCTTTTCAAGCTCGCTGCTATGCCACAGGGGGGAAAGACATCCCTCGGAAATTAATTCAGCAGAGATTTAAGCGGCTTGAGGTATTCCAATTTAAAGACATCATTCCTGGGAAAGGGAGGGAAAAAAAAAATCAGTGTAGCCGTTTGTGTGCCATAAATCCGCACAGTTTTTGAATGTGATAGCAGCCTTTTAGCATATCTACCGAGCAGGCACGCCTGCACTTTATCTGTGAAACAAAATAACACATACAAGTTGGGTTTCTGAACATCAATGCAATATGATTCAGTCTGCTTACACTACTATTATCCCACTACATATGAGAGTATTATAGCAATTATAGAAGAGAAGATGTTCTTGCTTTGATTATAGGCACAGCGTGATATGGCAGTAAGTGTATATGTAACTAAGGAGCAGTCATGCAACAGGAGAACGCTACAGAGGTCTTAGCAACCAAGTCCTAATGGCTTAAAAAGACTGTTATGCTATGAGGGTCAATTACATTGTTCAATCTCCTATACATAGCAAAATATGATGAAACCATTTTTATGGTCATTAAACATCAGAGCCATGGAAAAGGACTCTTCATCTGAGTGTTCAAGGATCCATCTATATTTTAAAAGTATCTAGGACCTCCCTTCAATGTTAAGCAGCAGCATTAGCAGATAAGTGTTGTTTTTTGTAACCTTTACATCTCAGTGACCCTCTTTCATATTTATATTATACAATGTATCTGTCCCTGTCAAGCAATGCATTATCTATAAGACCGTGATCTGATACAAACACATCAGAGATTCATTCAGTCGGATACAATACACTACATTTAAAACGGATAGCCTGACAGTTCAGCATAAGTGAAGTCAAAATGTCCTGATTGCCCCCTGGTGGCTGGTTGCAGTATAGATCATTAGCCCTGCCCCTTTCATGTAAGTGTGGGACAAATTAAAACTTAGTACAAATCAAATACATTTCTTGTTTGTTTCTTCAATTAAATATTTAATATAAATTGAGGGTGTAGTGGAAATCATCCTGCTGTGATTGGGTCAAGCAGGTTTTTTAGGCGGGAACTTGATACCAGGGTTCATTACTGTGCCGTGTATTTATCCAAATGATGTCATTTGTGGAAGATGGTGGTATTCTTGTATTCATACAGTTAGGAGAGTAGAATTGAACCAAACTTTGCAGGACTTGATAGCTCAAAAACACATGTGGCATTTACAGACATTCTTTACCAATGTTAGTCAATGGGAAAATTCTTTTTGGGTCCTTTTATATAATATGATGTTTTAATTCCACAGAACATATGAAAATTGGCTTCAAATTCTGGCTCTGTTCCTGGGGGCTTGACATCAACAGGAAAGGATGTTAACCTATTCATCAATATTTTCTCCACATGTTGCAATGCAGTTAGAAACCGTAATGTCATTGTATCATCACAACAACATTACACATTTCACTACAGCTTCAAGTTTCAATTTAATTACAGATATAAGAGATGTATTTATGATGTTTTTTAATCAACAATAACTGTCAAATCAAATTGGGGGTTTCTGTGGTCAGGATCCCCTCATTAACCCAAGACTTTAAATCAATCTGTAACTGATGGCCATCTCAGAAACAATATTCCCTCTTTCCTTTAAACAAATCTGCATCTGTTTCTGTATATTACTGGGTTTCAAAAAATACAATGGCTTTACTTTCATATCCCAAAATTTCAGTTATCCATGGAGAAGCTTTCCAGACTAACCATCCACATCTGTTGGTGACTGCCAAGCACTTCTACTGAAGCAGTATGGTTAAGTGCCATGTTCAAAGGCTAGGAATTTTTGGTTATCAGATCACTCGCACTGTTACGAGATTACAGTAATCTCTTATTTCCTACAACCCTCAAGTTCTTGGCCATGTTCCCCATCAGTCGTGGCTGCACTTCCATTCCTGGTGTCAGTTCTGTTGTCAGCCAGCTCTCAGTAAGTAGGTCTGATAATGTCTGCCGCAGATAACAACGAAGGGATTCCCTGAGCTTGTGTCTCTCATGCCTTCCCAGTCCATTAGCCAGCCATACTGCCTATGTGGCTGACAAATGACTGAATTAGATCTGAGTGCCATCCAATGGGGAAAATATCATCCCCTTCCTTCTAGATCCATGTCAAATGATCTGAGTTGTGCTCTCTCCCCACATTTCTCTTTCTGTCTATTTCTTTTCTAGCTAACATTAGCATGGCATAGCTTTCTTGCTAGCCTGGCCTGTAAATTAATTAATGCTTGATTAAAGTAACGTTAAGAGCTTAAACAAAAATTCTTTAACTGATAAGGAGGGCTATATATTTGGGCTGAAGGCTAAAGATTCAGCAAATTGTCTTGATTTCAAAATAACATTTTACAGTGTAGGGACACAGGAATAATCATATGTTTGGCAAAAGCAAAAAAACAATGTAGAGCAATGAATACAGAGGTCACAAACGAAGCTAGCTTTGCACTAAAACATGTTGTAGCTGATATTGCAGCTTGGTCAACATTTCAGGCATTTTTGGTTAAATTATGATTCATTGATGTTAGTTCTTAAGTACTTTGACAAAATTCCCAGCATAGGGTCAAGATTTTCTGGGAGATTTTGAGCACACCTCATAACTCTCATCAGCATACGTAGCTCAGTTGTCATGGAGATAATACATTGTGGAATTTTTGACATGTGGTAACAGGTGGCCGAACACGGGGGATGATCATTACTAAGCAATTTCCATCTGCTGAAAATGTGGCTGAAATCTTCAAAAAAGTGACCTCGTACTGAGGATTTTTTTCATAAAAGCACGTTTTTCAAGGTCAATAATGAACCTTCAGCTCATAAATATCTTATTAGGAACAAGTATGTGAACTGAGCAGACTGGAACGTTCACAATGTGTGGTCGAGCCTTAAGGGATTTCACACTTCTCTCTTTTACTCCAGACAAAGGTATTCACAAAGCAACCTCTCCTGTCTAAACTCATACTGGTGCCAGCCTGTATATCCCAAACTTTTAATTATATTTGATGAGCTGCCATAAAAATCCAATTTTCCACAGTGTCTGCAGGCCCTTTATTATTGCTCTGTTACAGGAGACCTCGCATTGCATGTAGACTACAAACGTCCACCTTGCGGAGAAACACGAACTCCCTCAACATCTCTTCATCTTTACGTCTTTCTCACTGCTCGACTCTTTTTTCCCTCAAGTTCTTTTACTTCTCTATCCCACTTTGAATCTTTTTTTTTTTTTTTTTACTTCCATATTTATGCACTTCTATCAACTCGTCTTATCTTCTGTATATCATTCCGTGCATCTCTCTCTCTCTCTCTCTTTCTCTCTCTCTCTCGGCCCAGAAGCGAATATGGTTCATTACATTTTTAATGTTGTTTGTAATTGCTTGGCACTCTCAACATGTCAAGAGCAAATCATTTTTCCAGAGTGTTCGTTTATGTTTCGGTGTGCAGGGATCTCAATCAGCCCTCTGCGAGTGTTGCACTAAACATGTTTTCATCCGCGCTGACTGTAAGCATCTCGTCTCACTTTAGATCTTAATGCAGGATGTTGTGTTACAGCTGGAGATTATTCTGCTCTAATGGAAAATAATATATTCCATTTGTGGATCCTATCTCTATATTTTTAAATGATACGTGCTGCAGTGCTGCATGGTATAGTTTACATACATACAGTTGGATAGGTTTTTATGAATATAGCCTATTAACTAGAATTCCACTTTTATTCTTTTTTACATTTTACTTTTTCTACTTTGTTTTGTTTTTCATCACCCCAACAGCTTGCCAAGGTCAGTATTATATTGCATATTTTCTCAATATTACTTTGCTCGGCAGACATGGTTTGCAAACAAGTTAAACAAAGAAAAAGTTCTTGTTGGAGTTATGTGCTTTGTATTCTATGAACTGGTCCACACTGTGCTTTGTGAATTAGCAAAAGTGGAAAATATTAGCAAGTCTTTGTGTTCCATTCAGACCCATCAGCAAATTGTTTTCATTTAATTGCACACTTTATATCTTAGGACCTAACTCCTAGTATACTGCTCTGAAAGCTTTTGATGAATTTGCCTCAAACTGTTTAAGTAAGACTAAAGCATACCTGGTTCCCTCAAGTGAGAGAAGAAGATCAATACCAAGCTTCAGAGATGTGTCCTTGAGTCAAATGACTGAGACTTGAGCAAGACTCTGGGCAAGAATTTGGGGATTAGAAGTCCATGAACTTGACTCAACCCTAACCCTGTCACTAATTACTCATGACTTCACCTGAATCTGAGCCTTTTGAATTGAAAATACTTCATATTTTTTCCCAAGCCATTCAGTTGCAACGTGTTTTAACGAATAAATATTTTGGTGAAGAGCACATTTATGACTTAAGGATTAAAGGATTCAAAAGTCAAAGTTTAAGACTTGGGACCAGAGTTAAGAGGCTTGAGATTTACTTGGACAAAACAAGGACATGACTCCACATCTACTACCTTTGTGTCTTTAAAAACCTTTTTTACTTCAGAGGAGGGAAATTCATGACTCTGCCTTCTGATCTGATTACACTTGTGTTTTCCAGTTGGGGTTGGTTGGGTAAAGGCATGAAGAGGGAGTTTGGCAAGGGTCAGCATACAAATGATAGGATAGGCTAATCAGATGCAGAGTCAAGCCGCTCATTCCTCCACCCCCCCAAAAAAATGTGTTCACTGAATAATAAGGTACGGCCCGGAGACTGTTAGCTTAGCTTAGCATACAGACTGTTACAAGGGGTAAACAACTCGCCTGGCCCTGCCAAGCAACAAATATGCCTACCAGCACCTCCAGAGCTCACTAATTAACACATTAAAACTCATTTGTTTAATCTGTAGAGGGGATGGTAAAAAAAAAGAGACACATTGTGGTTAAACGGGGGGTTGTGTGTCGAACTCGTTCTTGGATGGCTGCAGGGGAGAAGCCAGGAAATGACTGCACCCAGCCAGGATAAAACATATAACATGCTAATTAATGAGCTTTAGAGGCAAGAGAAGGCTGATTTCTTTCCATTTTTTTTTTTTTTTTTTTTTTTTAACCTTTGGACAGAGTAAGACTAGCTGTTTTCTCCTGTTTTCAGTTTTTATGCAAAGCTTCCTGTCTCCAGGTGCCAGCTTACAGTAGCACTGAATGGACTGATATGTTTGTGTCCCAAAATGTCAAACCATGCCTTTTACAAGGCCTAAAGACAGTTACCAGCCTTGACAGTGTGTGGCTGTTTTTTTTTTGTTGTTGTTGTTTTTTTACATGCAACTACTCTAGGAGCAGTTCTAAATATTTGCCAGGTGTTAATATTTCAGTTTTTTAATAGATACCCTGACTGGAATAGTGTCTGAACCATGCAATTTGTAACCAAGGCACTACAGCCGGTACTTCAGACATAAATGGTAATGTGGAGAGTAGGGAAAGAGCTATTTTCCCCCAAAATTAACACCGCACCCCACATTAGCTTTAAGTTGCAGATAAATGTATCTGAATGTCAGTTTTGCCTGTCCACTTTAACACATTAGGTACAATTGTTCATCTTGGGAGTCCGTGCATAAGCGTGCATGTATGCATGTGTCTTTATGGTAGAATGTTTTTCTAGAAAAATCATCCAAAAGGAATATAAAATGCTCACAAAGACGTTGTTGATGTTGTCACTCGTGCCAAATCCACATAGTAACTGATAAATTATCTCATTTAGATTTTTCAGCAGCAATTAGACATATTCAGACAGAGTGTGTTGGATCATATTCTGAAAAAAAAATAAATAAATAAAATAAAATAAAATAAAATAAAACAACATGCTGAATGGAGTGGAAGTTCCTGCTAGAATTTACAACAGAAGGCTGAAATAGTTTCACAATGCATGTCCGCAGAAAAAGATTGAAGCGTGTCAAAGGGAAATTTTGGCTCCGTATGTCAAGTTAAGTGTTGGCAAGCTAATGTTACTTGCTTACATACAACTGTTCTCATTTTTCAACTTAACACCATAACACAAGTTACATACTTAGCTTGACTTAAGGAACTATGCAAGTGAATATTTGGCTTAGTGACAAAATGCTTGCTCATAGCATGTGTTCCACTGCACTGTGCAAACAGATTTGGGACAACAGGCTTGATTTATGACGTCTATAGTTATATCTGCAAAAAAAAAAAATCAACATGTTCACACTTATTTAAAGTGTTGTGGCATCTCCCCTGTATGCCCTTCACAAAAAGGATGAAATAGCTTTTTAACATTGCTTTTAAACTGGACTGAAGGCTCCCTGAATGAAACTAGAGTCAAACCAAAACAAACCGTTCCCCACGTCTCTCACATCTACCAGCCTGCCCCGGCCGAGCGTCTCAGCAAAACACAGCTCCTCCTACCTGTCAGAACACAAAGCTGCTCAGTAAACCCACTAGAGAAGCCGGGGTCTTGCTGCGTAGTGGGCAAAAACCTGCCTTTCTTCTCACTACAACAAGCGCTTTGAAACACCCGGCCCCAAACAAACAGATGAGAATCAAACGGAGCAGGAAATAGCCAGAGTAAAGCACAAGACAAACACAAAGACAGAAGCAGAAAAAATGTAAATAGAATGGAGTGAAATTAAGTGAAGGTCAATATATATACTGGTGTGTGGCTCACCTCTTCTCCTGACAGCTTCCATATTACCCTCCTCACCCACATGCATTTGTCCTGCTATACTTGTGAGGACCCTCAGAGACACATTTTTAACACAGATGTCCTTACTCAAGATCTACAACTCTAATTGGTCCTCCTAAAGGTAGAAACACAAGAATGCACACACCTTGCCTGTGCAGCGCCTAAATTATGTAAAAGCTTGCCAATTAAATATTGAAATGAACGCGCAGGGACGAGGGGAATCATGAAGAGGAAAGACAAAAAGGAAGGGGATATTTAAAAAAGACTGAACGGAAAGAATAAAAATTAAAAAAGGAGGGTGTTGAGCTGCAAATGATTTGCAGATTTTGTGTATGTTGTAATTACATAAGCAGTTTCCCCTCATATCCCCTCCATACATAATTAAGTGCCAAGTCTCACAGTCAGAACTCATTTCTGTTTCCTTGCTCAGCAGGATAATTTTGCATTGGTTATTGTCAAACTTACAGTAAACATCTCGTATCCTAGAAGCAGAGCTTGTCATAGGGACTGTAACACTTCTATTGACAGAAGTCTTCAAACCTTATAAAGGCTGACAAGTCTTTGCTTTCGCTCCATGGCCTGGAAAGTCTCAATAGACCTTTTCTTGGGACAGGCGTCATTTCAAGTAGTCTGTACAACGGATGATTGACAAATGATGTGAGACATCTGACTGAGACAGCCACAAAAACACTTTTCCACGTTATTGGATAAATATGGCACACGAAAGTTTTTGGGTTCCATCATAAACCCACACACTTGTCATACTGAGGTAGAAATTATCCATCAGAGGCTCGATAAATGGTGAGCAACAACTTTGCAGAATCAAACTTAGTTTTTAGAGCAGTTCAACATTTGAGGAAAAACATATTTTAATTGCTATAGCATGCAGATACCTAGGTTAGCTTAGCATAAAGACTGGAAAAAGGTGGCATGGTGCTTTCCTAATTGTCAAAGGATTCCTTTCATTTTAAAAGGTGTTCATCAGGTTTGAGAAGCATCAAGTTTCTTCACCATGTAAACCACGATGTACATTCCTAGCTGGGCACAGCCCAAAACCTAAACGGATTCAGTTGAGATTTCCAAGAAAAGCTCCTGCTAAAGTAAGAATTTGCAGGATTTAGGTTGGCTTTGTAAGATGTGTGGTCACTCAAACCTGGGGATCCTGGGGGTCTTTTCTACAAGACTAAGTTTTTCCAACATCACAATCCTAACTGCACACACAACACACAAACACACACAACACACACACACCACAGGCCTGAATACATATTTTGTCACATGCAGATTTGTGGCTTGTGAAGAATTTCACCAGGCAGTGAATAAGCTGATGTACCTATCTGATCTCATGAGAAATAAACATTTGCCTGTATAAAATGAATATTTTAAAAATAGACATGAATCAATGCTTTTAAAATAAATCAAGCAAAAAAATTTAATACAATCTCAACCATTAAATGATCCGAAAAATAAGCTTAGAAGAAAAACAAGCTGGAATTAGTTGATTTTATGTACCACCATAATTAGATGAAAGCAAAATAATTCAAATATTGCGAAAAATTGGAATAACATTTTCATCATGACTGTGTAAAGAATATATGCCATACAAATATCTTGAGTTCTTGGGTTCAGGATGCACCCATGCAATTAAAGTGTTCACATTAGATAAAAAATAGATTCGGATGTCCCTGGCCTTGGTGAACCCTCCCTATCTCGAGCATCCGCGTCCAGGTCATGTCCCCTCCGCTGCATTACACATGCACATGTCCTCAATATCACACCGAAGCACACGGCCCAGTGGGAGTGTGGACACTAGT
>JAOWBC010000904.1:11490433-11513557 GCA_028566105.1 Hypoplectrus providencianus | reverse complement strand
CAGCTCCATGTTAAGTGGAGAAACCTTTTTTTCCAGATGCCTGTCTGTCTAAAGATACAATTTACACATTTAAACCACAGATAAATAGCTGCCTTCCAGTTCCACTGAGCAAAACATTAACTTTAGCAAAAAAAAGCAATAAAGAAAGTCATTTTTGTCAGGTAAGATAACAAAAACCATAATAATCGATAGCACCATGTTTATAAGTTGTTCTACAAAGGCTGTCTCCATATTTTATTTTCCTATTTTTAATGTTTTATGATGTGACACCACTGTAGTTAAGGAATGCTTCTGTTTAGAATCAAGAAACACATGGTTAGAGTTAGTAAAAGGGTTAAAATGGTCACTAGTTTGCCAAAAATACACTATATTTCAAGGGTAAAAGAAAACCATCCAGGGAAACTGTGTTTATATTAAGCACAGTGCTCTTTTAGGTCTTTGTTTTTTTTTTTACTTGTTAATGATAAATGGGATTTTGTTTACAGGGGACATTTTTAGGCGATTGATCTGTTTTCAAGTGTTGTACGTACACAAGCTCCCTGGCGCCAGCTTTTTGGGTGTACCATGGGTGTCAACAACAAAAGGAACGAGTATGCAGCTCAGAGAGTTCAGTCCGGATTACCAAATCACACGAGATAAAAGACAATGCCATATTGAGACAAATTTTGCAAGGATGCCAGGAATCTCTATTTGACTCAATTGTCAGCAGTCAACTGCATAATAGATCCCTACAACCTGACAGCAATCAACTGGCACGAGGACGCAAGATTACTTCCTTGGCTTTATCCATCGATATAACAAATTAACTTGTTTATCGTACACATAGTACTCTCCAAATGATGCTGGGATGCATGTCCACTCACATGAGAAAGAATGATAGGGCCACCAGAACACTCGAAACCTAGAATCTTCAAAAATAGGGACGCAAGGCTGAACGAACCCATTCCATGTTGGTGGAAAAGTGCTAAGAGGAATGTGCAGGTAAAACATCGTTTAAAAAAAAAAAAAGAAAGAAACCCCAATGCATTACAAAGCGCAACCCTGTGTTGTAAAATAACAAGTAACTGAGCCATTTAACCTTATAAAGACAGTGAGTAACCTCATTATCCCTTTACTCACCCCCTTTCAAAAGAAATTTGATCCGCACCACAGGGGCAGAATTTGGTAATGGAAGATTAAAACCACAAGACTGAAGCAATCCTTCATTTCTGCCATGATCACAGCAGATTTTACAATGACGGGGCGCAGTAACAAGAGCAGTGTTTAAGATGTAAAAATGAAGATGTAGAAGTTGTACATCGAACAAATAACAAGACAAAACAATTTGCTGAGTGACAAGTACTCCAGCAGTGTTCCTCATTTTGGCATGCAACGAGATAAGAGTAGAAGGAACAGCATTGTGCAATTAGTGATTGTACTTCCAGCATCATCTGCTACCTTCAATATACAACAGCCTGAGAGACAGAGAGCGCAAGAAATAATGAGACACAATGAGAAGAGCGGGAGAGAACATCCTCCTTCTGTCTCTAAATATACAATTAAAGACTGCAGGATCATGTCATATTACAGCGCAGTCAGAGTATCTTAGTACAGAAATGTGGCAGATGCAAGAGTTCACTGGCAGGGCAGCAGAAGCTGTCGGTTCAGAAACACAGGAAGCATGAAGAGGCCACAGTCTGGCTCTACACGCCAGCCCGGGCTCTGATGCCCACATAGACTCCACTCTTTCCCTCCTGGCTTCTCTGGAGGTGAAAGTTTCCCAGTTCACTCGGTAAGAGCTGCACGGTCAATCCCCATCTGCATTTGTTAGCAGAGATTTTTATTTTCCACTATGGAGGGTTGTTTACATAATACGCCAACAGCTCTTACATATTTTACTGCTCTGGTATATGAGTGATTGATTCCCAGTCAGCCAATATGATTAATAAAATATATATTCATAAATTAAACCATAAATTATTCGAATAAACACTGACTTTTTATGGCAAGAAAAGTGATATTGTTGAATAAATCATAGAAGTAGTTAAGAAAAAAGGGCGAGGGACACTTATTTACTTCCACATCAAAAAACTTTATATGTGCTACAATATCTCAACATTTTATTCATTAATGCAAATCTCAGTTAAATAATTAATGCGTTTTTTTTAATCTAATGACATTGTTTGAAAAGACGTTTAAAGATTTTGTATATCATCATGTATTAAAAAAAAACTTGCATTCAGCCCCATGTTGCACTTTCTTGTCATTGGAAACCACCCATAAACTTGCCTCGCAGGTCAATCACCTGCCCTTTTAATTGCATCAAATAATAATTAATTAAAACCAAAATTATTAGAAATAAAAATCAACTGGACATACAAGTGACAATAACCTCAAATAATTTTAGGAACTAGAATTACTTTGACTCTTATTTTTTTAATGACTTTCATGTCCTGTGTTGCAGCCAGCCACCAGGCGGCGTTATAATGTTTTGGCTTCATTTTTGGGCGGCTGCCATGTTGCCCATCTGGAAATACAACCTATGCTTGGTTGAGCATTAGTTTAGCATGAAAAAATGAAGCAGTTCCCCCCTCCCTACAGCCTTTGTGCTAAGCTAATTGTGTCTTAGCTGTCTCCATATCTAAAACCAGAGATCTGAGTGGTACTGAGAAGGCAAAGATTCCAGATGTGTAACCCTACTCTCAATTACAAGTCCTTTTCTGTTTTCCCCTCTTACTATTTAAAACTTAAATACGATGTCACAATGTTGACCAGTTTAATATTTAGGTGTAAGGGGCTTCTTGATAAAACATTTTAATCATAACTCCTGGGCTAATGCTGTTAATCAAATCTCGACTGTGACTGTCTATTCACAAAGGACACAAGCGCTAAAATACAGTTAGCTTGGTTTAGCATAAAGACTGGAAGATGTTTTTTATGGGAATGGAAATTAAAGAATACAGGTACAATAGTCTTAAGAAGCTCACAAAATAAGCTAATGTAAGATTGAATTTTGTTTTTTAGTGAGACTAGCTGTTCCCCTGCTTCCAGTTACGATAATGTAAGCTAGGAAAAGCTCATCATCTGCTAGCTCTAGCATGAGACTGGCATCAGTCTTCTTGTCAAACGTCGTGAAAGTGTCTTTCACAAAATATTGATGTTAATGACACCTAACCTGAGCATTTCATTTATAGTGTTGTTCAAAATAGGCCTACAGGATGTGACATGCAGATTTATCCATGTGTATTTTTGTGCACGAGGAAAAAAGTCACTACTTAAATAAGATTGATATCCAGATAGTTTCCTCAAGTGCCTGGATGTGGATAAGAAGGCAACTCTCCTGTTCCTGAGTGATCATGAGGTAACCCTGTCCACCAAACACCAAACTTTCCTTTTTGTATTTATGTTGCAGGAATGAGAACAGCCTGGGAGGAAAAGACTCACCAGCTGAGATGCAGTGAAATCTTGACAGGGAGGAACATGAAAACCATCCTCCCTCTGGTCTCTCAGCAGCTTCTATCAAGGTGAGAAAGGCAACAAACTCCCTCAGCTGCACCAGTGGAGCATCACAGTGGCCAGCAGCACAACTCTGCTGTCGCGCGGGGCAGCTCGCAGCTGTGCATGCCTGTAACAGAATTTAGCATGGTGCTGCTGAAAAAGAGAAATGGTGCTCAACCAAACCAATATTAGGGAGGAAAAAAGACACCAGAAAAAGTAGTTGATTTTCCCCCAACTGCTAGGCTGTCCATTATTCCTATCCCGTGGCAATGAAGAGGAAGCCAGCTGGCTAGAGACCTCAACAATAAACAAACACAACATTGTCTGGCTTGAACAAACAACCTGCAGTTTCCCCAGAGCCAACCTTTCCTCCCAAGCGATGATGAATATTCTCTGTCTTCCACGCGCAGTCATATTTTCTGTTGGCTGTGGCGGGTTTTTTGGCTGCAGGGCCGGATATTGATAAAGCTGGAACAGGATTTTCTGCACTGTATAATGTGGCTATCGCTCAGCGGTGTGTGAGGAATGCTCTGTGCCGCTGTGGATATAGATATCCAACCTCCGGCTTTGACACACAGGGTGACTGAGGTTTACGTCTAAACAGCGGAGTGTGTGTGTGTGTCTCTTGGTCACTCAGCAATCACTAATCTCATACTGACCTCTGAGCTGTCCGGTAAAGGCACTTCTGTGTACTGTATGCTGCAAACACAACAAACACAGGGAGAAAAAAAAATGACAGAGCCCGGCTCACACTGCTCTATTTGAGCTATTTACCCATTTAATCCCAGTGTGTGTGCTGCGCTCCATTTCAACCGGCAGTAATGAGCTGTGGCTCGCACCTGCTGCGTGTGTGTCTAAATGCATCCTGCAGCGAGGTCTATAGTCTAAACCATGTCAAGTCACCCAGCACAGCTCGGCATAGCGGCACCTCACTGCGGTATGCGTTTGTACCGTAAGAGCCCCACTTTCTAGCACTCCTCCTGTGCCTCACTGACTCCATAAAAAAAGCATATACAAACACACACATGCACAACCACACACAGTGCACGCACACAATGTTCCGCTTTTATTATTTCAGAAGCAAAGGGCTACCAGTACGGCTGAAAGAACATTGCTTTCGCTGCTGGAGGTTAGTAGCAGTAAATAAATATAATTACTGTATAAAGCGACATTTTCACCCAACACACACGCGAAAGGTACTGTTGGGTAATGTTCTGTATTAGTGCCTCTTTCATTATTGAGTCGTTTAATATAAATGCTGCAGTTAACAGGTTTAAACTAAATTATGAAGCTAAATGGCCCCAAACTTTGAGTGCTATTCAACGAGTAATACGCCAAAACTACTATTTAAAAGAACAAATGACATGGTACTGAGCTTTTGAGGAATTTTTTTTAGAAATTATAAATATAACTGGTGCATATTATAATAAAACTAGAATTACCACCCCATGGTTGTACGCCTCTTTAAGCAGTCAAGTTGCTTTTCCATCCATCCAGACTCAAGTGTGACTGACTGACTGAACCGAGATTAGCGTCACAAATTCAGTTTAAAAATAAAAAATAAAAATCTTATTAGGTTATCCTTAACCAACTGGAGGTTTGTGCCAGATTTAACTGAATCCCCCCTAGGTGTTTGTAATATAAATCTTTCCCAAAAATGGGATTGACACAAAGTAATATAATCAGTTCACCATTCAGGCTGACTGCACATTGTTTCTATTTTGTATGCTTAGAAAATGGGTTGACAGTAATGCTCTTCAGGTTTTTTATTTATGCTGCTGCTTTTTTACTCAAAGTATTAGATAAGCTATATTTTAATGTGTTCGTGTTGTTTTGCACACCACGGCAAATTCTTTTGTATAAAAACCTCCTTGACAATAAAAATGATTCTGAATCTGTTTATACGTATACACACATATACAATGAGGCGTACTGTCAAATTCTGAGCATAGATATGATTGGAAAGGAATTGTATTGCTGCGGTAGTTAAATATTGCAGGTAGGCGAACTGCAGGAAAGTTTTATCTGCACTGTGCAGGGGTTATTGCATACAGGAAAAAAAAAATATTGTTGATCAGCTAACATTAATCCTATTGAAAACAACGAGAAAATCCTCAGAAAACAATGAGCTGTTTCCAGTAAAGGACCTATGCACATGCAAAAGTGATGATGGTTCCACAAAATACCTGAAAGCAGGAAGTTCAACCTGGGGCTAATGTCTGATCGCTAGCAAGCCAGCAAGCTAGCAAGCCTCACAATTCAGTGTTTGAACCAAGTAGGTAGGTAAAGGTAAAAAGGATTCCAATGTGATAGCTCAACAAACAACAGCATACCCAAGGCTCAAACTACTTTACAGAGAGCAAGAAAGAGAAACAAACTGTATTCAACTTTATGTCATTCTTAAACAAAGCAAACTTACAGATTATTCACGCAGACCAAGCTGTTTAAAGAAAGGGCATCTTTGCCACAGGTGAACTGGTTCCTGTATAGATTTGGCTCCACCCACACAGGAAGCAGTTCAGGCCTGAGAGGAAGGTTAGTGTGGGAGGGAAGTTTCCACAGAGCCAATCAATACTTTTGTAGGGTAAATATATATATTCAACAATGTGAAAAGTGTACACTTGTTAAACATTATACAGTATATATTTAAATTATGTGAAAAATAGATTTAGACACATTTTGATTCCAATTATACTTGAGAATTGTAAATATTATGAGCCATAAATACAGAAACATATTATGTACCTTTGTTTTACTATGGCCTATTTACTACTTCGCTAAAGCTGCTGTATTTTTTATTTTTTGCTTAATTGATACATCTTGATTTTTATAACATCATCTTTAAAAAATTAATCGTGTTGGTGGCAGCAATGCTTTGAGCTTAATGCTATCATTAGCATGTTAACATGGTCCCATTGAAAATGCCAAAAAGAAAATGCTTAGCTGGTATAGATTAAGCAAATGAATATTTCCTTATTAGCATTACATACAGAGTGCAAATGTGGTTGATGTGAATGTCATTTGATTTAGTTACTGGGCTAAATATGGTGCTAGATGAATTAATGCATGTACCCCATTCCACAGCAATTTAATAAACAGCTTCGTAAGCACTTTAACACTTTCAGTGTTCAGGATGCATCTGCATCTCGTAGTGACTGAGATTATCACATAGTGCATACCCCTCTCCTTATACCTACGTTTCTCCAGTAACCACTAGGTTACTTAAAAGGAGGGCACAAACTATTAAAAAAAGAAAATGTAATTAAATATGTTAGCATTGCATGCTGTGACTGTGAGGTAACTTCTAATGTTGTATTTCCAGCTCCGATGGTACAAAATTACTCCAATGGGACAGAATTCATTACCTTGGAGGTTGCACACTTCCATTTAACAGTTTTTAAGTTTTAAATTGAGATTTTTCATTCACTGGGCCAGGGTACATTTTGTCTTTTGGGTCCAGCATATTTACAAAGCCACTGTGGACGTTAATATGTTCAGTGTTATATAGGTTCAAGGGGCATCACATTTATTTTTACAAGTAATATAATTTAATTAATTATTAATTAATATGAATGATTGCATTATTTTGACATGATTAGCAAAAAACAAAAAATGCCTCTAACTACACAAACCATCCAGAAACCAGATTTTATTCAGGGGCTATGTTAAGGCCCATGGGCTACCCTGAGCTCAACCACTGAAGGTCAATGAAGAACATCATGCATATGTGTAGTGCATGGCAACATAACAGAAGAAACTATTTAACTCTCGTGTAAAAACACATTAAATATGAGGAACACCACTATTTATCAGTCATCTTCCAGGAACAATACTGTAATGAGTGACTGCGAGTAAACCAGCAGGTGTTCGCCTTCTCACTGTCCTTTCTAACCTCAACTCACACATGCCCTCTGTGCTTCAAATCCTGCATTCATCATGCAGCTGATGTCCTCTAATGACGAACACGTAGATCTAATGTAGCACAGCAGTGGCCTTGGACCAAATAAATATTTAATAACATATTACACTTAATGGCTGACTGGCTGCTCACTGATGAGCCACTGGAACGCGCGGCATAACGAGCTGTTAGCCGAGATCTCTCCGCTCACTTCTTCTCTGCTCTGATCACCCAGACTAAAACCATTACATTATGCATGAAAGGGTGCAATGAGAAGCTGCAAATTGCCCCAAAACAGACATGTTGCCTTACTAATGGTGGGATTTATGACGCCTAATGGTGGCCGTGCTGTCTCCGGTCACTCTTTGAATGGGTGACATGTAAAAAAGAATTGGAGAAATCATGAAAAATATGGAATTACATTAAATTATCTTTCTATTAATTTTGTGTATAAAGTATCTGTTATAAAATAATACATCTGGAGTTAAGGACTGCGGTTCCAACATTTTTTAGAAAAAGACTTAGAAATATTCGTCCATTAATGTTTCTGCATAAAAATGATTCCTTTTTTTCACATGATGAAATACTGGGTGCTTTTCCTTTTGTACCATTCATATCAGCTGAGTACATCACACAAGGCACAGAAAAACTATAAGCACTAGATATATAAAAACAAACATTATTTACCATTTATTTGCTAGATTATAGCTAGCTAGGTATCCTGTTATGAAGCTTTAAATTGTTACATTTTGCTCTCATTTCGCAGCTATAGTGAATGACCTAGCTAACTAGCTTCATGCTACACTGTAACTCATTTGACCATAGCGAAAGCTTGGATGATATATTTGAATTAAAGTTGAATTTTAATAATTTAGTGGCTGGCTAGTTAGCTAGCTAGCTTTTTATAACACTTAACAATGACAGCACAGGAGATGGAGACTAGTTTAAGCATGGATTGATTTAGCTTTAGCTAGCTTAAGACAGAGCCATGCTAGCTGTTTCCATATTTGTCTTTGTGCTTCAGACATGTTATATAAAATAAATAGCTCCTCAACTACTCACTAGAATGAGGGTGTTTACCAAAATGTCGAATTACTTTCAACTTTGATATTATCCACAATATTTTTAAGATGAAACAGAAGTATGATACATAGTTTTAACCCTGAATTAACTAGGGACCAATTTATCTCTCCTCCCATTGTATTAGAGCATCACTTCTGGAGGTAAGATGTTCTTTGCGTGGTTGTCCTCTTTGTTTTGTCTTTAGTATCTCTCACTGGCTCTGCTGCATTGACTGGAGCAGGAAGCGAGAGAGCACGGATGAGGGCCAGGAGTTCATGCATTTTCATGTTCTTGCAACAGTGCTCATACATTTGAGAAATAGCATTACTTACTGAACCTCCCAGCTGTGCACCTACCAACTGTTGAGCTCCAGCTGAGTGGGCCACAGTGCAGAGACCTCTTTCTGAGGCATTCACTCACACCGGATGCTTCTGGGTATGCACATTACTCACTTAGCAAAGATTATGGCCAGAAGAGGTTAAAGAAAGAACATGCAAAGCCCATTTCCAATTCCTTTGGTTATTATACTGGTGAAAAATGTAAAAATATACAGTGTAATGATACCAAGAAGAAACTTTATATTCTTGTGTGCTGTTTTCTATTTTTTTTTCCCCACACATTTTGATTGCATGAAATGTAAAGTAAATTCTCGTTGCCATCTGAAAAATGTGTCAAAAAAAAGAAAAATCGTGTTGAATCATCACACTGTATATTTTTACATTCCTCACCAGTATAATGACCAAAAGAATTCTGCATTTCGCTGTGTCATAGAAAGATATATATATATATATATATATATATATATGAGCATGTCAACACTTAATATTAAGGTCTCTTCTGAATTACGCCCATAAGGACAAAGTGTGACATTTTTATTGTGTGACAAAAAGGAAGGGTGTGGCAGATTTGATGGCGTACTTAAAAATGATCAAATAAATGTGTACCTTCATCACCTGTGACATCTCATTCTAGACGCCTTTGACGTTTTTATTATGTAATAAAACTGCAGATTTCCACACGTCATCCTTACGCTTCCCTGGTGTGACGATGTCAGTAAACTGTCTGTGGCTCTGGACTGTCCCCTGTGATTATGGCAGCTGAAGTCACACTGTAATTAAAGTGAAATTAGCAGCTTTCTTCCTGTAAAGTGACAGGAGACAGACAGCTAATCAAGAAGCTTCAACACTTCTGGTCATACTATGGATGTCAGGGGCGGGACATGCTGCTTCACAGATTGTCAGTCAGGCACTCTGTCCTCATCCTACACCTCGCTGTCTACCCAACACTATCTTATATTCATCATATTGTGTAATAACATATGTTTTTGTAGCTACTCAAAAGTGAGTTTATGATATTTTTCTCATATTATATCAGTTTAATATTATATGATGGGGTCTGTCAGTCCGTGCGTCCGTTCCAGAGTCTCGCCAGATAACAGAACATATTTGTCTGCCAGTCACAGTTGCTACAGCAGCCAAAGCTGAGCAGAGTAGGTAGTTTTATGAACAAAAAAACACCCACAACTGGATCACCACTCCCAGGCTGATGTTACAGGCCTTCACTACGAGTTTACCAGCAAGAAACATGAGGCCATGCATGCAGTAATCCACACAGAAATCACCCAACAGGGAAAAAAAAAAAAATCAATATTGCTTCAGTAGCAAGGAGTATGGGTGCACCATGGGTATGACTTTATCTATAAACAACATTCAGAAAAAAGATTCCACTGCAACACAGTCCAACCAACTATGCCTGAAATTAAATTATACATAGATATATTAAAATCTGCTGTGGTCAGATTTTAGCTACCAACTGTATTTTTAATTATATGTAACAGCATGTACATTTCAGTAAATCTCTCCTTCAAATGATGCGAGTTGAAGGAATACCGGAGAGATTTTGAAATAATCTCCCTGCTAGCTGCGAACAAACATCATTGACTGTAAATGGCTTAAATCAATCCTTGAATGATGCACGCAGGATTGTGTGGATTGACTTTAAGCTGGCTGTGCGTATGCATCTCTGAGAGTTCGAGTTTCTGCCCTGCGCCTGTCCACACATTTCTACTAAAGACGGGGCAAAGGCGTTTATCACCAACAGGAAGAAGATCACAACTCGCTCACCTGTAAAGCAACAAAGTGGCGAGCATCAAAGTTTCACCCTCGGACTGGTACTGTGCTCGGTCACAGACACACAGCGAGGGAGTCTCCATGGTTACTCCAGTTGCTGTCATCTTCAATCCAGTGACCTTTTACACAGTGCAGATCAATAATAGCGAGGTATAGTCTCCTAGGTAAACAAGGGAATAGGAAGATGGCTGACAGGAGTAATTGCTGACATTTCTCAGGCAGATTTCTTCAGTCGGGAAAGCTGCTGGCTTCAGAATACAGCGGAGAGTTGTGTAAGAAACTTGGAGCATCGTTTTTCCTCTCCGTCTGCTACAAAATCTCCCGCCAGACCAGTAGGCAAACTTTTTCTGCTCCATTTTGGTGCTGTACAAATTGGACAAAGGTGTAATAACGTGACAAAACTTTAATCTGCTGTCAGTTGTTGCGCACCATCTTGGAATTAACAGTAGTTTCGTGGAGCTAAGCGCGCAGTGTCTGAGAAGGAAACAAATCCACAGTCAAATGAAAGGGAGATTAGAAATGTAGCCATACTATCCTTCTCTATTACTCCAAAAGACTTCAGATGGAGCTCGTGCTTATTAAAACTCGTCTCACGGGCTGTCTTAGAGCGAGCCAGGCAAACCCTTGGCAGAGGAGTAGGGGTTGCCTTGGTGAGGCTCCGTTTGAAGTTGTGAACTTCTAATTTGTTTTCCGTCCTAGGCTGCCAAGCCAAGCCTTTTCAAGATGCCTTTTCAAGCTCTCCGTGGATGACGTTGCTTTGGTGCAGATGCTGGGCAGGGAAGAGAACAAAGCGGAGAGAGATGGAAGGCGTGAAGAGAAGAAGGGAAGGTTAGGGACGGGGCATGCTAAGACAGAGACATAAATGGTCAATATGTTAAAATGGTCTGCAGAGGAAACAGGAAAAAAAAATATGGTTGGACTGAAGAGGAAAGGTGTGACTGGAATGGCTACACAGCAAGAACAAATGAACCAAGCCACTGGAAAAGAACTAAACATAAGGGACACCATGAATTGTCATGGTGTTTTGTAATGGCAAATTAAGAATAAAAGCTAATATATATCCTCAACAATCTGACATTTCTACTCTAAATACAACTTCTACATATGAAGGCATCATCTGTATTGAACTGGTAATCGAAGTGTTTCAAAGTCGTTTCTAAGACCTCATTTTCATTTGTTGTCAAGAGCAGTAAAGACAAATCATGTTGGAGGAGGCATTGGCTGCATGCAGGAAAACTGTCTGTAAAATCTATATGGAAAGCATAAAGAAATGAGACACAATGGTCCATGTGCAATCCCAGAACCCACTTGAGATCCCCGACAGTCGCTTTGCTTTTTAGTAGCTTAGCTAAACAAGCTATTTTGAAAATAATCTCGTCATTTACATAATCTCTCAACTCCAACTCCAATCTTGCACAGTTGTAAAAGTTGTAAATCAGACTGTAAATGACAAAGGCTCCCAGAGGAGTAAGTCTGGCACAGATATCCATTATCCAGTCCATTATCTGCTAGCTACAATGAAACAGCAAAAATACTTTCTCGTTTCGTCAAAGGCCACTGGATATATGTCATCAGACTTTTAAATCCATGCTTCAGTTCTTCTCTTGCTTTTCCTCCTTCCAATCATTGGTCCTTGTATTCACTGATACACCCCATTTTTTTAATATCAGTATTTTGATGGTGGCCGGACTAATTGTCTATATTTTAAAAATACTTCTGTACAGTAAGTATAATGTCAATTATGTTTACCTTATGCATTTATTAATTTTGGCATGCTAACATTCGATAATTAGCATTAAACACGAACTACAGTTGAGGCTTCTTGGTTCACACTTAATGAAGTGTTGAACAATACAACACTATGATCTGAAGATAGAGCTGGATTACAGTCAAGGGTTTAACACAGTTATTGGAGGTAATTCAGCAGGAAGATGAATATCTGTACCAAATTGTATGGTCTTATATGGAATGGATTTCACTGTTCAAGGAAGAGGAAAAAAATCACATTAAGTTCCCAAGAATGAAAGATTGTAACAAACGGACAGAGGGATTGTTCCTGTAAAGTTCACACACAGAGCATGAGTACTTTTTGACAGAATCTGTGTCCCTCTGACAGCAACAAGGCTTCAGCAAACACCAGGCTAACACTTGTACATGACACTTCCGTCCAACACTACATTACTGCCAGTCTCTATTGTAATGGACTCAAAAATTAAGTGGCAGCTTGAATCTATTGCCATAGCAACTGGTAATAAGTCTTTCATTTCAAGTCTGTCATTACTTCTATTATCGTTTTTCCCCCCAGTACCTTCTCTGTAGGCCCTTTTTTTCCTTTCCTTATAGACTAACATAGAAACCTCAGATTCTGCTCACATATTCACAGTCATACAAGCCACCAGCACAGCGTGAGTCCCACCAGCCAGGAGCGCAAGTACAGCAGAAAGAATAGAGTCAGAGCGTGAAAGTGAGAGTTTATTCTCGAAAGCGGAGGTTGAGGCCAGAATAGAGTTTAATATCTAATTTCAATTTCAGCTGTAAGACGGGACTTGGCAGGGAGCCGGAAACCAGGTAGGAAAAAAAGAGGCTACAAGAGCAGCAGAGCGGTGCGCCGCAGACGGAGGGTCAAGCTGCTGTTACGTTCCACTCATGAGCCCTTCTCAGTGAGGGGGAAGGCGCTCTGAAGCCCGGCCAAAGAATCACTCACACAATTAGTGACGGAGTTTACGGAAAGGTTAAGTGACTAAAAGGCTGCTATGATGAAATAACTCAAACTAAAGTTAATGCCGTGATTCTTAAGCAGGAATTAAGGAAATATATACATATACATACATTCGACATAGTACAAAGAGCGGAAAAGTCCATGAAGGAAAAAGGTCGGGATAGATGGATGGGTCAGAAAAAAAAAAAGCTTTAATAAAGAAGCTACATTCAAAGTATTAAACTATTGATTTTTGTAAATATACATTTTAAATGCTAAATTTGGTGCATTCTGTTTTGAAATGTATAAAAATGTCCAGAAGGCTGACATTTTATCAGTACAGACCGTATTAATATGGTCTTGGTGACGTCAGCCACGGAGACGAAATGAAGTTCAAAGTGGGCGGCTTTATCTTGTGAAAGACAGCATGTCTTTTTTTTTTTAACTTTAAGTTATGTTTAAAAAATCTCCCAAGAAATTCTCATCAAACATGGCACACAAATCGGCTGCTTTTTGTTTGAACTGTTAATAACTCTGACACTTCTTTCATGATTGGTCAAATTGGTGCTTGCCCCTCTCACATATCTGCTGGATTTCCTTTCATGAAAATAATTGAGCTGGGGGAGTGATTTGCTATGCTGTGTGAAGTCAAGTATGACTGCCTCATGTTATTTTTTTGTGGTTTTTGTGCGTGCTCCATACAAACATTGCTCTAACATAGACTTATTGGATCCCTGGACTCCAAAAGCACACCCTCTGCAACACCTTCACACATACGGTGTAGAATCAAGAGCAAAAAAGGGTCAGGGCTAAAAATAATAGGAAGTTCTCTCGATTTAAGAAAGAAAATGTTCATTTTTGGGTAAGTGAGTGAATGGTAACTGAGGCAGTGGATGGGGCCACATTTTTAAATATGTGGAAAAATGGATTGCCCAAACTCTTGTGCAACCCAGCATGGTGCCTGAACAAATCGGCCTCTGAAGTGAGGAAATCTTCGGTACAAATGAATAGTGTTAATCTTGTGGGTTGGGTGCTGCACACTTGCGGAAAGGAAGTGCTGTGAAATCTTGTTTGTTACCCTTTGCCCTCCCTCACTCTGAACCACCTCTAACACCCGTCCTCACTGTACGTTATCTCCTCTTTTAGCCCGTATTCCTTCCTTCTCCGCCTCCCTTCTTATTTCTCCCACTCTCTCTGTCTCACTTCATCCATCTCTTTTTCTGCTCGCTTCTCCTCCAGCTCGAGTGTTTCGAGCCTGAAACGAAACAGGCAGCGTCTCGGCAGGAGGCTGCCGGTAGTGTTGAAATCTGCCCAGCTTCCTCCCACAATCTCCTCCCTGCTCCCACCTTCTCCTCCCTGCAGTCATCCACAATTTACACAGCTCACTGAAATGTTAATTCACGGATGTAATTTTGCATGCAACATTCATGGGACCCCCTACCAAGAACAGAGGAGACAGCTTCCGCATGACTTCATAGTATATGTTCAACTCTGTTGTTTGATGTAGATTTACTACTACTGCTAATAACGCATGTCTGTGCATTCATCCATATGGCCTCATTTGTACTGATTTATATTACATAAGTCCTGCTAGTTTGTTGCATAACAAATTTCTTGAATAATATATCTATATTTCAATTATTTTTCCATCCAGAATCTTTTTTTTTTTTTTTTTTTTAGAATTTCTCTTCTATATCCGTGTCAGAAATTGGAGTAGATACATGGAGGAATGATAATTTTCCTGTGTCAAACAAGCTCCAGGTTAGATCAAAAGCTTTGTGCAGGTGGTGGAGTTGCTCTCCACTAACAGGGGGTTCATTCCTGCAAATAGTCTTGGAGTGATACTGGAGGCAAAATCCTGTCATGTTCTCAGTGGAAATGGCAAACAGAAAGGTTCTGAGAAGGCACTGGGGAAACTGGGAATTTGTGGTGACACAAAGAAAAGCAAGAAGAATGTGTTTATTATGCTCAGCTGCAATGTGGTCGGGAATGTATTTTTGATTCACGCTGTATAATGCTTAAATAAAATAATATGCATTAGATTCAAGTCTGGATCTATGCCGAAAACACTTCCATACAGCAAACACTGCCCTCTTATTTTATCCAACAACCAAAAGATTTTGCCTCTATATAACCAGCATGAACAAGTAACAAAAAAGGTAAGTTTGGCAGTGGGCTATACAGTAGCCTATCAAAAGCAACAATGGAGTTGGAGAAGGAACAATGTCTACAATTAGACTTCTTATAGGTAGCCAGTTTAGCTCAGCTAGCTTAACTACTGAAGGTCTAAATGATCGCCATTGTTTTCTAAGATGGCCTTTCAGCTGAAGTGTACCACCTCTTTTGCTCTCAATAAAGATTATTTCCTGTAGACAACCAAGACTGTCTAATGTGGTCAGCAGTGTAGACATTTTGGTCAAATTTCAGACTTTAGACAGCTTTTAGAAATTATCAACCTCTTCACCTGGCTGTTCCTAGATTCCTGCATGTTTCAGTACAATTGTCTCAAAGATGGTTGTTGTACAACAATCTACAGTATTATCATTAAAGGCCCTAAAAATATCTTGGCCACCTTCTCCTCAGCTCTAACCCTGGCTTTAAGATTTATATTGCATTGGACCATCAACTATAATTTCTACAAACAGACCTGAGAGCAGACCTTCTCAGCGTTTATTCTTCACCCACAACATGTTTCATTAATGGCAGACAATTTCAAACGCCCAGGTGTAACTAATAATATAAACAGCAGCTCAGTGGCACTGAGATAGCACTGAAAACAATAATTAAGAGCTGAAAACATAATGTTCTGAGCGTTGATACCCTTGTGGTAATGCAGCAAGTGGTAACTGATGGGTTTTTTGTTTGTTTTTGAATGGATTGCAGCAAAGTGCAACCCCCCCGACTCTTCTTACCATATGATGCTGAAAGGTGATGCTATCTACCTGGTCTTATCTTGTTCCATACCCATATACAGCTGTGAACTGTCAATGCCATGGTCACAAGAAGCCCTGAAAATAAAAGTTCAGACATCATCAACTCAGGAAATAATGGCAACCACTCAGTTTACAAGTATGTTACAGTTTGCTGTACCTCAGAAACTGCAGACAGCTTCTGATGGCAATCAGTAGATACTCAGAATAACTGCACTTCTATGAGAATTACCATCTAATGGGCTTGGCTATGGTCAAGTCCCACTTCCCACCTCTATATCGCTTAAACTTCACACTCGAGAGGTGTGTACTGATAGGTAAAAGTAGGCCAAAGCACAGGCCAGAATATCACATACAGCAAGCTGGGTGCTAATTAGCAATGTGGCGCCACTGTTGGTTGGGTCAAAAAGGTGCTCCGACAGCCCACCTGGAGCCAAAGCGTCCTCTGTGTGCAGAGGGTGGTAATATTCTGTGGCAGATTATGCTCCCACTATTGACATGAGGGTGAACAAATGTTCTCACACTGTACTGATTGCAAGATTATTCCACTCGGGGGAAATTAAGACTGTGGTCTCATGGGACAGCTTACAATGCTGAAGACAAGTCCTACATTGACGTACATGAATGGATATTTCTGTCACCTTTATTGTTAAAGCGTCCTTTCAAAACCAATGAGCAACCCACTCCTGACAGTCATGTGGCTCGTGAGATGACTCTTCCAAAGGAAAATCTGAAATCTGGTCTCACGCCACGTCCATTTTTGCATTTGCCCCGTCCCAGCCCTGTTTTACCTTTCCCCTCCTGCAGCGCCCTGACATGAAGGGAGAACCCTCTCAGGATTACCCAGCAGGTTTCATCAAAGCCAGACAGCCAGACTGCTGACTCTCACACAGCTCCAATGCTTAGATAAAGAAAAAAAGAAACTCATTCAAGAGAGCACAAGGTTTCATTAGTGCACTATGCTTGCTGACATTTCCCAGCAGTGAAGGGACGGGTTATCGTAATGAAAGCTCAAACCAATCATTTTGTTACAAACATAAACCTTTAACCATATTTTCTATGTTATTTTAAATAGCCTTGTGCTCAGAAAGAGTGGTATATGTTATAATGAATTCGTCTTGGTTCCTGGCAAAGGTGATTGCACTGTTATGCTTAGTCACAGTAAATCCCCTAAATCTTGTGCATTAATGTTGATAACTGAGGCTTAGGATGCAATAAATGGCTTTGAATACTGGAATATTAGCTAGTCAAGGCAAGTGGGGTAATGTAGCCAAAAATTAACCCCTTCGGTTGCTTGTACAAAAAGCTTTTTATGACCCATCGTTAACTTTATCATGAGGCAGCGACCTCTAGTGGCCGTAGTAATTATGTCAGGCAAAAAGGGGGACATCAAGGTATAAATAGTGACAAAGTCCAGGTCGGGATTGGTCAGACAGACACAGGACTTGGACCCAGGAGACTGCTGTTTATGTCCGATGTAAAAACCAAAAGTCAACACTGACACACACTTATTTTATTTAAATGTTACAATCCAGATTCCAAAAAACTTGGGACGCTGCTGAAAATGTCAGTAAAAACAGATAACAAAACAAAAAAAATAATTATTAAATCCTTTTTGGCAAAGGCTGGTGGAATAACACTGCTTCAGTTCCCCCCTGTAAACTTAAACAGTGCTGTATATCAGCAATGTAAAGTGGTCAAAATATTCCACATATAGCATACAGTTGAACTCATATAAATTTATTTTATTGTGTTTAAATACATTAAACTGCTAAGCCATGCCCACAGCAAAACATGCGTCAGCTTCAGTGTATTATAGGTAATACACTGAATATAAAATCTTCCTCATGCAATCCCACCTCAGTAAATCTGATCTATCCCTTTTAGATGACCACCAATAAAGATGGTAAAGCATGCATGTGGTGAGGCGTCCACTATATTAATGCGCTCAGATGATGGCAACAGGTGGGTGTTGCATCACTTTTGCACTGACAATGTAAACACGGGCTTTAATGATGGAACAACATGTAATCCAAGCAGCACCCATGGAAGAACCACAATCCATGCACTCTATTCCTGCACATAGAGACAGAGCGGCTATGAAGAGCTGAAGCCACCTCCACAACACTTCCATCACACATGGCCATCATGCCCACTTGTTACTGAAAAGAGAGAGCGTATAGAGTGTGTACATAAGAGGAAGGTGACAAGGAGTTATGTAAGGCGCGTGTTTGTGTGAGGACTGTATACTTAAAGGATGCAGACAAGCTCATGTAAAGTCATCATGCATTTCGGCATGCGTCTGTGGCTAACAAAAATGCGCTTTGATTCATCTCGCCTCTATTATCAGATTTTCTTTCCTTACATAACTCTAACAGCTGCTGCCCAGCGTCTCCACTGACAGCCAGGTGGGAGCGAGACATAACCTCTCCAACTCCATTTTGTTTGCATTTCCAAGTGGTGCGCCGAGCAGGGGAAGCTTCAGGAGGAAGATGAAAAACACATTAGTCCTCTCTAATTATACAGACAGGACGGTGTTCAAACACAAGGCTTTTTACGCTTGAGAAACCAATCAATTTAGTCTTTTATCACATTCTATTTCATTTTTTGAAAAAGCACATCATTATTGAAACATAAAAGTACACGTTGGAATTACTGTTCCTTTGTTACAGCTAACTAGGCACTTTACTTCAAAATAATGCATGCACAGTTGGTTACTAACTTAAGAAGCTACTTGTTAATTGTCTTGTGGGAGTTTTACATGGGAAAAATAAATGAATGTTTTTGTTTTTTAAAAAATTAAGATGCTTGAATGCCACAATGTTACTGCTAGATGGATGTCTGGTGTGTTTTCAGGTAAAGGAGGGATGAATAAGCAAAAGCTGGCAACATAAAATGTGAGAGAACTAAGGAGAATTTATACACTTAAATAATCCCGTGGTTGGGGTTTACACACATTATTGAAATATTTCCCACAGGATCAGAGTCTCCCCATTTCTGTAATCCTAAAGGCAAGCTAATCAGGAAGCATCATCCTCAAGTTAGCGATCAAGTAAGTTAGAATTACAATCAAGTAAGTTAGAATCAATAAAGTTTATTTCAAGGATCTCATGTTCTGGAATCATCACGTTAAATCTATATGATAAACGCCAAGTGTGAGGTCTTCAATTTTGACCGAATTGTCTAGTTTATACATCATTACAATTAAAATATTAATCAGTTTAAGAAGAGAACACAGCTTGTCACTTATTGGATGGTTAACTACAGTTTTGACGTCGCTGCAACTATCTGTACCATACAAATGGCCGTAAAACATGCTTTATCATCTACTTTACTCTAAATTACTGTGAGATCATTAACCCTTTAGGAAAATGTTTATTGAGGTTAGGTGTAGGATAATTTTTCTACATCGTTTGTTACAATCAACTCCTTTGTGCTACTAGTGGAGTCTCCCCCTGCTGGGCATTAAGAGGAATGCAGGTTTAAGGCACTCCCTCTCAGATTACATCCACTTTTTTTCACACAGTTGTCAGGCTAAATGTAGGCACAGCAATGGTTTAAGCTCAATGCTAAAGTTGCCATCATTATATGCTCGACATAACGATGTTGAAATGCCTGTATAATGTACACTATATTCACCATCTTTGTTATCTAACAAATTTTAATCAACCCAACAGTTTTTAAGACATTTCAGGACCAAAGTGGTGGATAGATATACCAACTCACCATTATTAGCATCCTTTGAGCCAAACAATAGCATGGTTAAACAGTTTTCGTTTGAAATACTTGGAACAAAAATATAATTCTACAAACTGACAAACAAGAAAGGATTAAAACAGACTCACAATAATACTTCCAAACATAAAGTAATTCAAGACCCCAGTGCAGCTGTCAGACAGGGAGATTAGCATTGGAAATGTATGCAATCTGTTGAGAAATCAAGTGTCAAGGTAGATGCATCACTTCAATTAGCTCAACAGTTCCTAAATGATTGCACTACACAGCAGTCAAGCAGCTGCCTCACACACAACAAATCCTGAGGTTTTATCCTCTGATGCCAGTAAAGCTTGTTCCACTGTAATAAAGTGGAAGAGACGTACTGTAACAACAAGGTATCACAAAGAATTTATTTTGACATTGCAGCCTCCTTTTCAATCCAAATTAGCGTGGATCTATTTTGAAATGAATGCACTGCCTTCCAGTCTACTTTATATTTATAGCGATACACCTGTCAACACACTGGAGGACAGATTTCCTTTTGCTTTCTGGGTTTAATCCAAAATTGACAAGAGAGGGTTTAAAAGTAAAAGTAATAACATATCTTCCCAAATTTTCAGAAAAGTTCTTTCTGAATGAGCCTCACAATACATTTCTTAAATGAGAAATATAATTTTGGCAGTTTCAAGTCAGGGGAGCCAGTGCCACACAACATTCTTATATATACTTTAAAAAAATGACTGAGTTGGAACAAATGCAACAAATCAAACTTAACTTTGGCCATAGAAAATCTGGCTTAAGTGGTACGGGTGCTGAAGGCAATTACAGGAGGACTTCACTGGCATTCTGAAGGAGTCTGCTTTCAGACATCTGAATGGTTGACCACATTTTTGACGCTGATTAAAACAAGTCTGGGCTTTTTTTACACAATGTGAGTAACATGAGAAAAAAGAACTTCTCATTTCTGACTATTGTCCTGGCTTTTTTATTGTTACTGGTTTATTGTGGTTTTGAACCCTCAAGTTTGGCATTTTGTTGTTATTTTGTGGGACAAGAGGGTGATTACAACAGCAGGGCCTGGTACCGTTAGCATAGCAAATGTAGGCTACTAGCTTGCAAGTTTGGTGTCGTAGGCACATCCTGTATTCAGATTAATTGTGATGTTAATTGGGATCCTATAGGATATAGGATCAGGCTTAAAATAAAATTTAACAACTTGACAACAGCAAAGACTATCTTTTAGTTAAATTAAAAGCTTTTGGCAACCAAAATGTTTCAATTAACTTTCATGGAATATAAACAAAAAAAATTATAAGCTGAAAACACAGCTTTACAGCTATTGAAGGCACACATTTTCAGGGATGTGCCTCACTTAACCTATCCTGATCAAATGGGACCCCAATTTACTCATTACATCATTTACAAATGAATAGAGACTCATTTGAAAAATATTTGCTGAGCTTAAAAATCAAGATAGAGGTAGGGTTGTTTTTTCATTGATGTCTATCCAATCTGACATGTTTTGGTTTTGTTGGACATTGGACAGAATGCAGGTTTATGGCACCTCAGCATTGATTTCATCTTTCAGAGAGGTTGCCTCTTTACTCCATGTCAGTCCAGAAAGTGTGTAAAAAAAAAAAAAAAAGGTGTAAAATCTGAACGTAACTACTGTAGGTCTACAGTTTGCAGAAACTTTTTTTTTCCATTCTGGAACATTGGAAATATCTAACGCTTCAAGAATCTTCAGTGAAAAGCAAATCGGAAAAGTAGGAGATTTTTTGAGTGAATGAACCTTTTTGTTGTCAGCCTCCTTGAAGTACCTCAAGGTCTTTTTACTCTCTTTTTGAAAGAGCTGGCTGAAGGAAAATGGTCAGCGACCCTGGGCTCTAAACGGAGTTCAGTGTGTCATTCACGAACAGAAGCGGAGGAAGAAACTTTAAATAGCTGACTCTGGTACAAGGACAAACACTCCGTGAACCTGGGCCACTGGGCCATGTGCTGAACTAAACTGACCATTTAACTGGACACTTCATTTCTATTTTGTTCTTGCCACTAATCTGATCCTTGCCGAAATAGAGTCTACCAACAACTAGCATTATAACATTCTAAACATTATAACCAAAAATTAATTGATAAATCTTTTCGCTTCATTCTCAGCGGTGCTCAAATAATCTCGAAGCTCAACCCTTCTTCACTCACTCGGCCACATCGGTCTGAAACATCTTGAAATCCCATCCAATCCCTAAAACCCCCTCCTCCTTGAATTTCCAGCCGCTTAGACCTCCTCTGAAATTCAAATGAAGATTAATCAACGCTTCTAACAAGGACGCTTGAGCAACAAGCCCTGCAAAGCCTGTGCAATTCACTCAACCGGGAGATAGCGAGAGGAAGAAAAGGACGAGGGGAAGGAAAACAGTGGCTCCCTCCTGTAGTTTGAATTGTTCAAATGATGGCTGGCGTCATGGTGGAACGAGTGACCGTGGGTGCTCGTAGTGACGGCAGCTGTTGGAAACACAAACAGAACATGCAGGTGTCCTTGTAAAAGCCACAAATTTCACTTTGATCAATTTCAAAGACAAACTAATTTGTGTTTATTGTATGCAAACCAAGCCAGTCTTTCTTTTTTCTTACAACAGTGAAAACATCCACGAGAGATAAACAAACCTTGTTTCCCACTTATCCTTAAGGATGCTTTTGTGTGCTGGCTATTTATGTGGCTGTATGAAATTTGTGCAGGTTGAAAGACTGAAGAAGGGTAAATGCTGCATTATTACTTCTGTTCTTCTGTTCAATTCTGTTCAGCCTTGTTAAAGGACCACCTGAGCGACGGCTCCTTTTGGCAATTTATTTCCACCGTTTGGCGGAGTGCCATACACTACTACATCTACTTGCTGTATCCCCTACATTTTTATAATGTTGTTTTGAGCAACAAGCTAAAGCACTCTTCTACTTTACTTTCAAGGTGGTCTATAGATTCAACAAGTCCTCCAAAAGTACTCAAAGAAGAGTTTAGCACAACCTTTGAAGGCTGCTGTAGATGAGTCCTTTTTAGTCCATCTCTGCTTCCCAGAGTGAAAAAGTGAAGGGGCGGTCACAAAGCTGCTCACTAGCCTCTAACGCAGTGTTTTTCAACCACTGTGCCGTGGGAAATTATCCAATATCCAACATATTAGTATGCCATGAGTGTCTGTGCTGTAGTAGTGACTGGGAGCA
>JAOWBC010000904.1:11455531-11478366 GCA_028566105.1 Hypoplectrus providencianus | reverse complement strand
ACACACACACACACACACACACACACACACACACACACACACACACACACACACACACACACACACACACACAGGTACGTACTCTCATTTGCAAGTGAATGCAGCCTGGCTCTCGATCTTCAGTGTTCTCCTCTCCTTCCCGTCCTCTGAAACACACAAACACTAGGAGAGAAAGTCTCATTAACCGAGCCAGTGCTGCCATTTCCTCTAGAGGGATCAGACGAGGAGTGTTTACCTGTTACACCGTGTATATGGGAACGCTGAGTGAATACAGCGGATACAATTAGCTACACATAGCACATTAACACAGCTTTTAGCCGCGGCCCGCTTCCCGCGCCGGCTAATGCATGCACAGACATAAATCTGCATTTTATCACGTTAAAGCAAATAAATTGAGTTTAAACTGGTTATGAAACAGCCTCAGCTTAAAGGTGGAGGTGTTATATGACCTACAAAGGCAAATAAGACCATCAGAGAGAATGCTGTCTGTCTCTAGAAACCATTTCAGCCAAAGGACCACTGTTTACATTTTCTTGCTAAAGTTTGACAGTGAGTAGGTTATATTTTGTAATTATTGTTGATGCTGGTGCAGGGAGAAAAAAAAAGGAACTGAATGAAAAAAACAAAAATCAAAACACAAGTTAAGCTTGGCTCATCATTCAGCAGATGGAGTGAACTGTGGGATTTGAAGGGATGCAGCATTTTTCCTAAATTGGCCAAAGTCCTCCTACACAGTTATGTAATATGTCTATTTTATTCATGAAATACGGTAACAGACATAAGTTGAGAAGGACACACCTCTTCATTTGATTTTTTTTTAAATTTTTCTTTCCTACATTGTAGATGAATATTAAAGCTACCACAACTATGAAAGAGCATATATGGAATTATCTCATTTTAAAAAAAAGGGCCAAACCAACCAAAATATGTTTTATATTTTACATTATTTTGTTTTGGTGACAGCTTTGTAAACTTCTCAGTTGGATTCATAAAGTTTCCAATTAACAGTTTTGCCTTGTTAAGAGTTAATTTGTAGAATTTCTTGCATTCTTTATGTGTTTTGGACCATAAAATGTAAAACATATTCTGGTTTAGTATTTGTCAACTACATAATTATGTGTTCTATCATAGTTTGTGTGGCTTTAAAATTAAATCTACAGCATGAACAGTATTGTAAAAATAAGGAAAACTATTGAATGAGAAGGTGTGTCCAAACTTTACTGTAGATTGAAAGAGGGGTTGCAGCGATGTAACAGTATCATGTCACGCTGTGGTATAAAATACATTCCATTACATCAGCGTAATTACTTTCTTTCACCATGATCATATTATTAATCTTACATATTAACAAATACATACATTACCTCACTGCTGTGAATCCTGCAAACAGCTGTAAAATAAATAAAAATCTTATCATTAACTCCACCATGACCTTTACGACACAGGGAGGCTATGCTCACTGAAATACTGCCGCGGTTGGCCACAGGGGGCGCCAAAATCAACAGTAAAGAACTTGATTCCAGGCTCACTGAGATATTTCATAACTTCACTCTCACAAAGCATGTTATATTTACTTTGTAGATGTTCAGGGACTCAAAGAAAACACGTCTCAATCAAAGCCGTTTTGTCATATATAGGATTTATTTACACTTTCTATTTACAGATTTTTGCTTCAAAATCTTCTCTGTACACATTTTTAAATTCAAGAGCCACAACTCCTGTCACCCACACGCTCTAGTATTATTCGATTTTTTTTTCTGAGTACTCAAGAGGCAAAAGACATGAGGGGAGGGATTTTTTTTTTCCGGTTTGGTTTTCATAAACACATTTTCATGTTTGGAAAAGTAGAGCGAGAGGGAGAGAACTAAAAGAAATGAAAGCAGCTGAAAATGTTACTTAAGGATACCCTCCTGGAGATGCTCAAAGGATATTTGAAGCCTGTCTCTGTGCCGGTGTGTGTTTGTGTGTGTGGGCTAATAGAAAACGGGCTCCAGCCAGATACCACCTAGGCCTTCATCACCATGGAGATATGTGTGTGTGTGTGTATGTGTACGTGTGTGTGTGAGGAGACTGCGGGTTCCAGGCAGGCTAACTTGAGATTGGTAGTGAATGTTTATCTTTTCACTGAGCAGCTACTTCTTGTCAAGGTGGAATTACTGCTCATGACATTACAGCAAAATAAGAGATACTCTAATGATCTGACTCACACACACATTCACAAAGTAGCTGTCAAACTCCAACATCATTTGTTACCTTAAGCAACCCATCTTTATATATGTATTCTTCAACTGCAGAGAGTAATGTAGTAAGCTAATGATGTGAAAGTAACTTTAGGTGATTATGTAGCTAGCAAGCTAGGGCTCCTCTTGTGTTTTTGGTCCGGAAAGGCTAAAAAAACATGGAGAAAATCCAAATCTTGACAGGCCTGCTGTTCCGAGTTACAATCGCTGTTCAGGGGAACCATCATTCGTCAAGTTTGAACTGCTAAAATGCCCGGAGTATTATCAAACAGACCATGTTGGTGGCTAACACCCCACCACCACAGAGAAATCTGTCTTTTCACAGCAAATTCAAAATGTCATACTATTGCTTCCAGAAATCTAAAAACCTTTCAAGTTCATTGAGGTCAAAAAAAAAAAAAAAAGGAATCGCAAAGATGTTTTCTCATGTCTCCAGAGTTCAGGCACAACTTAATAGGCTTGTCATGTAAACAGCATAAAAAAATAAAACCCAGAAAAAATGAGGAAGAAAAATCTTTAAAATGCTGATTGAAAGAATAAATCTCATACAAAAAGAGAAAAAGAGAAAGAGAGAGAGAGAGAGGGAGGGAGGGAAGAGAGAAAGGCGATAGACTTAAATTAAGCGCAGTTTTTCCTTGTCAGAGAGCCGTGGAGATGAGGGGCTTGTGAAACTGGTGCGGATAGTGTAAAAAAGATCCCGTGTGTGATCAAAGACTGACAGCTCTCACCGAAAAAGCGCTGAAAGTTCCAAAAGCAACACAAGCCCCGTCCCCCTCTCCTCTCGTCTCCCCTTCACACACCTCCGCACACCGTCTTTGAGGGCTGGGGTGACAATAATGGATCCTGGCGGAGTCGCGACAGGAGGCTCCAGACGTTAACAGCCTCACGTTATGTCAGGAATGTCTGATTATCCCCGCCCCCCTCCTCCCAACATCACACCAATATGGTGCTGCTGGCTGTGGATAAAGTCCCCACGTGCTGCGTCTGAGCAGAGCATCAGGCAGGACAGAGAGACTGCACGGTGTCATGTGGAACAACAAGCTTCAGATTCAATGCACCTGCTGCACAACTACTTTACATTAAAGGGTGAGTGTCACAATTATTGTCTGTTAAGCTGCTCACATTCCTGACATTTATAGCCATGATGCTGCTATTTAAAGGAAAAGGTTCTGTCCCTGAAATGAAATGCGTTTACTCAATAAAAAAAATCGACACTAACTTTGCTAACAGCTGGGAAAAAGGTGACGGGGACTCACTACACCCTGATTACCTGGATCCAAGAACAGGATTAGAGCTGGTTTGACATGATTCAGTTGTTTTTTAACTTTACTTATAGAAGTGGGTGATATGGCCAAAATATCCTACTGATAATAATCATTTCATTTATCGATGTTTTCTGGTAGGTCTGTCATTAAATGTTCTACATGGAGAAACATGGTGAGAAACATGGTGAGGGCTATTCTTCTAATACCTACGCAGTTTATATGGTTTGCTCCAAAGTGCAAGAAGACGGTCGATCGTTGTCCAAATTATGTAAATGTAATGTCTTGACATTGCAATAGAAACATACTTATGATTTTTTGTTCAACATATTTATATTGTTTTGACGAGGGGTTTCTCCACTTCAAAATTAAATCAAAAATCAACCCAAATAAGCTTTGAATTTTTGATTATTTTCCCCAAATCAAAGTTTCTGTCTCTTGTTTGGTAACTGGTGATTAAAGGTAACGCAAAACTTTAGCCCAGGGTCTTTTAAGGTGGACTGACCTTTAAGGTGGAAAAAAATTATGCAGTTACATCACATTTAGTATTCTTAGAAAGACGAATTTGAAAAGCAGAAACGAATGTTGTCTGGGCATTCAAGACTGGATCTAAAAATGGCATTGCCATCAGTGTTTTACAGATAAAAGTTGACTCAAATTGTGACCTCCGAAATACATTGTCTGAAAGAATCGTGGGCAATACATATCTTCATTTCCCGCAGCACTAACTGATTCTGCAAAAAAGCCTATGCATCCCTTATGTTATGCTTGATGTTCATTACAGTGAGTTGACAATGAAGGCCTTCTGATGAAATATTAATAAAAACCCCTAAGTAACGTTGAGCTCATGCAGATTTTCTTGTCATCACTGAAATTAAAGTCGATTTTCTGATTAGAACTAATGTTTGAAAGTGTGTCATCAAAGTGTTTTGCTTTATTTGGACTAAATCAGTAACTGACGCACATTAACTTGCTGCTGGAATCACCAAACTGTCAACAAGCGACTCCTGCAGCCGTCTCCCAGCGAAATATCAAAGACTCTCCACCTACACCAAACCGAAAGACAACATATTGGATCGTTGCACGTCACATTTCTTGTCGCCCATAAAAACAGAAGACAGAAGGAGAGGCAAGGAGCGTAAACAAAGACAGTATGTATCTTAATTAAGGCAAAATTGTTCATTTGGATCTACTTGAAAAACAACCCTGTGAAGAAGCACTTTTTTCAAACCTCCATGAGAATGACTTCGTTTCAAATTTTGACCCCGCACTGATGTGTTCTCAATTTTGCGCGCCAATGCATTTCTGTGGATTTTTAGTTCTTTCTACACGTGTTCTGAGGTAGTCCTGGGTTCAGAGACGAGGGGTTCATCAATGAGACGCTCCATGGATAAGCAGGTCCAGTGGGAATAAGTAGCTTCCTTCCTCCGAATGGCTTTCTGTGAAGACGACTTACATATATACGTGACTCTTGCGACTGTTCGTCTTGCGATCAAACGCTGTGACTCTGCAGCGTGTCTGTGTGTGTGTGAGGACAGGATAAAGGTGTGGATTGAGTTGATGTGTGTGGTTTGTAGAAGGAGGGAGATGTGTTTCCCCTCGCAGACTGACAATCTCTCCCTGTATAGTCCTCGTGTGTTGAAGGAAAACAAACCGTGTCCCTCCTGGCACGCAGCAGGAGAAAAAAAAAAGAACAACAGGAGAGGTCATGTTCCTTTAGGTGGTGTTATGACTAGAAGAGCACACTCAGATATGTAAACCATCTAGTGCAGTGCCCTTATGCCATCTTTCTTTGTCTTTCCGTACTGAAAAAAGGTCACATTTTGGCCTCGGGAAACAAAAAAAAAAACAAAGTATTGCCATGGTATTTGATCTATTCAGAAAAATATGTTTTTCTGAGCCAGGCTACACTCCCGGCGGTGCAGAGCTCACAGTCCTGCATCAGGCCTGAGGATGCAGTCAGCAGACCCAAAGAAAAAAAAAAAAAATGTGGTCTTCAGTGATGAAGTGGACTGAACTGGAGTGCACATTTCAGAGCTGATCAGAGAAAATCAATTAAAAAAAGGCTCCACATCATCATGATAAAATGCTACACCGCATGTCCTCCCAGTCATTGGTTCATTCAAATCTCTTAGTAGCTGAAAGGGCCCATTGGGCGATATTGGAAAGGGAGGTTAAGAAAAAAAGGGAGGTCCTTCCCTGTCGGAATCGAGGCCTCTAAGTTCAGTAGCAACTGCAGGGAAGGGAAAAAAGGAAGAGGAGGAGGAAGAGCAGGAGGAGGGGAGCGGCTGCACGGAGCCACACTTATCATCTCTTGTAGTGGTTGGGCGCGTCAGCAAAGGCAAACTTCAACCTGTAGGCTTCAGCCAGGAGTACACTCACTTCCTCGTTGCCCCAGTGCATTGTGGGGAGGTTCTGCAGGAGGATCATCAGACCCTGTGGGAAAGAACAGAAAACAGAAACAGTTTGAGAAACAAAAAAACAAGGAGAAGCACAATCGACAGCACATCAGTATGAAAGATGAACTGGATGCTGGAAGATGTGTTACATTTTACTGCTCAGATTGCTCAAACAACAAGCTGTTTACAGAATTTGTGTACCCAAATTTGCTCCAACTTGAGGGGGTGTTCACATGGATTTTCCCACTCAGCCATAAAAAACAAGACAGTTGAATATGTCCCCTTGGGCTGTGGGAAATTGTGATGGCACATTTAATATTTTTTCTCATGTTTGATGATCAAAATGACCAAATGAAACTTGGTAGAAGGCTCTGGAAGGACTGCCAGGAAGAACATATTCAAATTTAGAGGCAGATTCACAAATTATTTTCCAGTGGATATCTTATCCAGGGGAGTGACTTCGCACGCGTATGTGGAGGGCACTGCAATCAACCTGACAACATCTGGCAGTGAGATTAAAACTACAGCAAGGTGTAAGTACAATCAGGAAACAAAAATCAACCTAGAAATCTTTGTATGGTATTTCAATCAAGAAACATGACCCCTCTTTCAGGAAAGGAACCAGAGTAGAATAAACACACTCATAAACACAGCAGGAATTATCTGTATTAAAATCTTAACAGATGGAAAAAAAAATTGCTTATCTGATTCTGACCTGCTTTAAACCTGAATGTTGTTCCTTTTTTTTTTGCCCATGCTTCACCTTTCCACCAAGTTCTGTGAAAATGGTTCCACCGGTTTTTCCTTAATCCTGTCAGAAAGACAACTTAACCCACTAACTAAAATAACCTTCTTGGTGGATGAAACTATCTAAATGCAAGTCGAGCACAAAGTGTCACTTGAAGCTTCAGCTGCATTTGGGATGCCACAAAGTACACCCTTTGAGGTAATGCTAGTGCAGCAGACAGGCACAGTTACACTCGCTTTCTGCCTCTTCCTGCGTCTGAGTGTGACACAGATGTTATTAACTCAGTCAAAGTGGTTTAATAACAGCTGTGAGAGAAAAAGAGAAAGAAAGATAAAGAGGCAGGTGCGGATTTAGGGGGTGAAAAAAAAAATCGGGGAAGAAAGAATAAAGTGTCAAGTACAATTCAGAGGAGCTCAAGCCTTTCCCCAGATTCCTGTTCTGTACATTACTATGGAAGTACGGAGACAGACAACAGCAGCACACGCACACAAGTTCAATCTCGCCATCTAATGCCTCTCTCTGGAGGGGGAATGAGACTGGTTAGCGGTGAGACTGTGTGTGTGTGTGTGTGTGTGTGTGTGTGTGTGTGTGTGTGTGTGCGCTATGGATCAGCGTCTCAGGTGCTTTTCATCATCAAGGCTGAAATCATTGCCGTGACAACAGGGTTTACAACCAATCAGGGTGCTGATAATCACATCGAAGGACGAATCATGTCGGGTCTTCTGGTGTCGACACTCGTCTGACTCTAAAGCAGTTTGCTGCCTTCTGTAAGGTCGTTGTTCCCAAAAACTTTTTTGAATGTGATGATAATGAATTTCACCTTACCTCTATTTTTTAAGTGTGTCGAAGTGCTTTTACATTTCTATGCATATCCCACTCTCGTCTTTCCACACTTGCTAGGAGAAAGTCAAACTACAGGAAACTTTAAGTGGGTATATTCACTACAGCGAGGCACTTTGTATTATTTTACCCTCCTACGTATTAAATTGATGGTGTTTGGCTCCATTAATTTTTTCCCTTCCCGCACGTTTTTAATGAGCCGGTGAGACGACCCTGATGACTTTTCAACAAAAAGCATTTGTATTCCGAGGGAGGGTGGAAAAGTACAAGTTTTCTTCAACTAATTAAGCTCAAAGCTGCCATCCAAGCCAGATTTTACAGATTAGGGCTGAGGCTGTGTTTCATCTCCGTCTTCTGAATAAATTAAAAGGTGAATCACACTTTTGACATGGGCTACAATTTGAAATTTGTTCCAGTTAGCTGAAAGGGTAGCAGCTGATTATTGTGTTGACTGACTTCTGCGAGCCCTTGAAAAAGTGTTAAAGCCCCAGTTGGAGTTTGTAAAAATTCACAGACGATCAGGGAGCGCTGCTAAAAATGCTAACAAATTCAGCCGCTAGTATCGGCGGACATAAAACAGGATGATCAGATTCCCTCTGAAATACAGATCCATGTCCCTATCATGGAAATCCAGCTGCTTGTTAATTCTGCAGTTTATGAAATGCAATATTAGAGGAAAACCATAACCTTGACTTTGAAAGGCTGACCGAATAACATCCCCCTCTGTTCAGAGGATCGACTCCTCTGAAGTATGTTCACTCCGAGGGCTGGAGAGCGGAGGAAAGAGAGAGGCAGCCTGATCAGAATTCAGCTTGCCTTTTCTCTCATCTGTATTCAATAGAGCATCACTATCAGCCCCCCCCCCCACTTTCATCGCTCACCCCGTTCACACACACATGCATTCCAAATCCGACAACGTTGCTCACAGCTAAAGGACTACGTGTCAGCACGAGTGGGATTGTGTTTTTGTGATTATGTTATGTCTGCTCACGTTAAAACAATCAGACGTTATGGAATAAAAACTGCAGATGGCCTGCTGCACATCTGTCAGGCGCACTGGGCTGAATACAAATAGCAAATATTTCATTTAAACAGAAGAAAAAGCACAACATCAAAGAGCTGTTCAGACATCAGCTAATTCCAGCGCATGTAGTTCCTGCGTCAGTCAGGCTTAAGAAGGGCTCTCCATGTGTATGTATGCAATGCATTTATGCAGAAGTGTGTATAGTGAGTTTTCTGTGCATCGCCCCGGTGGTCCCGGATGCCTGCGGCTAGACACCGTGAAGCTCCCCTACTGTACTTCACTGCCCCAGGCTATTTAGGAAAAAAACGCAAGCTTCCCTATGGAATAACAACATTGTATCCTGGATGCCCATGGGTTGTGGTGAAATTAATATGCCGAAGAGCATCGCAAGACTAAGAGACATCTTAATAGTACTATACACATGTTGACTTATGAATTGTTAATCAACATTTGATTTCTGCGCTGCTTTTTTTTTTTGTATGTCTATTCATTACTATTAATCTTACGCGATTTGCAGAATAAGATTCCAGTGTGGAGAGTGCAAAGGATTGTTTTGAAGTACATAGTCAATATGTTTTCTATAAATAATCAGTTCTAACATTCAAATCATGTTTGTTTTTTTATCTCATACAACATTTTCACTGTGCTCAAAAAACTGTTTGCTCTCCCGCTGAGTTATATTCGTTAAAGAAAGTTAATTTGTTAAGAAGAGAGTTGTTCATTTCAATGAATCGCTCATTTAAAGAGATTGTTCATTTTTTTTTGGTTGCAACATGACTGTGATTCTTAAAGTTATGCTGTAATTAAAAGTCATTTTTGTGAAAATGTAATTAAAAATAAAAGGAAATATTTGTAGCTAAACAGACAGCTAATGCTAGCTTCCTGCCTCTTTGACATGAATACGGTGCATGGTGTTTCCACTCTTGCACATTCTAGTCCAGTTAAATCAGGCTTTTTTCCCCTTGTGCAGGTGTGAACACGGTAAGGGCATCCTACAGCTAACCAAAACCATTGAAACAAGACCCTTAATTTTGGTGGTCTTGGTTCGACTCAAAACAAACTCCAGAGCAATAAGCTGACTGAACATTTTCAAATGCTTTTTTGCCTGCTTGGATTTTCCATTGTCATAGAAACAGAACCAAGGGAAAAACACACAAAGTCATCAAATGATTCATACCAGAGAAAATAAACCATAGATGTTGCCCTCAAATGCCCTTAGAGCCATACCTTAAGTCTAATATTATAGTCTGTACAGAATATATATGGATAAGTAATGGGAGGAAAATCTACCTTGTGCAACCATGTCTTTATAAATCAATAACAGGCACTAATTGCTACGCTACAGGAGAAGCAACAGCTACTGTCTAATCAAGTCCTGCTTTGAGTGTTACAGACGTTAGGCTACACACCCAAACAAACACACACGCCACATGTACACAAGTGCACTCATGCATCGTTCGCCACACAAGTACACACCCATAGTGACTGAGGAGCTTCATTAGGAGCATATTTCTGCGTAGTAACCATCTGCTGGCTATCACTTCTGTTGGGCTAATGACTTTAATACGGTTTAATTGCATACATCTCGCTGTCAGGGGGGAATGCTGCACTCACTCCACTCCACACAGGTGGCAACACTCCACGCTGAGAGGCCACGAGTATCTGTATGAATGAGAGTGAGAGAGAAAGAGGATTCTGTGCAGTCCATGAAATTTGATGTATGTTCAGCTGCGTTTGTGGGGAGTATAGAGGTGTATGGAGATGCACATTTGTTACAGTGTGGGTCTGTGATAGAGATATTACAGTAAATTGAAGGTGCATGCCTTGCGATATGTGTGTGCTTGCTGTTATCCAGGCATGAATAACCATTTATCCTACAATACCAACAAACACATTGATCCACCAATACTGTATACAGTATGCTACAAAAGGAAAGCAATTAGCTCTCCATCTCCTACGCTTGGCAAGGCTTAAAGTGGTTAATGGCTATTGATAGTGAGAGGAAAGCAGATTGTCAATAGAATCAGTGCTCAGACTCTTTTCTTTAAAAAGTGAATGGTGGAACATAATGGTTACACAGAGGGCCAAGACAACTGTCAAATGAAATTTACTTGCCGTCTGTGTAGTTATTGTTTTAACCTGCATTTCGCTGAGGTGAGCTGATTTAATAAGCTTTGTCCTCATCTCCACTTCACATTTGTAAAGCCGCTCTTGCTCGCTGGAAATTCTCCCACCTTGGTGAATGAGAGGAGCTGCTGATTCACTCGGTGGGAACTAAGCGTAGGTGTGGAGTAAGTAAAAACAAAAGTCGCACAATAACCTGAGGCAATGCAGGGCTGATAAACATGAAGACACCACGTTCTGAAATGTGCGTCTCTGCCAGGAAAGCTGAGTTGCAAGCAGCCAGTTGGAAGGAACTGCTATGTATGCATGCGAGTTACACATGACTATTAGTTATAAACGCTGAAGCCTCAAATGGAGTATGAGAGAAATATTGCTTCGAAACACTATTTACGCAGTGACTGAAGCTATTGGCGGTAATGGTGGCTTCCGCTGAACTCCGGCACACACACACACACACACACACCGACGTAGATAAAACACACAATTAAAGCCCACTCTTCCTGTGAACCAAATAGTCTGGCAGAATGAGATGGTGCTAAGTGAAGTGAGTACAATGAGTGCCCCAGGTCCAGCGAGGTGCCTTGCTGTCTTGCCTGCGGTGTCAACTGCAGCTCCCCACCGTGAGTTGCAAAAGCCCCGGAGAAATTAATGGGGCAGAGATGACAGGTATGGGCCTTGCAAAGATACCAATGGACACACTTTTGTGGCTAAAAGTGGCAGTTGTCCGTAACGGTTGCTGCGTTACTTAGACACGTGTCATTCCACTTCCTCCTTCAACCAACACAACTACATGAACACGCACAAACAGATGTGGTTGCTCACACACAGAGATGTGGTTGCTCACTCACAGACTGTCACCTATGTGCTCAAACACTCCAGGCTTCTGGTGGTGGTAATGGTGTTTTGCAGCACCCTGAGGTGTAATGGGCCTAGGCACGGCTCTGTCAGGGCCATTAGCTTGCTGTAGTTTGTATAATTACACAAAATGGGCACTCTGGCAAACAGTGGGTGCTAATGTAGGAGTGGGGCACTGTAGCATGCAGAGGTAAGAGCTGACATAGAATGGCAAAGCCAAGTTGTCTTGTAAAAAAAAAAAGTTGGCAGGTACAAACCTCAGTGGATTAATACAGTGATGGCACCCTGCCGCGACAACGGTGCAGCACTGCAGCGTATCAGAGCCGCAGCACGGCATCTGTTGAAACGTAATGTTTGAGAGGGTGGGGATGATATTTTGGTGGCCAATCACATAGCCAGCAAGTCAGTGAGAGAGGACGCAGGAAGCACTTTCACCCAACCGCCCAAGAGTTGGTGTAACAGCTGATTACATGGAAGCTCTTCGGAACAATCCTGCAGGGAATTTAGTAGCATGTTTCCAGCAACAGACTCCAACCCCACAATCACTATATCCTTACTGTCTAGCTGTAAATGAATGTGCTTTTAAGAACACTTGGAATCGTTATTATCATAGGAACGCTTTGTTGGAAATCAATAAATGTGAGCTACATTGGGGGGTCAAAATTTCCAACGTGACGTCACACAAATTGGCCATTTAAACGTCACTTCCACAACGCTGCACAACCCTGCGGAAATTGCAGTATAACTGGAGTAAATGTTAGTCTGAATGCAGGCTTTTAGAAGAACTGGTCAGATGTGGTAATTTCTCATCTGCTTTGTTGTATAGCATTGTGTGTGATAGTTAGTTTTTGTGGTACTTGTCCCATACCTTCGCCACTTTCATTGAACAGCAGCATGTTACAACACAGCCCCACAATCACAAAAAAACAAGACATGTGCAGTACTCAGTGCAGAAGAGACGCTCAATGCCTCATTTTGCGCAGCAGGGTTCAAAGATGCAGAGGAAAGGAGAAATATTATAAAATTTAAATATATAACTTAATAAAAATAACATAAAAAGCAATGAAAAACACTACCAGGCATGGCGCCCTGAGTGCATTGAGAGTATCATAAGTAATCTAGAGAAGACATTCAGCTGTTGTCACCCACTGATCAATTAATTGATTAAAAAAAATATATATACACACACATATATATATATATATATATATATATCCATATTTTCTGTGGTTTACTATTGTCTTCAAGAAACACATGGGTTTTATTTCTTTTTTCATAACACTGCTATGCCACAGTTGAAACAGCAGTACCACATTATTCATGCTGTAAAAATGGATTCCGTTGTTGTTGAAATGGACCATCCAAGGGAGCAGCACTGTGCAGGTGTGTCAGGTTCAGTTTTAAGAGGATAGAAAACAGAGACACGCATTCACACTTGCTCTTCGTCTTTTGTCTTGGAAATGTCAACACCTGTCTCAAGAGGAGTTTTCTTTTTTGTACTCAGGGCAAATAGGTGGTTTGAGCAGTCTTTAGTACATTAAGCAGACACTGTGAAGATTCTCACCTTTTTTTTTCCACAGTACCAAACCAGATCTAAGCAGTAGTTCCTAAAGTTGTCAGAGAGTAAAATGTATTTCACTGTTCTACTACAGGGTTATCAGGTTGTGAAAGCACCAAGCAGTCACACAGAAATCCTCAACTTACCTACAAGTGATTCGCCTAAGCTTTCCATATAATACTGTGTATAATGTATATTTTGTGCAAAATCCGTAGAAAGGATGTCGAATCTGTTTTGGCAGGCAGGTTCGGAACAGGATTTACACAGCCTATCTTCAACCGCAGCATGAACAAAAGACTAAAGTTCAAATACAAGCAAGGCAAGCACTGTAGAGACATGGTTGACCTGCCAAATGTTGCTGAAACAGATGCAAAACGAGCATTTTACAAAACCAAAGTAGCTCCACTGGCATCTTGCACTCAGAGTGAAGGGAAAAAGCACAGTAAGTAATGAAATATGATGAGTTATGCAATCACAGACATGGCTTCAGTTAATTTTAGTTCATTTCATGCAGCCTTAAAAAGTGCTGGAGAAGATGAATGTGTAAATAAACAATTTTCTCATTCGACTTTTATGGGTTTGTAACTTGCTTCATGTGCAGTAGGTCAACATATTTCCATACTTTTGTAGACCAAACTAATTCATAAAGTCCTACAATGTCCTTTACAGGAGGAAAAAAAGAAAAGGGGACATGTGGGATGTGGGTACAACCTTTGGTAATTTAAATACAGTGGGAGTGTGAACGAGGATGGAAACCAGATTGGTTGAAAGCTTTCAGCATGCATGAATCCACAAGCGTGGGTGTTAGTGTTGAGGTTATCATTTGGGTACTCCAACCCCTACTGACACCTCAGAGAATAATGTATTTTAATAAACAAAAAATAAAGTCAACAGATATTCTTCAATGAAAGAGGCAACTTGGATTTCTTCACTCTCAGCAGCTCATGTTCACAGTCAGCAGGCTTTAGCCTTTGCACCCATTCTGTAGCGGCCAACGCCAGCCCAATGACAAGTTCATAACCTCTGGAAAGAAATGCAGCCTGAAGCAATCTAAGTACTAAAACAGTTGTCTGTTCCCTGTGTATTGAAGCATCTTACAGTTATATTTCACTCTGCAAGAGTAGTTTCACTTTTCAGCACGTACAACTTCAAAGTTTATGGGCAGAGAATATTTAACCATCTGCCCCTTCAGCTTGACCATTCCCAACTAAAATCTGGTCTGATCTCTTGGTTTTTTAGACTTATATCAACATGCAAAACCACACATGAAAGATATGATTAAATTCAATACCATGATATTAATGTAAAATGTGTTAAATGTAAATGATGCATTGTTCTGCACTGCAAGCAAGACATGGGCATGTAAGATGGCAAAGTTAACACAAAGCAGACAAACTTACAGAGATCTAGGTGTGTTGTTGGGGGGGTAGCTGGCGACTTAAATAAATAAATAAATATATTTTTGTTACCAAAACAGGAGCCCTGCTGAAAAGTTTTGGAACCAATGTGCTAACCCTTATTATCAGAAAATATATAATCAGTATATCAGATTAGAAAACTGGAGACTGAGCAATCTTTTCAAATTTAAAGTTCATTCTTGTGTCCAGTTGGTATGATGTTATATTAATAAGCAGTTTTGTAGACTTGAATTTGGCCTTCATTTGCCTGGTCTTGTTGTATAGCTGGCATCACATTGGTTGGCTCTGTTGGTTTGTGAAGAGAGACTTTTTAGCGCTGTTGGAATATATGGCACAAAAGTAGCAGTAGCAAACAGTAATGAGATGTGGTTGCATGGCCAAAGGTTCTTTTAAAAAAACAGTAATTGTGATTCTTTGGACAAAATGGATTGATGCAGCTACCACCTCTTTTGACATGTTTTGACATATAAAGACACCACACAGTACACAGCTTATGTGTGTATTAACAATTTAGAAAAGCTATTATATCTGTTCTGTTGTGGTTTGACTGGTTATAAAATGGAATGATAGAATTTTACATCTCTGTCAAACGACAGATGGCAAAATAGTCTAACATAACCTTTGTGTTGACTCAGCAAAATTGCCAATGTGAACAGCTCAATGGGCACTTTACCATGAAGAGGCCCTCTGAACCTTAACATAGTAAATTCACCAAAAGAAAATAGTGCCTGAACTGTATTACTCCAGCCGTCACCCACTGCCAAGTTCAGAAAGGTTAATGCCACCCTAATCAAGAGTTCATGATCCTTGGAAAAAAAGGAGAAGCAGAAATGCTTTGGTTCTTGCTTTGACTGCATGTAAGAGCATTTAAATCTGAAATTCAATATTTATGTCTCAGTTCATGACCCAGCCCATTCCTCAAATCTCCTTTTTTCTCTTTTTCTTAAAAATCTATTTCTCCCTCCTCCTCCTGCTGCTGCTGCAGTCTGTTTATTCCTTACAAGCGGGTCGATATTGCTGTTTATTTGGCATTTTTGTGTCTTTACTGAGTTGAGCAGGGGGGCATGCAGTTGGCGTATGGGCTGACGGAGCAACTACTGTTATTATGTTATCTTAGGGCGAAAAAGCCATAAAACTCCTGACTCTTCCTATCTCTCTTCCTCTCTGTATTGTGGAAGAACCTCAGCCAATGATAATGTCGGTAATGACACTCAGACGGGCGGGCTAATCATCCCACACACGATTGCTTTGAGCTGATAAATGCTTTTAGGAGACTCCTGGCAATGGCAAACTTGCGCTCGCACGCATTGATCAACAGAGCACCAACTCGTCACAGTTGTACAGCTAATAAACAACTGAGTTTGTGCACATATTTTAGCACACACTCACTCACTAAATGTCTACCCAATGCCACGCCATGACGGATCACTACAGACTTTCCAAGCAGCTTTGGTCATCAAAACCGTATGCCACAATAATTCAGCGTACATGCCCACGCAAGTTAGCTTTAAAGTGAACTTTTTCTGTCAGTGATGGAGAGCATGTAGGTGGAAAGAGAGCAATGAAAGACGACTGTCACAGAATAAGAGGCAGGATGGGGTGGAGGGCTGCGCGATTATTTCCACCATATTAAGCCTTCTCTCATTTTTTTCCCCTTTTCTTCTTTTTGTTTTGGCACAAATGCATTCATATGCCACATCGGGTGCAGCACTCAATCAACAGGGTGATTATTAAAAGTTGTTTACCAGGGGTGGCCTTGTCTGGCTTTCTACACTATTGACTACAGTGCCATCCATCAGAGAAGCTGCAAACCACTGAGAGGGGCTGCTTGATAGCCAAGTTTGGGGATGAAAGTTATGGGGGTAGAAAATGAGAAGGTCTTGTCATGATAAATGGGTGTAAAATGGGAATTAATCAGCAAACGGATCAAGCTCTTTACCGGAAATTGCGAGGTTAGCAACTTGCTATTGCTCATGCACACACATGCAGATAAATTTTTTTTTTTTTTTTAAAAGGTGTACAGGCTAAATTCTATGGGATGATTAATGCCTGATATACCATTTCACATCATACAATGACAGAACAAATATAAATGTGCAACATGGGCCAGTTAAAACAGATAAGAGGGATTTTTCCAGTAGAGGGCCCTATGGACTTGTTTGCAACACTGAAGCATTTGTGTTGGCAAAGTAAAACATCTCAAGTGACCAGATGTCCCGATTAAAGCATGAGAGTTCCAGTTTTCAAGCATTTGTCCTGGCGTCCTGACAGGGACACACTTTGTTCAGATAATTAGACTGAACTAATTTAGTTTCCCCCAAAATATATTTTAAAAGAGGTCTTTGTCAAATACGTCGCCAAGCAAAAATAATGGCTTTATTAGGACAATGGCTGGGGTAAATTCATACTCTAAAGTATATTTATCTTATATTGATAAACAGTATGGGCAGAGAGAACAAATATCAGGCTTTACTTTCAGTGGTGTAAAAAGAAGGCGACATTGGTCTGTAGATGCAGTATCTGTATGCCTTATATCTATAGATTATTATTAATTTATAGACATAAGGCACACAAATAAAAGGATGCTTATATATCACACAAGATGAACAACATTTGCTCTTGACATTGTGAAAATTATGTAATTACACAAATTTATTTCCCTTTATGTCTACATTAAAGAGATACCAGATGGGCATAAACCAGCAACTCAATCACTTCTACTGTCTGTACATATGTATGTACAGACATACATATGTATTGGTAGTTTTGTGATGTTCTCTAGTGTGGTTACACACCTGCATCATTTGGACTCAAGTAAATGGTGCCGTTACCAATTACAACCCAGAGTTTAAAAAAAAGTTGGAATGATGTCTGACGTACTTTTTGGACAAATATTTAATGGAAAACTGAACAAAGACAATTAATTTAATGTTCAAAGGACTTAAGATAGCAACTCCTTCAACCTTGGTAAATTGATTATTTACTGCAGAACACATCAATTTGTGAATTAAATAACTTTTTATATTTCCATGCTGGATTATGATGCTTCTGAGTCAAGAATCTCACCAGGGCCCTCATTGGAAGGCTACAGTGGTAACCAAATGGAGGCAACTCAAACAACCAGAATCACAAACAACAGCACTTTGATCAAACTTAAGCAAACTGGCAAACATTTTCCCAACAAACATTGAATTCTAGCCAGATTGTGAAACTTATTTTTCTACACTGTTAGTGTGAATCGTAAAAAAAAAACAGTCCAGTTATGTACCCCATCATAGTGATTGAAATACTGCTGACATTTTCAGAACACTCTGGTTCCTCTGGAGTGCCCTCCTTCCCTTGATTGCCAAGACAGCCTAACCCAAGGCGTTCTCCACACGTAACTGATCTGAGGACAGACGCTGACATTTACAAAAGGTCCACAGTTTTTCACACACCATTAATTAAAGTGAAAACAAATCTTTGTCTCCCACTTTCGCTCTTCCGGACCCTGGCTTTCTCTCTTCACTTCAGCTCGTCTTGCATGTCTTTGGCAAAACTGTAGTGACAGTGAGATTCCATTTACACAGCACTAATAGCTTTGCTTTCACATAAACGCTTGGCCTCACATTAACGATTGCAATGGGGGACCATCGAGACAGGGACTATTCAGCAACGCGGACTGATGAAATGTTAAGAAAACTGTTAAAATGGTGGTTCAAGTTTGCCAGTACTGTCCAGAATGGTCTGGTCTGGTCCAGCACTCCATACCAGTCTGTGTTGATTAATTGTTTCCATACTTTTTTTCTCCCCCATACCATGTAGGGGAAAAATGCTTTCAAGTTATCTTCCACATGGATGTACACATGCTAAGACACATTTTGGGACACTTCACTCATCTTCATCTCTTCCTTCATTTATGTGCCCAACTTTCAGACAATTCAAGAAAGACTTGTAAACTGCTCACTTTTGATGGATGGATGTATGAAGGTGTGGGAATGGGAGTAAAACAACAAAAAGCAGTTGTAGTAACGGCAAGAACTTCTTTCTACATTACCCCCTGCACAAATGTGACTCACGTCCTTGTGAGTCTGCAAATTCATTTGATGTAAAAAATCAGATAATATAATCTCATATCCCTGAACAGTTAAATCAAAATACAATTTACGCATTAGACTGGCATTATTGGAAACTTAGAGATTACAACATTAATAGGGCAGGACTCATGCGTAATTGAGCGCCCAGCTGTTTTCTTTAATCACTTTTTATTAACTGCAGAGGACTAAAGTGCAGTAAAGTGAGTGAAGTGCAATTAAGGACTTAAAATATGCACACAATATGCATCTTAATAATTGTTTAGGTGACAGAATAGGTAACATATATGGTATGACAACACACTTAGAGCATAAGGCCTGACAAGTAGAGATAAAATATATTAAATTCACTTTATCAAGTGTAGGGTCTAATGTTAAGATGCTCTGAAGCTTACCAAACCTTTATACTAGTTGTAAATATCAATACACATTAGAGATGCTGACACAGAACATGCCAAGAATAAAGTGTGTGCATAGTATGCAAGTGTCTTCTCGAAACTCTGGATGAACTCTGGAAAACTGCAGAGTAGCATTTCTGCTGCACATCATTGCCAACATCAAAGCACACGAGCTGAAGCTGAGTCATATAAGCTGAATACTTTGTAAAAAAAAAAAAAAAAAGGAACAAGCCTTATTTGAACAGGTATAACAGCAAATAGTGGTTTGTACAGACAGTGAAGGATTCCTGCTCAAGCACCGGGATAGATTGCAATTGTACAATTTGAGTAAAATGAACATCGATTTAGGCTAGTGCACCACCTGGAATAGTACTTTATGAGCCTGTCATCTTTGGAAACAAATTACAAAATGGCTGAATCACAAAAGGCACCAATGATTCTCTTCTTTCTTGCATGCATAACAAGTTGACATTTGTACTAAAACCCGAAAAAGAACCTTCGTCTAGCTGAATTTCTGTCTGCCGGGTTGTCTTATTACTCTTTTCCAAAATATCACTGAAAAACATGATTATTGCTGCACCTAAACCTTTTCAATGCACACTGGTCCATTCTCTCATTTCCAGCATAATATACGGTTTCACAATCAAGCAGCTCCATGTATGCAGGCTTAGGGACCAGAGGTTTTTCATAGTTATTTTGTGGCAGCTCTGCAGTGGCACTGTTGGTGTCCAGAGGTAGCAACACACTAATGGGAATTGGCGCTGACTGTGCTGGACCTACAAAAAACAGCAAACCTGCATAATATCTCTGCCCATTACTGTGAGCACTATATGTGTGTTCCAAAGTGGCTAAAACTGTACCGTGTGAGAGAGAATTGCTGATGTGCATGGTCATGTTGCAGTGTCTGGGTGTGTGTGGCTTTGAATGAAACAGAGAATGCATAAAGATGTGCGTGTGTTGGTGCACGCGCCAATTTATCCATGCAGCCCAGGCCCGCAGTTAGCAGTAGTGTGCTAGCTGAGGTGGAACGGTGGAAGGCAGATTGCTTGGGGAGTGCCATACTCCTCCTGCTTTTTCATTTAGCAGCTTAACCAATCCAATCCCACAACCAGGAGAGGAGATTCACATTTACTCTTCTTACTATGTTTGATAACAATGCATGAATTATCCTTTTTAAATTACTTTCTGCATGCCTTTAATTAAAACTATTAAAGTGAATCAATCATTCGTGTTCACTCTCAGGACCACAAGCATGTAACTCGCCAGCAGTTTGTCATACACTGCTGCTCCTAACACTCTACATTTTACATTAAAAGCCAATTAACTCACACTTTTTACAGTAAGTGATTACAGTACACTACAGTGACTTAGCAGATTAAGGGAGTTGTGTTTATTAAACTAAATGACCTCAAAAGAACAAATTGTTTTTTTTAAATCCCACATCTGCATTAGGGAGTTTGGACATGAAACTTTTAAATAAGTATGACAAAGTATTATGAGTTCAAACCAGAATGCATGTAATCCAAAATTCCAGGAGAATACAGGTCCCCAACTCTGCCAGCCAAACAGCTATTAACAGCTATCACACAAAAATATGCTGTTAATGTTTTACTGTGCTAACTAGCTGCTACAAGTCTAGTTAGCCTCCAGGCCTGGTGAAAATAGAGTTGCAATTCAGTGTAATAATGAGTAGATTGATGAAAATAGGTTGGGAACCTTTATTTTATTGCTGGAAGCTTGTTCTGTTTGTGTGCGTGCATGCTGAAGGTTGAAAAGCCGTGACTGATTTCTGAAAACCCATTAATGCCTTTGTTGGATTGTCTTTTGCCTGCCAACAGTTTCTGGGCTTTATAATGCTGTAAAACAAACTCTTACAAGCTTTAAGCAGATGAGTGTAAGATGAATGTGAAGTATAAAAAAACTTTAGCAAAGTATTTCTTTTAGCAAAACTTAAATCTATCCCTTGAGCAATATGAATATCTGTGCAAACATTTATTCCATTCTATTCAGTTAAATTTCACAAATGTAATGTAAAAACACAAATGCAAAAGCAATGGTGGGGCTACAAAAAGACATTTCCAAAGTCAGTAGGCTTCATCTGCTGAAATACTGGATATTTGTGAGATTTTTTTTGGGCAATTTGCCCACCAGTTTTCCAGATATTTCCATAGAACCTGAAATGTCAACTTCATAGTGACAACTTCTACATAGAGAACATGTTGATTGATCAACTGAGTGACTATAAGCCATAAGGATTTGAAGAGAGTATTTTGGAAAGCCATCTGTAAGATGGTAAGATGCATCATTGGATCAGTGAAAACTTTGACTTGCTGGTGGCAACAGAATAAAACTCATGTTGTGGACATAAGGGACAGTAAGACGGTGGGATTGTGTAAGCAAGAAGCATGAAGTAGCATATTGTTCTGGATCCAAATCTGTCCTAAACAGTGTCATAAGAGGTAGAATCCCAACACATTCAGCTTGTCGCCCAAGCTGTGTATGATATCCTGCCAAGCCTAAGAATTCTTGAATGTCTAGAGCAAGTTAAAGTCCAAGGAGAAGGCCAAGATTATAACCAGCAGCAAGTACCTCTGTAACTTAAAGAGGGCCATCACCTTCATTAGGGCTGAAGAGCAGTTGCTTTAGTAGCCAGCTACTTCATCAGGCCCGCTCAACACTGTTGAAATGAGATCTCCTGAAGTAGTGTTGGGAAGAAAGTTTAAGATCCTGGGTCACATTAGATCCTTGCTGAGGCCTCATATCAGCCTCTTCAAACTAGGTTCACCTAAATGAACTCACAGAAAACTGTTAAGATGCAACAATAAGTAGATATGGGCCAAGTTCTGGAGAACTGGTGGAACAGTGCAGGACACAATCCTGTCTACAAAACTCTACACCTTACTTGGCTTGTCTAGTGCTGTGAAAAGAAAGCCACGAGAGGGCCTAGATATGGCCATGGATCACAAGTTGTGATCTTTGGGCCAGTGCTTCCAGGACACCAGTAATGGTCTCATCAACCATGGTCGGATTGCCTGAGGGAGGGTGTTAGATGTTGAAAGACTCAAAACACCCAATTTCCTAAGGTAACATCACAGCTGATGCGCCCCAGCATTTCTTCTGGTGTATCTTCAAATCAGTTTGTGGCAGAGAGATACACATGGAACAAAGGAAAAACACAGAAGGAAACAGTAAAAAAAAAAAAAAAAAAAATGAAACTAAAAAAAAAAGAAATCAAGAATGGCAAAAACAGAGCAGCTCTGAATTAGTAACATAGAGAGCGAAACAGTGACAGAGATGCAGAGAAAGAAGGAAAGAAAAGAAAGGCAGACATGAGAGGAAAATGATGCCGTGAGGGTTGGTGGATAAAGCATGTGGAGATAAGAGCTGTTCAACAGGCCCTTAAGAACCTGGCAGGCCCACGTTTGAACTCTGAGGCTCAGTGGATCCCAGGCAGAAATCTCTTGGAATTAAACTACTAAAGCTGAGCAGAGAAGAAATCTTTGCTTTTTCTCTTTCCTCAGTGACAGTAATCTCTGTCAAAAAGTACTTAGTGAAATGCATTATATTTAGTTGATCAATTTATGAAAATGAGCTAATGTCTCTTGAAGCCAAAAACCCTACAACAGCATCAAAATGTGCAACAACATTTACACTTAATCTAAGCACTGCAGACAAGTTTTTTTTTTTTTTTTAATTAACACTAACATTTCCTGCATTTTCACATGGTCAATGTATAAATATGAATCCAGTTTGTTATGAAATGAACTGAACCAGATGACACACAAATACGCGTGCACACGCACACATGCACACGCACACGCACACACACGCACGCACACACACACACACACACACACACACACACACACACACACACACACACACACACACACACA
>JAOWBC010000904.1:11444577-11455369 GCA_028566105.1 Hypoplectrus providencianus | reverse complement strand
ACACACACACACACACACACACACACACACACACACACACACACACACACACACACACACACACACACACAGGACATCTGTGTTTCATTAAGTACAGACAACAGACTTCTTATGAAGACACAAACAAATAGGCGATGAGAGCTTATTTGCTGTAAACTGGGCAGGGAAAAATGCCAGGATGACATTTCGCTGTTTGTTTATAAGTACGTTCGGGTTTGTGCTCGTTTATGGGAGTGAAAGGGCTTTACAGGGGACGTGTAAGAGACCACACTCCAGAGATTGACATGAAAAACAAAGTGTATGGCAAATGCGTGGCTGTTGTACTGATGGAATTTGTGCTATTAGAATATTCGAAAAAAAAAGGCAGGGGAGCTGCCTATTTGGAGACCACTCTTTAGGAATTAACAGTATGTCCAGGTTCCTTGGAATACCATAGTGAGGTGAGGATAAACTATTCCCAGTGTACTTAGATACATTTCTTCACTGAGGAGTCTGGAGTCCTGAAGTCATACTGCAGAAAAGTTTGGACTGACTGTGGGGTGCATGACTGAGTACATGTTGGAGGGTGCCACTGTGGACATCAAATCTTGTCCAACAGCAGAGAAAAGAGCAAAAATCTACAGTCATGCCGGCTGTGGTCTGAAGCTGTATTCACAGCAGAGCTTTGACATAAATATCAGCATGCAGACATGCACACAGTCACAGCTTTAAATGGAAAGCAGGTATAACGTAAACCATATTATAGCACCATGGACTGTATAAAATATAGAAGCAGTCTTAGTGAGGTTGCCCATAGGTTTCTGAAATGCTTTGCAAGTTCTGATCTGCCCTACTCCCAGCTAATCCAAGTATAGGTAAAGGTGTGGTGTTTGGGTGGCACAGAAGAGGGCCAAGTGCGAAGGCTAGGCACCCATGTGGTGACCTGTCAATCATTGATCAATCATAACTTTAACCTTTTAAACAATTTAAACTTCTATAAAAGTAGACATTAATGTGGAAAATAGGGTTTGCTTGACAGACCAAAACCATTTTTCGTGCAGTTCAGTTTTTGCAATACTGTTGGGCATTTTAACATGGGGCTCTACGGGGTTTGACTCAATCTTTGGAGTCATCATCACATGGCTGTTCAGAGAACTGTAGTTTTTGGAAGTTTCGTGTTGTTGCATAAGTTAGCCCTGGAAGTTGCTGCTTGATTAGCAGCAACATAAAGGACACCTGGGGCTGATGGGAATGTTATTGGTTTTGTAGCTTTGTAGTGAGAAACCAAAGGATTGGAGAAGAGAAATTGTTGACCCCGATTTTGCTGCTGAACCAGTCAGCAGGTCAAGAAGGACATGTACAGAATACACTGTGGACTGTGAATGTATAAAATATAACAATCTAGGTCACCTATGTTGAATTAGGACTGCTTTGGCTTTTGGCCTACTGCGCTAGATGGAAATTCAGGACAATGGATATCTGTACAATTATTTATCCTCCTATGGTCATGAACGTCCGTTTAAAATTTTAATGGCAATCCAGCCAGTGGTGTTGAGATATTTTAAGCAGACCAACCAACTAACCGACTGGAATTGACATGCAAAGTCATGCTGCTCACATTGCTAACAAGCAGAAGGGGGGAATTATAATTGCAGAGATTAAATTTACATTTTTTTCAATAATGTTTGGTCACGCTCCACTCTTCTCATACTTGTGGCTGCACACATTCTGATCGTGAAAAAAAAAAAAAAAATTAAGCTGACCTAGCTGTCTTCAAGCTGATGGTGTTTAGTAGCTTCCTGAATTCATTATAATATTCAACTCCCCCACAGGCTCTGTCTGCTCTTGGTATGCCTGCCAAATCATGTTCAAATTATGAATATTTCCATAAATGTAACTACACAAAGGTTAGCAAGGCTTTTCTGTGCGTATACCTCAAAACGCTGCAGAAATCCATTAAAAAAACCCACAGACATCTTAAGTTCAATCTGAAATAGAATCTAACAAAATAGAAGCAATCTCATTTGAGCTCGGACTTGAGAGAGAGAAAAGGGGAGAGCGGGTGAGAAGAGCATGAAAGTAAGAACAGATGAGTCAGTTGATGCCTCATCTTCAAATTCTGACAGCCTCCAGTGTCTCACTCAGTGGGTGTATCAGCTTTAATCAACTGGCCTCCATCTGAAACACAGGTTCTTTAGAACTCTAACCCTCTGACTGCGATCGCCTTTGAAGACTTCTTCTGATTTATTTCACGGTGGGGGTGACAGAAGAAAAAACGAGTGCCCTCCTTTGTATCAGCTGTAAATTTATTGGTATTATGTGTCAAAGTGAGCACCTGAGGGAAGCTTCAGTGAATCTCAGATGTGCCTCTGAAGTACTAACAGTCATTTGTCATTCAAGTGTGGAATAATATAATTCTACTGTGATTTAAATAAATAAAAACCAACATAATGGCAGTAGGGACAATGGCTGCTACTGTGAACCAAGGTGTTATTCACAGCAATTTTTGAAACTATTTTCCAATTTGTCACAACAAGCTTTAAGAATTTATTCCCCATTTCAAAAGAGCTTTGTTAACACGTGGCAGTGCAGGGTAAAATCACTTTACCTAATTACATTTCACTCAAGTTAAATGGCAAGTCTTATATGATTAAAGTAAAAACATTTCAAGTACTGTATGTGCTGCAGAAATTCCAGCTGCAAAGAACTAACTGCATACACATGTTATCTAAAGCACACATCGCCCTCTGGAAGGTTTTGCTTACGTTGTTTTTTGAAACTCGTGATGAATAAGTCCTATGTTTATCGTTCTATTCATTTCCAAAGGTGGTTACAGCCTTCCAGCCTCAAGCCTGTGCAAACTGCAACCCAATGCATAGTCAGCTTTAATTAATCATCTGTAACATTGTGTCTTTGGAATAATGGCTTAGGGTAATAACATTACAAAAAGTGTGACACACCATAAATGTACTTTCAGTATAAAAACAAACCTTTTTTTATAGCACTTAAAGTCTGAGCTTGTGTCTCCTACTCCTCGTCCTAGCCTCTCATTTCCACTGTGATCCTCTCCTCCCTCTACGCCTCCTCTTTTCCTCTCATCTTCATGAGGATGGATACTTTGCCCTTGGCACAGAACTTGGTAGTCTGCATGGCAAGCCAGCCAGCCAGTCAGTAAAACTATATGGAGTTCGAATAGTGTGCTTTCATTTGGGCAGTTGTGCGAGCTAGTGAGGTAATAAAGATAACACAGATGACCACACATTGTGCAGGCATAAGGAAAGAGCAAAACACAGGAGCTCCTCACAGGTTGACTTTACAGTAATTAATCAGGGCAGCTCGTTTTAATGTCCTAAAATATAGAATATCATCTGAGTTTTTACACAGTGGGAAAAGAAGAGGGGAATGACGCAGTTAGTCGGGCAACAATGTGCTGCTATTATTTTTGTCATTGTTTTCAATCTCTCCCTCCCTCTTACATTCTGTAAATTGTATTTTACTGTTGATCTAAGGGGGACCCTTTTCCTCGACCTCAGTGAGGGTCAAAGGGCAGAGTGTGTTCCAGCTCGTACAGTTTGAATTTAAGGAAAATAAAAAGGCAACTGAAAAAGCAATTTCTAAAAGCAAGTGTCTCCATATGTATGCAGAAACTGTCAGCAATCCAACTAGATATCAGTACTGGTAGAGTTTCAGGTTGTAGACCGTTAGTAGTCTGAGACATACTGGCCAATCACATTTGAGCAGTTTTTGGTTGAATGTAAGTAAACAGAGATTAACCAAAATGTCATCTGGATGTAAAACACCTCCAAAAAGAAGAGACGAAAATGACGGAACAGGAAGTCTTTGCCTGGATAGCTGTTATTCGGATTGCTGCTGCTCAGAAATCCAGAACTTTTGACCCTTGCCCCCAGAAGCTAAATCACCGCCAGGCTGATAGCCGATGGGGTCAGACATTGCTCAAAAAGCAGAGGAAAGCAGACAGTGCTGCCTGTCAAACTGCATGCTGGAGTCAGCTTGAAAATCAGCAGCTGGAGATACATTTCACCCTCTATGGCCTGTAGTGAGTGGAAGTAAACTTAAAGATCAGATTTATTCAACTAGACTCAGCTAAGTAACATCAGCACAGCAGGTCTGTTTGAAATAATCAATAATGTGTATTTTTCCTACTCCTTTTCTCCTCCAGTGTGGCTTTTTAAAAAGTGCTACTATTCTTAAGTCATGAGAAGACGCAAAATGTTAAAAGTCTCGAAACAGAAGAAGAAAGTGCGATGTAGAAAGTTAAGAAATACGACAAAAAAAGAACAGAAAGAGTAAAGACAATGTGAAAGTTTAAGAAGAAAAACAAAAAAAAAAAGAGTCAAAGATGAGAGAGGAGCCAAAGAGCAGAGCTGATGTTTGTATGTGGTGATATGAAACTGTGTTGTGACTGTTAAGAAGCCAGGTCCCCCTGTGAGCTGGCAACCAAAGTCACCTTCTGGCAGCTGTCTACTGTCATCTACTAATGCACTCACAACGACTTTTGAACCTCACAGTTAATGACCAGGGATGTAATGGAGAGGGATGTAGGCCATGAGCGGCTCCGCAGCCTGCTGGTCTGTTTAGATGTTTTTGCACACGACCGGGACAACTGAGAGTCATTTACATGGATGTAAAGCCACGTACAGTATATCACCATCAGCCTCACCAGCTGGGTATGGGAACATGTATGCCAGCCTGCGTGCCTCACAAAGCTTTATGGCGCCCCCTGTGTCTCGTGTGCGCATTACCTGAAAATCCCTCTCCTCTAGAATTTCTTTCCTCCACCTCACCAGGAAGGCAGCACACACATAGAGGTGGAAATGGGAGAAGCCCTCTGGTTCAGCCTAGAGAGAGAGAGAGAGAGAGAGAGAGAGAGAGACAGAGAGAGAAATGGTGATTTATAACAAGTTTAGCACTTCACAAACACACAGCTGTGTTGTGTTGTTCAAACAGCAAAGCATCCTGGCTCATTCAGGATACCTCAAACAGCTCCAGCCTCTTCATCACATTTAATTTTAAAAAAACGATTAAGAAGCATTTCTACATTATGCGTTTAGTCTGCCGTATACACACAAAAAGTAAAAAAAGACAGAATATAAAACATTTATCTGTAACAATCCTGAAATTTACATTTGCAGGGCGACAGAGACAAAGAAAGATACAAATCCCCTCTTCTTTGCACAGCTTTTTATTTCAGCCCCTCGTTATGTTTGGCGGCTCATTTTTTTTTATGACTCGGCAATGAGCGGGGGGAATTAAAGCGAGAGAGAGACAAAGGATGAGATGTTCCTTAGTTCTATTCATTTTTTCTCCGGAGCCCTATCACAGGGAGGATAATTACCAGGCCCTTTAAATGTAACTGAATAGGGAGTATATGCCCCCTTAAAGGTGGGATAGAATATCAAAAGTGCATTTTAATGTGTGAGCTTTTCTCAATGCATTCTGGCAAGCTTGACTTCTTACATACTGTCTTCTAGTGTTGTAGCTTAAAATCCATGGAATTAAAGTGTAAATCTACTGTAACCCACACATGTACTTAAATGGAAGAAATACACACACGAATCACACTCACATTTTTAGTAAAAGCATGAATTCATGAATAATTCTCAAAGTGTGCTCTCTGATGTGTCTACTTCAATAGTATATGGTGGGAAAAGGAGCAATCCTGCTTTAAAATACGCTGAAATTTCACGACCTCTGCATCATTTACAGTTCTAGGAAACTCACTCACACACCCAGTAATTCTATATTAGGCTGTGTAGACTTTTTTTTGCACAGGCGAGTTGATAACAGAGCTGAAAGCTACTGGAGCCCAATTATATATCTATAGCTATAATGCATACAATCTATCACAATCCTAGAAATGCAAACAAATATGTTATATATATATATATATATATATATATATATATATGTAAAAAAAAACATCTGTATTGTAATACACTAGTTTTGTATGTTTATTATCAGTCAAATTGCTGTATTTAAAAGTAATTTAAACCCTAAAACAGATGTTTCTACATTATAAGTTCTGTAAAAATAACAACAACAAAAAAACAAACATATTATAGTACATACTGGGCTATCGTATCGGGTTGTAAAAGCTACACATATGTTGGAATAAATCAGCAATGTTTATCACGTTTTCGTACTAATTTACATGATTGCAATTACAGGGTGTAGCATTACTCTTTTCCACTTTGTCTGAGTAACTAACAATAAGTGTTGCTCTTTAACCACCATACTCATTTGTGTACAACAGTGAGCCATAAGTCTGCAGGAATTAACAGGAACTGCCTTTCTGCTGTGATAATTGAATTTCCCTCCAGGGAAGAGGGAAGAAATAATAGTGGATGGACAGATTTAAACAGAGACATGGTGTGATGCAAAAAATAGTGTAAAAACATACAGAATGCCAGCTCGCCTTCTTTGCTGCATTGTTGCTTTTCTTGTGTTTGGTCTGTCCTGACAGATTGATCCTCCCTACGCCTTTGTGCATGTCTCCTGTTGTTTGGGTTTCCTCTTACTTTACCTCCCACTTAGTTAAACCAATTTCACAATTTCCCAACTGAGAGTGCTTGTGTGTGTCTGTGTGTGAGAGAGTGGGGAAAGTGAGAAGTAGAAAGAGAGTGTTGTGAGAGAGGAGAGAGAGAGAGAGAGAGAGAAAAAAAAAGAGAGGCATGTTTGTGAACAGCGGAGCGTGGCGTGATGTGAGTTGTAAACTGGCAGGTGATTGGCTTGTTGGTCTAACCTTGCATCTCCAATCCAAACAACAGAAGCAGGCAAACACGCAAACACACACACACTCTCTCTCTCTCTCTTTCTCTCTCACACACACACAAGTACAGATGAGTTCGTATACGAGTGGCATACGGGAGCTCAATGTTTATCAGCCCCCGCAGCTTCGCACAGTTTTAATTTCCTTTCTTCTATGAGTTTTCGTGTGTGTGAGAGTGTGAGTGTGCGAGTTCATGGTCGAGGGCACCAATGAACTCTTTGGGACTGTGAAACTCTGCCTCTCTGTCTGCTCCCTCTCCCTCGTTTCAATCAGCCTTCCATCTATCCTCTCTTTAGTCTCGTTCAACAAATCCCCCTCACACACCCTCCTGTCTCTTTCTCGTTAATATGACTGTGAGGAATATTCGGAAAAATTAAAAGGAGATTTATCTCGATCGAGATTTATCTTGATATTTTTGATTTGTCACCAATCATTTCCATGGGGCTCCACCATTAAGCTGAAATCGATTGCCTCCGTTGGCTGCAGCAGGAATGGTGGTGAACTAATGATGGTATATGACCGGTTGCTCACTCGTCTGCCAGCACAAAGTTAAAAGAACTAAATGCTCATTTCACTTAAGCATAAATCAGTCAATTGCAGGACAAAGCCTTTGAAGTGCAAATTATGTGGTGCATCTGTAGTCAAAGTGCACATTGCTGTAATAACACCTTTGAAACATTTGGTCTATACTTAACCAACAGACCTTTTGTGCATTCATCAATGAGTCATTTTGACCGTTTCGGATTAGTACTGCATCGATCGGACTGAACTATGTCATTTCTTGTTGTCACGAAACCAACAGTTGACCAGGAAGTGTTTTGCTCTTAACCTAGATCAGTGGTTTTGTAACCTAAAGTCAATAAAACTGCCCCTTTTTTTTACAACCACACACTGGATGTGATTATATCATGAAATGAAATAATGAAATAAGTGTGTGCTATTTAAGAAACACTCAGCTATGTGCTGCAAGCATGTTTTTCCATGTTCTTCCTCCAGACAAGCAAGAAAAACAATCATCTGAACTTTGCTCGATTGATTTGTCGTATCAGGTGTGCTCTTGCTTGCTTAACAATAAAAACCTGCAGCAACACCGCAAACGCAACATTTGTTTTTATAGTAAAATGATCTAGAGATAGGGCTCAGTAGAGGAGCACATACTACTAGGGCTGAGCCTTTGTAAAGCTCATGTCCTTCATCTGCTGCCTTCCCTTTTGAATCTGTTTCTGTCACATTTACAACAAAGCATATAAAAAGCCTGTATGGATCTTCTTTCTTTGGTTCCTTATTGTACTGTAAGCATTGGCTTTGTAAATGACAGATGATCTATTTCTATTGTTTATTTTTGTTTTGCGTAAGGAAAAGCAATACAAAAATGTTTCTTCTCACTGCTCCTTTTCTGACAAGGAAGGTGTAAATAGAGTTGCGTCCACACTGCTCGGGTTGTGTATTACCATAAGTGGGAGAAATAAATAATGAAATGAAACACAGGGAATATAAAAAACCAATATGTATACAATCAATAATGTATACCAAAGTAAACTTCAAACTTGTGTGTGAGGAAAATAATCAGCAGATTAATGATGTTGCTATTTGTCATAAGTTTTTTACCCTGCAATGTACCCCCGAAAAGTCCTAACTTTTCTCCATTTCTCAGTCCGCCGCTGCTGCTTCAGCTCAAGGCTTTTGCATCATTATGATTTGCAAAATAAAGTTTGTCATGGGATTCAAGGTAACTCCATCAAACCTGTCTCTCCCTCTCTCTGCTCCTACATTGTTATGCTTGGTCCTCCCCCTCCTTGTGTCAGGGCAGCCATATTGGCTGAGACTCTGACTGACAAGCCCTGCTGATTGAAGTACAGAACAAGAGTAGGAAGAAGTGGGGGGGGGGGGGGGTTGTGAGGTAGCAGGGGGGGAGAAAGGGGTGATGGGGGTATGGGTAGAGGAGGGGATGGGTAGAGGGGTAAGAGGTAAGGGGGAGTGCATGGATTACAAAGAGAATAGGAGGCTAAAGGTGAACAGAGGAGGAAAAGGGAATGTGGAATACAGAGTGGGAAGGAGTATTGCAATGTCACTGTGTCTTTAAACTGCTGCGTTGGCTGTCTGACTACACTCATCCCTCCAAAACAAAAGCGGCCTGACGTGGGACTAACTCGATACCCGGACGGACCGACTCCAGACAAGGTGAAAAGGTGACGGTGCTGTGCAGTGATGCAAGATGATAAACGAGCAGATTTAAACTGATGTAACAATTACGCAGATAGGATATGATGAAGCGCTGGCAACCCAGTGCTTATTTTAAAGCTCTTTTCATATTATATTAACAACTGCGGAAGCATTTGGTGATAGCTGACATTAGCCGCTACAAGCTGTACAAGTATTCCTGCGTGCCATTCCTCTCAGAGGATTGGGAAAGTGTGCACCGTGTAGGAATGTGACTGCAGGATACATTTAAACGCTAAATGAAGGCAACGACGGGACATTTTGAATTGTAAATTACAGTGTTACATCTTACAGAGAAAAAAAACACTGATGACAGGGATGACAAGACTTAGGTCATGATGAAATCCATTTAAAAAGGAGGAAAGCTTTATAGAGGGAAAAATGCCAGAGGAGTAGCTCTAAATACATTTAAAATTAACTTCAGCACAGTTTCTGTCCCTGTGTGAGCTTCTCTCTCTGATGCCGTGTCTTGCTTTAGGCTACATTTTAAATTGCAGAGCACTAAGGTTAATCAAAGAGGGGAAAAACGCAACATAAAATAATAAGAATAACAGCATTCCCACCTTGCCCTGGATTGGGTCCATTTCAGATTAATTCTCACTTGGCTATATGTAAGCTGAATAATAAAGAAAAGGAGGGAAAGTAATTCACAAGTGTCCATAAACGTGTGGGTGAGTGAGAATCATAAAATCTGCTTGGAGCGAATATATTGAAGAGAAAAATCTGTATGTGTGTGAGGGAAAACATACAGTTATTAGAGAATTACAAACATGGCAATGCAATTAATGGTGCAACAAACGCTCCAAACTCAGTGAAGATTTCACGCTGAGATCTTGTCAGAGACAGACAATAAAACAGAAACAGGGAGGAATATTGATGCTCATGTCAGTGGGAGTGGAAGGGGGTGACACTGAGAGGAGAGTTTATGTGAGAAGATAGTGAGGCTCAGTGTGTGTAAGATCAAGGTCCCGTCTTCAGAGGTCTGTCTCACTGTTTGGAGTGACCGTGAGGCCAACTGTTACCACAGATAGGAGACAGAAAGGCAGGGAGAGTGAGGAAGGCCACTTCTCTCTGGGATGCTCTCAGTCTCCCTTGTATCCAGTTGGCAGGTAAGTGTTTCATTCATATTCAAGAGGGCATGTAACCCCTGTATTGTCTGATTCAGATATAACGGTGGGAAGCACCACATTTAGAGAGGTTCTTTTCTTGGTTTTACTTCAGAAAAAAATATTCTATTTTTGATCAAATTCTGCTGTCAAAGAAATTTCAGCCCAATGGGAGAATTTCCTCTACTGAAAAAATATCTGTTTCCTTCCCATCATTCATCTTTATGGCACTAACAAAGATTTAAAGGTTTTGTTTGCAAAACAAAAAGACTTCTAACAAAAAGGCATGCAAACTCTGAAGAGGTACAACACGCAGTATAAATAGCTGGCTTGGCATGACTTCATCTTGATCAGGATCCTAGGGAAGAATGTTTGGATCCCTTAGAGATCAGTGCCCTCTTTGTAGAGAATTTGGTGTAGTGGGCAGTGGACTTTTAGGAGGAGAAAGCAGGTCAACAATAAATGCCACATAAAAGTGGTGTACATCATCTAAAAGCTGGGAATCTGAAGATTAATTTGAAATGCAGCTCACTGTCAGTCACGTTGTACTCATCATTAACCTCTTAAAATGTTTGCATTTTGAAGTCCATCAACAACTTTTGGTTGATTCAATTTTCTCAACACATTTGATTTGGTGCTGATCTGTGTCTCTCTCTCTCTCTCTCTCTCTCTCTCTCTCTCTCTCTCTCTCTCTCTC
>JAOWBC010000904.1:11401780-11412073 GCA_028566105.1 Hypoplectrus providencianus | reverse complement strand
TTTTTTCCCAAAAAGCTGATATTTTTGGCCTCTGAGGATTCTCAGCTCAAGTACAACAAGTGTAAACTTTTTTGCCACAAACTTGTAGGAAAAAAAAACAGACCGGACACTAGAAGGGCACTTGGAGAGCTCCACTTTGGCCCATCTTGCAATGGTAACCAAACTGAAAGAATTCGAACGTAATTCAGATCCCCTCCAAAATTTAATGGGCTCCTTCTTGGCCCCATGCTAAATCCTTCCACCAATTTGCATGAAAATAAAGGCAGGTTTTCCATAATGCTGCTGACAAACAGACAAAGAAACAAACAAGCCAAACCAAAAACATAACCTTAAGGGCACTCCACCAAGGCTGGCCCTTCCTCATAATTTTGAACAAAGTGAAAAATAATATCTGCATACTTGCTGTAGCTCGGATCAGCTCCAAAGTTTAATGGAATCATCCTTGACCCACACTACAACCTTCCACTGAATCAGGGAAATCAAGGGAGTAGTTTATTCATAATTCAGTTAAAAAACAGACAAAATAATGAAGTAAAACCATACTCCCTTTTTAAGAATATAATCACTCAACAGTTACCAAAGGGTTTGATTGATGTCTGCCAAATTGGTTTAAATTGGTAGACAATTCCAAAAATGATCTTTTGCTCTGGAAACATTGCTTTGGAAAGTTGATTTTGGGAAACAGTGAAGCCCTGTAGGGTGGCTTTTGAATTACAATGTTGGTCCAACTGGTCGAAGACTACCAGGTATCAGTGACAGACAACATCACAATCCGTCGTCCCAACCCCGGATACATTGTTTGCATTTGATAAATAATAGTATTTCCCCAAAAGTTTTTAATCCTCCAACAGGCCGGTACATTCAAACCAAAAAAGGGTCAGGGACATTTTCCTGTCGGACCACCATTTGTCAGGACTGCTGTTGAAATATAATAAATTCAGATCCCATGGCGAAATTACATTTCTCAAAGTAAGGTCCTGGACTGGAAAAATACATTTAAGAGCCCCTGCTGTAAAAGGCATATCTGCAGAATTAACATAAAAGGCAGATTTCATCTGCTGGCTTTAAAACTGAGAGCCCTCAGGGGTGTGCTGGCGGAATAATGGACTTTTTAAACTTTTTGACTTCATTTCCCTCTCTGGGCATGGCAGGTAAGACACAAGCTCACTGACAGCACAGCACTGCTCCCGACTGTGGGCAGCACTGGCAAGCAATTTTAGCTGTCTATATGTGTAAAATGTGACAAAGATTAAATTACTGACGCTTTTCCAGAATGTTTTGACTGCAGAGGGTTAGTAATATATTATGGTATGGGATTAACAGGACATGTTTAAATCAACAACATGATGTGACTGTTCCATTTAAATTCAGTGGAACGGCAGATATGGAATTATTTTAACAAGTTAAATTGGCCAAGTTAGCCAGAGGCGCTGTCCAATTTAGCACAGCACAAAACTAATTGGCTGGAGAGGCTGGGGTAACATTGGGGTCAACTTAACAGTACGTCTACCCTCAAATGGATAGTATACTGATCTGTAGAAATACTCTTTGCTTTTTGTCCATCTGGTTTATATTAAGCTATCATATTTGAGAATATTAATGAACTGTTTAGAGGAAGTCCTTTGATCCTCATCAACCAACTACCTTACCCACAGACCACAGACGGACACTCATTTTTCGAATCTCACAAGTGTTTCATTTCATCATTCCGGCTTTTGATAACATTTTCAATCATGTCTTCCTAATTACTGCATATTTTGGTTTTCTGCTACAATTTTTTTTTTTTAAATACTAATGTTTTGAGGGAACCTAATGTTAACCAAGATGTTGCCAGAGGTCCCAATTTGAAGAACTACAAGCAATCAGAGGGTTAGGCAAAGATCCTTCACTAGGTTGAAGCAGACAGACTGATACAACAGATTCAGATTTCCTCATGTGCTCTTTTTATAAATATGTAAATTACCTAACAATGATTACTACTTAACAAATGTACAACTTCATGCAACATTCGCTACCACTTCACTTTGAGCAAAGATGGTCAACTTTTTGCTTTTTTAAACTGTTTTTTAACACCTAATCAGAGTGGTCTCAGACAATTAATTCACTGAACCACAGGTTTTTTACAACCTTGAACCAAAGATGTATATATAATGACACGTGTGTTATTTTTAGAAAACTCTGCTGCACTGCAGGCCTCTTTAGATAAATGTTTATGTCTGTCATTATGGTTGGTATTGACTAACATTCTGTTCTGTGGTTTAGGCTAGGGCTTTGACACAAGTTAAGTGTTTATAAGAAATAGGCTAACACTGCTATAATGGTTTATTTTTAAAAACATAAAATGAAACAATGTCAAGTTATGTCATATCATATTTTTGGAGTAAGGTCAAATATATTTAGTATGAAAATACAAAACTACATGTTATCTTCTTATATGAGGTTTGCTGTAGAAATGATACCAACATGGCAAGGTAAATATGTTTCTTTACAAGTGTTTTTTAACAGGCAGAATGAAAAGTCAAAAGTGGACAAAATAGTCCAAGCCTCCAAAGGGTTAATAGATCACATGGCTGGATGAACATAAACAGCAATAAACAGTGGTCCGTTTGAACATGATTAATGTCCCCATTTCTAGTCCAGTGGCTCAGACAGTTCAGCTATGTGTTTTGATCATGTCAGGTCTGGATGTGGCCACCATGTGCAGCCTCTTTGATGTGTAAATGGGGCTATGGAGGGCTGTGTGCTGTTTGTTGATGCGGATGTAGGCACACACACACACCAATGCTTGTCCATTTAACAGGGCCTTAAAGGTCATGCCAGGACAACAGAATGGCTGTCTTCACTCATTTAGCCTTGAAACTGTCACTCACTGTCTGCTAAAGCAATGGGGAGGGGGGCGTGCAACATGTTGTTCTGGTGTGTGGGTGTGTAGACTTGGATGTCAGCCGAGACAACAGCTTTAATTTCATCAATAATCCACACACACAAATGTTGCTCTCCAGTTCGCGAGCCATTAAATGGGGCTTCCAAAGATGTAACAACCCAACGTTTGAGTGCTTTTGAAGTGTGAAGATGAACACAAAATAAAACATCCTCCAACAGAAGACGGGTCGTGCTGAATCTGCCTGCGATCGACTGATTGCTCTAACCTGCGTACCTCTTATTCCAGCCTGCTCCTCCGGAGGAGGGAATTAAAGTAGCAGCTCATTAGAGAAGCTGCTTAAGTGAATTGACAGCCAAAATAGCCTGTTCACATTTAGGTGGGAGCAAGGCATGGCAGTGAAACACTAAAACTAGAGCTAATGGCCAATTTACAGTATTAAAAATAAAGAAAACTTCCAAAAGTATTTCCACTGTACACCAGGTAATTATATGAAGTTGCAGGAAAACCACACCAGCTGTGGTTTGTGGATAGATGAGAGAAAAAAAATTCTTTACAAAATTTCCCAACCATGATTCTCCATTTATGAGTTTGTTTTGCATTGTGATGCAATTAAAGTCCTTTAAATATTTCACACAAATTGGTCCTAATCAAGCAGACGCCACTAGTTCCAGGAGACACTGGATATATAAGGTGCTTAAAAGGCAGTGAGCAAATGTAATTGCATGGGCAGACTCTCTCTCGCTCTAACCCCTGGACCCCCACCTTCAGGCCCTCAGTTAAGTGTAATAGTGTATAGTGGATGTGAGAGGGTTTGAGACGAGGTCAGAGCAAGGATCACCAACTAATTACGGTGCTGAGGCACTCAGCCTCCGTCAGATTGTTTAGAAAGCATTAGGGGGGAAACATGGGCTTCCCTGGTGCATTGCACGTAATTAGTTTGGAGCCAAGGTCACAAACAAACACAAGCATGGGGACAAACAACATCCGTACACATACAAAGGAGTACACAAAGACACACACTCTATTCTTCTCTCTGACTTCCTTTGCTCCAAAGCTTCTTTCAGTTTTGCTCTCTCAGGGGCAACAAGGCACGGCATCTATTAATTTCCTAAATGAATAGCCTATCAATTGGTAGTTATTTATGGATGATCACATTTTATGCACAGCACGTGCTCTTTCCTATTAATTACCTTTAGTATAGGGCTCATGATATCTACAGATTCTCAATATTAGGTATAGTTTTAATGCACAGATAAATAGAAACAAAAATGATCAATCAAAATTTCATCATCTCATAGTTCAAATACTGGGTGTGGTTTTATCCCTAAATATGCCAATTTCCATACATCAATAAGCATATTGCCTAATCAATACATTTAAAGACTAACTGCTGTGGTCATTGTCTTAAGTGTTTCTTTAGATTAGGGTCATTGACCCGCCTGGAGAGACTTGGCAGATGCCTCCATAACTGTGCCAGCAGACAATGATTAGAGTAGCTATGTATGGTCCTAGATTCCCCCTTTCGGGCAAAGCAGTTTGGAGCATTTGGTTTGGTCTAACTTGTGAACCATCTCAGAACCTATTTCCTCTTCCACAGGCTCAAGAGCCATGTCATTACGTCACTGAATGAGTCTTTATGTGTCTGCTCTCTCGGCAAGTATAATAACAGCAGACTACATCATCTCCGTATAAATATAGTTCCTGGCTTTGCAAGCATACATTGGCATCCTTAATTGGCAAACCAACTGGTACGACAAACATTTGTGCTGCTTGTCCTGATCAATATGACACAATACGTTGCATTGGTCATAATAATCCTGCTCCCAGCCCTTGACATAAGTGGGTCTGGATTCAAGACTGGCAAAGAATTGGTGCTGCTCTGGTTGTTAAAAAAGCAAATAATAGTTAAAAATTAGGCATAAATTCCAAACCGCCTTGGACCTGCCTTGGCTTTGGTCAGAAAGGGATATGAGACAACCCATGACAACTATTAGAGCCAAGCTGACATACACTTCAAACACTACGCTGTGCACTAAGTCTTACACTTCGTCATATAGCTCATCACACACCAGACCATTCACTATATTCAGTAAAGTTTAGACCACTTTGAACGCTGCACTGTAGATTTTAGGCTTCAGCAAGTATTTTCATTGAATATTATATTGCCACAGTTTCAAAGGCACCTCTGTACGGATCAGCTGAGAAACCCATCTGCACTGACAGGGTACTATCCGTGGTGGAAAACAAAAAACAGAAAAGGACCTGGTAGCAAAAGTGAATAGAGTGGAGTCAAGCCAAACCATGCAGCAAAAATGAGGCAAATGTTTTTCACATTTCCAAAAGTGTGCAAAATAGCATCTACAAAAGTAAAAGCTGTTTATTGCCTTGGAATGCATGCTTTAATCCAGCAGATATGGTAAAAACACATTTTAGGACCGGGCAGAATTAAGGATGGTAAGTATCAGTGGCACTGTTGAGGGCAAATCTTCTGCCAGCCTAGGCAGGCACATTTACAATTGACAGATGGCTCAACCATGACCGCTGAGAGCGAGGTCGATTGAGAAAGCTGGTGGGCAAAGGGGTTTTGGTAGAAATGATGAAACAAAATGAAGTTTGGTGCTGCTGTCTGTATGCAATTATCTGCTCTCCAGACACTCAGACCTGCTTTAGAATATGCAAGACAATCACATTTCTTAAACCCACACAGCAAAGCTGTTTCATACATAATGCTCACAGTGTTGCTGACATCCTGCAGGCTTTAAAACAGACAGGAATAGCAGTCCACTTGGGCACTGCAACACTCAACAATATGCATAGAATTGATTATCTGCAGCTGTGTGCCATGCATGCATGCACTAAACTGAGCAACGATACAAGCTGCATTGTTTATGTACATAAAAATGGAACCCTCAATGGAAAAGAAGTTTATGGCGTAAAACAGAATTCATGCCAGTAAAATGTTCAACAATGTGGTTTTTGGCAGTGAGAGTATTTTGCTGCATTTGCCTTCAAATCTTCATTCATCGCAGAATGACACCAGGCTGATATGTGCAGACAGACAAACAAGCACTTGGTACTAGCTTGACATATAGTCACTTTGTTGTGTTCATGTCAAGATAGATAAATGTTACACAAAGCAAGGCTGATGCATACATAGGAACCTCTGCACCTGGATGTGTGTGGCCTTGCCTGTTCTGATGATAGGAATACAACAGCACATGCACCTGCACGTTACTGTATATACATTTTAACCAGGGCACCCTGTCTCTACTCAGCTGAGTCACCAGGAAAGCTTGGATAAACAAGCACACTTTTTTTTTCCTCATGAACAGCAGCGATCTGATCCCAGTTCTCTCCAAATGTTAAATGCCAGAAAAAGGGTTTTCGTCCTGTGCTTGTACAGTTTCAACATTCGGCAAAACAAACACATATTTTTTCTAACAAATTCTACTCCCATGCAAAAACAAAGCAACCTACTGACTTTGTCAACTTCTCCTTGTGATCTCAAGAACATAGATCTTACTGAACTTTATGTATTTTGTTTTATGATTTCTTGATTCTTTTGATGTACTTTTAATTAATTTGACTTTATAGACATATTGTTTAGTGTTTTCCTTCAGTGGACATTTCTAACATTATTTCTTATACTACGCTTTTTCAAATGTAATTAGTTTATTCTTTTACTATTGTTTTTAACACCCTTTATTTTTATATACCTACTTTTAAGTGTTTATTTTATATTTTATTCTATTTGATAGGTTGTTTAATAGTTTAATAGTGTTTTTCTTCATTAGAGCCTTCATGCTAAAGAATTTCTCATAATTGTACTTGTATGATTTAATTAACCATCAAAATCTTGAACAACCAGGTAGGCAGTAAATCCTCCAACTCTAAGGTCACCAGTAACGTATCTTAATCACAACTAATTGAAATCTAGAATTCCAGCCAGTTAACCACATGACTTCCTGTCATGTGAAACAGTTGCTCTTGCTGCTGATCCTGCTGAAAATCCTACGTCCTCAGTGTACAGCTGAACACAGCTTCCAGCCACTCTCGCCACACTGTTTTGGATCAGTGCTCTGTGTATGTGGAAGAAATCACCCTTTGGTTATCATCCGACCCACCTCATATATAGCTGTTAAAATGCTGTACTACTAGCTATACTGCATGCAAATTTTACATTTCCTAGCTTGCGGGCAAACAGGTGGAGTGCTGAGGAACAACGAAGAACTCCATAACCAGAAAAAAGTAGTGTGGATTTCAGAGAACAAAGCTTTATTTAAAAAAAAAAAAAAAAAAAGACAAGATGTAAAGGAAAATAGAGGTGCTGACATATAGAAGGGGGGCCGTGGGAGACTGAGCATGTACAGTATGCTGAATATTAAAACATAAAACCTTACGTGGGCATTGTGAGTTTGTTCCACAACAACCAGCGTCTTTTTGACACACGTATGCTTACCTGGATGCCGTCCAGCAGTTTGCTCATGCACCAGAAGCTGTCAGCCTCGATGTTCCTCAGTGCCTCTTCCTGGAGACTGGACACATCAAAGTTTTCCACTTCCTCCTCTGCAGAAGACAAAAGAGAACAGAGAGAGATTGAGAAAAAAGCAGTGCAGGGGAAAGAAATGGACAGAGAGAAAAAAAAAGGTCCAGGCGGATGGGAGAAAATTAGAGGGAAATGGGAGGGTGGAAGAAAATGGGAGGGAAAGTTTAAGAAAGGTGGAGGGAGAGAAAAGACACAGAGAGCACTTGAGGTCTACAGCACAGCAGGGGCTCCATCATAAGCCCCACACTCAGACGGAAGAACAAGAATATAGGGTGCAGGGAGGACAAATTCAATAGGGAGACTGGGAGCAAGGGCAGATGTAAGGGTGGGCTATGAAAGAGATGTATAGAAAAAACGAAGACAAATTGGAGCGAAACAATAAAGGCAGGATGAAGCAACGGAGGCAACCTGGCAGCTGAATATGTGTGAAGAACATACAAAGTGCACTAATAGAGCAGCCGAATGATTATCATCTTCTAACAGTGGTTCAACCTTTGTCCACGGTTACTTTGATCATTCAGAAAATGTCACCATCTCCACAGTCACAGCATGCATAACATGTACTTTTTGTATTGCACACAGTGTGAGCGTGTTTAACACATTTTCGAGGAAAAACAAAAGAAATGATGCAACTTTGTTCTGTCTTTGAACTCGCTGGTGTTAATCGCTGCTCAGGATCATGTCACTAACTTTTCAAGAGTAGGCTTTATATTGCACAGTGAAATGTATTATTTTATTTTTATTTTATTGAGGGGAAAATAAGAGTCACAGTTAAGTTGATACCAAGGTTTGGGGGTCATGGTTTCGCATGTAGAAAAAAAAGAAGTAAAAGAAAAAAAAAAACAACAAGAAACATTTTTCAAGACAGTAATGCAAGTGTCAAGACAGACACGATGTACTCGCTGGGGACATTTGGTTCACTGGCAGCTCTGGTGAACTGTTTGTATTAAAACAGGAACATTTCAAACACTCTGGTATAACACTGTAAACACTGAACTCTCAAAAGGCAACAGTTCACAATGGGCTTCAGAACTGAAAAGCATCCATTATACTGAGAAATTGAAAACACCAAAATACTTAATGAAATAACATTAAAAAGACTTTTGTATTTGGTTTAAATAGATTTACCTTGGATTCATTTTAACATTCCAAGTACCAGAATATTCACCATCCCTGTGATCAGCACATCTGAGTGATGCTAATTGAGGTGTGTTAGCTTGTTGGATGAGTTTCCATTCACATATTATACAACCACCAGATCTGGATATTATCACACTTCTGAATGGCCATTTGTCATCGCTAATCATCCCACACATTTGAGCAAGTGGGGGTGAACTTGCCTTCCAGTAGGTTGTTATCAGCCCATTCAAACACCTACTCCACCTACTAGAATGTCTAAGAGGTTGTTAGTAGCCCAATTAAAGACATACTCACTCTAAGAGCAGATCCAACAGGTTCAAACCTGCCGATTCAAAGGCCTCCCCCACCTTCTAGTAGGTCTAACAGGCTGTTATCAGCCCATTCAACACCTACTCCACCTTCTCATAGTTCTAACAGGTTGTTGGTGGCCCATTTAAAAAAATACTAACTCGAATGCAGATCCAAAAGGTTCAAACCAGCCCATTCATATGCCTTCTCTACCTCCAAGTAGGTCCAGCAGGTTGTTATCAGCCCAATCAAGCACATACTCCACCTACTAGAAGGTCTAACAGTTTGCTACTAGCCTTTTAAAAGACATACTCACTCTCCTCGTAGATCCAACAGGTTAAAAACTGCCCATCCAAAGGCCTTCTCTGCCTCCTAGTAGGTTAAGCAGGTTGTTAATCAGCCTATTCAAAAACTGGTCACTGTGACATTACATTTCACTTTCACCATTGTTAGGTTTAGGCACAGAAAAAAGGGTGCAATTTTGTTCAGCTCAGGCCACAATACTACATAGGGCAAAGTGGAAAGGCCAATTGTAACATGGTCAGGTTGGTAATTTGAAAACATGAAGCCTGAAAGTTGTTTCAAATAACATCCTTGACTTTTGTTTCCATAAGTCATATTGTGACTGACTTGCATGCCAGTCCTCTTTGCTAACCTCAGCAAATGTTGCTAACAGCAGGTGGTTAAAGGTTTCTGACCAGAACACTTACATAAGGCGTATTTTTTTGCACAGCTGCATGTACCAAACAGTGATACTGTGGCTGTTTGGTAGAAATACACAAATTTGTTGTAGCCCTGCTCTATTGCTATAATTTTATATTTTATTTTTGTTGGTATTTGTTTACCTTTAGTGACATCTTTTGCATTTCACTCTTAATGCCATTTTTAACTGCCATTTAATAAATATTATTGTACTGACTTTGAATTATGGTCACCTATTAAGCAGATATTCTCTAAATAAATGCACAAAATAAGGTTTGGAAATTTCCTAAAATGCACTGCAGTCTGCACAGAAGACACAATTGCCAAGCAGTGAGCACAGAATTCCCAGTCGTCTCCAGCGGGTGACTTCAACGACGGGTGTCATCAGATGTCATTAACGGCAGCAGTGTGTGACGGACTGCAGGGGCTTTGACGGGCTTCTGACAAGCCACTGACAGCCAGTGGAGAGGAGATGGGACGAGACTGATTAACAATGATCTACAGAGAGAAAAAATAGGAGGAGAGAGGAGCCGGAGAGAGATGGAGAAAAAGAGCGTGTGCGTGCTTATGTGTGTGTGGTCATACTACAGAAAAAGAAAGATCGGAGTTATACATTTGTGTGAGTTTGTGAGCATTCCTAATTCACACTCGCTGTCATATACACAGGACCTGGCAGCTCTGCTTGGTATCCTTGGCAACCCCAGTGGAATGTTGTCAAGGTTGTAATGAGCAT
>JAOWBC010000904.1:11342361-11357943 GCA_028566105.1 Hypoplectrus providencianus | reverse complement strand
AAACAAACCATTAATGAGGTGTTATCTATGGTACATTAGCTAAATCACCCAGATACACACACACACACACACACACAAACACACACAAACACACACACAAACACAAACACACACACACAAACACAAACACAAACACAAACACACACACAAACACAAACACACACACACACACACACACACTGAGCTTAAGTGCTGAGGTGCCCCTCCTCTTCCCCCATACCTGGCTGAGTCCACTGCAGCCAATTCTTTGCAACTTCATACAGCGATATGAGCCTTCACTTCAGTCGAGCACCAAACAAAGCATCCATTAATGGTTAAAGCACCCAGTTGGTAACCTCCCACCACCAAAAAACACAAACAGGCATACACACACGCATACACGCACACCTTTAATGACATCTTTTCTGCGGCACATTAGCTATTGTGCGGTAATTAATGGGAGAGTCATGGCGTTCAAAAAGCCAGTCTTCTCTCTGCAGACTGGGAGCTGTACACCACAACAATGGCTTAATGAGTAAACACACGGCGTGTCTCATGAATAAATTATTTGTGCCTCGCAATTAATTTTCCCTATTGAAGTCTGAAAAAAGCAGGACTGTTACCAGTCTTCATAAATCAAAAAAGGGAGGGGGTCTGAGAAAGAACATGACAGCAACTTTTTGTGCGTTTGTGTGCCTAAGATCCTCTGTAATGTGTTTATTATCCGTGTGATATTATCTGCGTGTGTGTTCAAGTGTGTGTACGTGCCTCACTCGTGAGTTTATATATGAGGTTACATAGGTTTTAGTCTTCAAGCGTGTTTGTATGCACTTGTTTTTTATGTTAAACACAAATTAGTGTTGGTTCTGCTGGTGTCTGGATGTACATTATATATGTACAGCATGTGTATGAGTCGGTATGGTGTGAAGAAACTTACTGAAAGGAGCTTCCACGTTATCGGTCGGACCTGTCGTGGGATTCCAGACCAGCTGAGTTTTCGTAGCTCCTCTGCAAAACAATACAATACAAAGAGTTAATTTGAGATTCGTCACTGAGCTTTTCATCCAAAGCAGATTTTCCTACCCAGCCAAACCAATTAATGACAGGCCGATGATATTCTCTGCCATGTTTTCTCAATATCTGCCAACATTGTAGTTTGTTTTTACTTAATTCCTCATCAAAACTCAGCAGAACCTCATTTGGCATGGCCTCAAATCAGTGAAGGCCTTAAAACCGATAGATTGAAGTGGATACAGTGGTCTTTTGTCAATGTCAAAATGACGTTGGAAACGCACCAACCTGAGAGAAAAATGGACTAAAGCAGCATGAGACCACAACACCACTTTATTTGGTACACCTTGCTAGCTAATAAATTGACAAATTAGGGTATTTTATGATTTTCTAAAGAACGAATAAATAATTGTTTTTCAGTTGTCTGTGTTCCTTGTTTCCCTCATGATTAATATGTATTTACAGCCTGTAGCTGTGTCAACTGTAGTGTGTGGGTCCATGTTTTCAGTTATATAATATCTAACCAGGATACAATTACTCCTCATTGTTCAATATGCATGCAAACCAAGCAATGATGGCTTAGTGGCCTTGTACAACCTTACTGCAATAAAAGAAATCACTTAACCATGACACTAATCATCCCAATCAAAACTATTTTCAATACCATTATCAGATCAGTAAGTCATTCTTGAACATTATTCAATCAATCAACAAGCCAATGAACCATGTCTTCACTGTCCAAACTTCCCATCATGTCTGTCTTTTACTTCACTTAAATATCTGATAGATTTGAAGTGGATTATTAACTGGATTCTCTCCAGGCCAGTTGAGAGATCCGGCAGGCTATAATGTAAAATAAATCTGATGGAGAGGTGCAAATTGAACTTTTAAATTGGCAGAGAGTAGCTCCCTTTGGGTCCATGAAGACCCAAAAAATATGGCTTAATGTGAGGTGCTACAGATATCCAACCCATATCAATCTCCCTTTAACACACACATTGACAGTAAGAGACGGTTGTTGGGTATAGGGATCAGCACTGACTGATATTTAGCAACCTCTGTCTTTTATTTCAACCTATGATTAGTGAAATGAATTTAATAACTGCAATAAGGCTTTGCGAGATGCGTTCATCAACAGAGCTAAAGGTTTAGTGAACATTTTTGGCTCAGGGCTTAAATTTCATCCTATTAATGCCATGATGTCTCCACCTGGTTCATTAGAAAGGATCTGATTTGCCAATCTGTCTGATGATGAGCCTTTTTTCAGCTTTTTATTTCTTTCACATTTTCCTAACAACATATATTTTTTACTCAAAAAACTATTCCTCAAGGGAAGTAAAATCATTGCATGACCTTGTCTACCAGGACCGGGCAGCTTAGGATATTCAAGATGAATGACTGTGCATTTTTCAGCAGTATTTCTTAAGAAGCAGGAGGTTCTTGGATGAGTTTGCGCTAACATTAACTCATCCATTATTCACAGATAGGTCTCCCTCTGCCCGGGCCCCTGCAAGTCTACACCCCCTATTAGCATTCAACAAGACGAGTTGCCACAGCCAAACTGAGGCAAACATAAAAACGCAAAGGAAATCTCTTCACTTGTAATTGCGCTGTCACTGTTTTACCTGCAATCCAAGAGTGAGGGGACAAGGGGAAATTGATTTCCGTACAAATGAAATGGCACAGCCTTAATATACTTTTCTGGGTTAAAAAAAAAAAAAAAAAGATACAACTGTACCTAATGAATAAGCCAAATTCTCCCTCAACTCTTATTCAAGGCACAGGCTATAAATTGATAAGCCCTTCGCACAGAGTGAACAATATTGATTAGCGCTGCCAAATGACTCTGCCTGGCTTGTTCTTTAAGGCAAATGCAATGGAGAGTCAGAGACAGATAGCAGAATAGGAAATAGCAATCAGCTAAACAGCAATGGGCTAAGTCCATTGGCTAAATTGAGTGAAACGCATTAGAGCTTGTTCAGCTGATGGGAGAAGCTATTTATTCACTATAGTTCCTGTGCATCTTCCACTTAAAATTTCTCCCTTACCTTGTCCCCAGTGACTTTAATTATATAGAAATTCAATACAGTGATCTAGTGCACAGCACAGCTCTGCTGGTTTCAGAGGGAGTCAGAGCCCCACAGCATGAGAAGGTTTCGATTACCTGTGCAGCAGCGAGTCGCATTAAAAACATAGATGAAAAAACTCTCTCAGACATGACACAGGCCATAAAAGTTGCAAAGCAAAGGTGCTGCAGGTTTTCCATGGATTCTCTTTGTGTCTTTTGCTCCTTTTCTTCCCTCTCCTCAAGACTACAACAAGTGAAAGACAATGTTTGAAAGTGTGTACCAGATGCTAACTTGTGAGTACAGCCGTAGGAAATATGTTGATTTCTACTAAAGCTTCTGCTTCTCCATGAATCGGTGGCTTTCAGCTGTAGTTAGCAATGTGCTTGTAATGTACATTACAATTGCAAGTTTTCTAAGATTGACACAATTATCTTTTTCCATAAACATGCAACTGGTTTTGTTCTGGTTCACTGCCTAATTCTGAACCATTACATTGTATTTCCAGCAATTATATATTGGTCCAGCACCTGAAAGTTCAAACCAAAAATTGAAAGGCTTGCCTTGAGCTGAAGCATGAAATTAAGTGGGTGTCATAATCTATGTATCAGGAAGAAAGGACAGAGTATGACATACTGGTCTTCTACGTATTCTCATTAAATAGAGTTGGTTGTTTTTTGAATAAAACAAATATCTGTAATGGCCAAACAAAAGCTTGCCTTCCGACTGCTATTGTTTATTTTTTGCTGGGCATTGTGCAATGGCCTTCATTGATGACACATCATCACAATGGTCCAGCTCATAACTGGTGAAAATATGGGTTGGTTGGTGATATGGCACCAAGGTTCAAAGAATCCTGAGCAGAATCAGTTAGAAAAACAGAGCTAATTTAAGACAAAATCCACCAGTTTCACACATCAACATATTCTTACAAGCCTTAGGGAGTAATACTGCTCATTTGACCAAACATTAAGTCAATATTGGCCTAGGCCAGAGACTAAAAGTGTAAAAATGCATAGCTAATAGCTGGAGGCTACATGGGCCAGCATTTGGAGTAACACTGTGGAGAGAGTCGGCTACAGGTTTTGACAAGAAGTAAGAATTCTTGAATTTAAATGACAGTTTTTCTGGTTCTGTAGCATTGATTTTGATCATTCTGAATTCTCTTTAACATCCAACATTACATGAGTTCATGACTAAATTGATCGATGCACTGTTTTAAATTATTTGTGTTTCCAATTCATTAGAGAAAACTCGTATCAAGCAATAGCCCATGATTCTGCCATGATATAATACAAGATTAATGCCAGCATAAGCAATATTGATTGACACTGTGGTCCTGTCTCTGTGCTGACATTGTGCCCAGTCCCAGCGTGGTTCATTAAAGTACATCCGTTTTTTGTAGGCTCATGAAAGATTAATTTATGAGCTGTGGCAATTGACTGCAACTACGGCATGTCAAAGCACATGTGCATACATTTTTTAATTTGCATCAACTTTCACATTCCCCACCGTAATTCAGCTTTAACATCTTTGAATCTTAATGCCCGCAATGACATGGAGCAGAAGCAATAAAGTTATGTAGAAACCATTTCCAACAAAGTCCAAGACTTTGAGGGTGAAATTGCTATTTTATGCGCACTACATTCATTACTCTCCTAACAGCTAGTCAAGGGTGCCTCTCCTCTTGCCTTGCACTTTTTGAACCTTCATTTGCACTGTCAGACAAAGAAATGAGTCCATGAATCTTGTGGGCTCAGGCTTAATTAAACTATGTTATATTCCCCCCACCTGGCATTAATCTCACCATAGGGGGTTATAGAGAGGAGGGGTGAAAGGACGTGAGGCACAAGTTAGCTAATAGTCCCTACATCCTGATGCTGCAGTGATCTCCAAACAGCCCTGTCTCTTTTGGTCAAACACTTTGTATTGCAGGAAAGGCTTGTTGGAGAGGGAATGTATGCACTTAAGAGGCATTCTTGCGTGTGGGTAGAAATGCAGAAAGGGCAAGGGGCAAATATTTACTTGGCACCATGTGGCCAGCAGAACAAGCAGATGTGCCCAATACACCCATACATCACAGACAGAAAAGCGCTCACACAGCCTCTACTCATGAAAATCACTACCTTCCAAACACTCTCCAGCAGAGAGATGGACCACTGCAGAATCCAAATCACAGTTAGCCCAACGTGAGCCCAGATGTCTTGTAGACCCAGGTAATACTGATGCACTGTGATGGTACAGTGCATGAAAGGACAATAGGTGTTTTCTGAATGCAGGCAGGAACTTTTTTATAGTTCAAAGAGTAGAGTTCTGAGAACCCAACCCCCTACACTTTTCTTGTGTCTGCACAGCTTGGATAAGCAACAACTGTAGTTCTTAGAGAGTGATCAGAGTGATCCAGGTTCTTAAAACCTCCTGAGGGACTCTTTTCAATCCTACGTAACTAATAGTTCAGTGAAATGGCAATTCTAATGAGAAGATGCAGAAAAAGAACTGTAAGGTTGGTGTACAAGGTTGCATGTATGTATGTATGTATGTATGTATGTTGAATGTTTATTGGTTGAACACAGCCAATGTAGCACCAGCCATTTCTAAGCTCTTAACAATAAATGGAGGAAAGCCCCTAAAGTATCAAGGATCGACAGCAAAGTTCAGGCTATACTTAATATTGATGCAATTAGACAATAGACTTATCCTTTCTGAATGCAAACAGAAAAAGGGCTCTTAATGTGCATATTTCTTGGATATGCTCCCCAGTTGGGGCAGTTCCTCTCAGGAAGACCAGGGAACCATTTGGTCCCCAAATACCTAATGGTACATTCTATTCTTAAGGTTTTGTTGCATAATTTTCTTCCAGTTTTACCAGTTTTAATTACTCCTGCTTTGAGTGAAAACCTGCAATACAAAATCTAATCCATCTGTAAAAAAAAGCCTGTGCTGTGATGCTTTATTCTAATTCAAATATGCTCTCCTAGGAAATGTGTCTATATCCCTGTTTCCTAAATGCTTACGATATACCTATACTTATCTCAGCTGCAATTTCAGAGAAATTATTTCTGAGGAATAAATCTCCATTCCCCAACGTGGGCAGAAACAGAGAGGACAACATTAGGATAGTTGACGTACAGGCTAAATTGCAGATGTCGTTTCATTAGTGTGAGGCTAGCTCATCTCTCAGAAAGCATATCTGACTCTCTAGGGCATCTCTTGTGCATTATGAATGAGACAGCCCAAGCCCTCGCTCCAACTGGAATAAATTAAAGGCATTTCATGACATTTTGAAAATTAAGCTGTTGTTTTTGCTCAGCGGGCACTTGTCACAATGTGTGTGGAAGGAAAAAAAAACTTTCTGCAACTGTCCCGGAAGGCGACGAGGGACTAGCTGTCCCCGTCACTTTCAGTGAGCAAATTTAACAATGCAAACAAGCCATTTCTGGCTGACAAATTTGTCACTCCCCTCTATGCATAGTAATCTGAACAAGTAAAAAAAAAAAAAGAAAAAAGAAAAAAAAAAAAACACTAATTGATGCTGTAAAGACATTCCTTTAAGAGGTCTCTACAGTCTCTACAGAAACAATGCAGAGGCAACTCATTAAAGCAAAAAACTCAATTTACAGTCAATTCACCCCACAGGCAATCATTTCAAAGTATACATAAAAAAGTGCAAGCGGGGGCAAACGAAAACAAAATTTCCCTTGTGGGAGCAATAAAATATCACATTATTATATACATGCTTTAGAATTAGTGTGATCAGTATTGTGGGTGTTTATCACACTGGCAGGCACAGAACTCGGGGGACTGGTCTGGAGAGACCGTCTCAACCCTGGAGGAAGCTGTATTCCTCACCGGCATGAAAAACACCTGTAACATCAGCAATGTGCAACTCAAGGGCAACTGCCGCAAGTCTTTCCTCTGTGTCGACGGTATTCCATTATGCATGAACTTACAGGGGTGCACTTTGTCTTGGCTGGAGTTAAGCTGGGGACCACAGGGGGTGATTAGGACACCATGTACCTTCTGTTGAACACCCCACAACAGCTGCTCTGATGTGGGACCCTCCGAGGTAATGAATGCTCAATGACTCTTAAAACATTCAGAGGGCAAAATATAACTAAATATCATGTTTGTGTTCCATTTGAACTTATTTAAACAGATAACGACTGTATTATGAAACAACAGCTAGTAAGAAAGCGAGGGAAGGTCATTTCACATGAACACAAAGTGGAGTTTCCCTTGCTGACAGCAGCGCAGGTGAAGCAGGTGGGGTTGGGTGCTTCATTAAAGGCCACCTCGACTGGTACATACTGAGAGGAGAGGATGTGTCTTATTCACCTCTCTGGCCCAGATTCTCTCAGCCTACATGGGGATTTGAACCATTTATTTAGGTCACACGACCATTTCTTTAACATTTTGTGTGTGACAGATTTTCAAAGGCTTCTCCAAATAGGAAAACCTCAACCAAAAGAATTGCACTGACACATATAATGATGTCTGACTCCTTTGGTGAGTCTGCTGATTATTGCTAGTTCAAATATATCTGTAATCACAGCAGGACGGAGAGGAACAAGTGGTGTAAAGGTTTTAATGTAGCTGAGATAACAGAAAATATGACTTTAGAAGAGAGCAATGATGGATATTATGTATTAGAGCTGCCATTTCCATTAAAGATTTATCTGCCCATTATTTTTTTTTCAATTAATAGATTAGCCATTGTATATATGAAATGTCCAGATATAAAGAAAAATGTATGTTGCAATATCCTAAAGCCCAAGGTGATATGGATTGCGTTGATTTATTTGACCCAAAATCCAAAGATATTCAATAAACTATCATATCTAAGAAAGAAGGGCATCAAATCAAGCGCCTGACAGTAACCACTGGCAAATACTTTGGGATATCGGCAACCAGGGTTGGCCTGTCTTGGTCTCCCAGGTTGGGCTGAAATAAATATACCGCACAGCTCAGCACAGTGTAAGATTTCTTCAGAAAATCTGTCAAACTTGGGCCCCTTTAAATTCAGTAGCAAGTCTAGTTCACCAAAAAAGCAGTTAAATCTTAGTTGTTTACGTCTGGATAACCATTGCTTCATGGACCTCTAACATTTATGCTTTTGAGCTTAATATTGTTATAAGATGACATACAGCTGTATTCTTGATTACTCAAATAATAAGGTAACTAAAAATGGAAACCATTGGGGAATAAAAGCTGATGCTGACTTGCCAAGATTTTAAAACTTAGTATTGATCCCTGAAATCCTTATATTGGAAAGTTGAAACATGCTAATAAATGATTTATGGAGTATCAAAAAAGATTGATTTTCCAAGAGTCAATGTTGTAGCTCTGTAATGGAAAGAAATAAGGACATACATTTAAGTGCCAGCACTAGAATCGTTCTTTCTTTCATAAAGGACAGTTTGCTTTCTGAGTGAACCAAAACATTTGAGGTCTTGGAGCTAATCTGGAAGAGTGAGCCCTCTTTCTATAAGCATCCAAGCAATATAAAGTGGTTGTGTTGGAAAAATAAAATCAAACAGAGTAACTATATGAGTGTGTGTGTGTGTGTGGGATTGTAAGGCTGTATTTGATGGTGTGCACCTGCACTTCTTCCATGTCGGCCTGTCTACTTGCCTGTCAGTCAGTCTACCTGCCAGTGTGCATGGTTCTGTATGAAGGCCAGTAAGGAGAATAGAAGACAGCGAAAGCGCTGTCAGTCAGTGCTGGCTGAGCAAGGCGCTGATGGGAGCAGGTGGGAAGACGGTTGGCGGGCCGGAGCCATGCACTATTCAGGCTTCATTCAGACGGAGCGCGACCACTGGGGCAAAACACCACAAGGTTCTCGGCAAACACACACGCACTCACGTGAATACCACACACACCTTGAAACTAGGTTTTGTAGTGGGATGTACATAAGAAAAACAAAAATCAAGATGACTGTTTCAAACTTAAGTAGCACAGCGATAGTTGTGCGTCCATCAATTAATGTCTACGTGCACTTTGAAGATTTGTTTGAGAAAACTTGATGTAAACAACAAATTTCTATAAAACTTTTGAAAATGCCCATGAAAGTTGATATGCTCTTTTGAGGTCTTTTTTAATAAATAGCTTATCAAAGCACTAAGTGCTAAGCACTGAAATAACCTGTTTGCGCTCTACCAGACACCAAAAAAAAGAAAAAGAAATGGTTGCCCAGTTAAATCCAATTCCTAAAAAAAAAAAAAAAAATCACTTAATTTTCTCTCCTGGGTGGCCAAAGTTGTTTTTTTTTAACCTTTTTGTGATTTTTCCTTTTCTCTCCAGTACAATCTCTCTGCAGCTTTGTTTATTTGCTCAAAAAGAACTGATGGAAACATCCCTAATTTGCTTATCTTAATGTGACATTTCAAAGTTTAATGAAACTTTATCAGAAACATGGCTGATCATTGATTTTAACACTTGCTTAAGAGGTTAAGTTTCTTTTGAAAATGCAAAACTGCCGGGTCCAGTTTGTCATATAAAGTGTTGTCATGGATCATATTGCTATGGTAAAAAGTAGCTAAGGGCCATCCATTCTTCCCATGTTGCAGGCATTGTCCCGATGTCATCTGAAGCTATTTTGCCAGTGAGGTCAGAAAAACAATACAATCAGGACAGACACCTTTATCATGCAGTGTATTAAAAAGTTAAGCTCCTCTCCTATAAACCTTGAATGCTGTGAGAGAGTCCTGAACGGTCTAACTCATCTAGAGGACAAAGTGATGGCGCCAGGGAGCAGACGGCTCGTAAACTAATGGGACTCTTGTAAAAAGATACTCCCCCCTGGATTATACCTGCTCAGGAGGCCTGATGGATGGCCCAGATGGCTGGGAGAGGACACCGAGCATAGATGAGTGTACAGGTGTGACAATGAGTGTGTGCGGGAGAATGTGTGAGTTCTTTTGTGTGCTATAACACAGGCTTGTATAGTCAATTTCCTGTTTGCCTTGTCGTTAACTGATTTCAGATGACACAGGATCCAAAATATCTGATCTGGTGTCATTTTTTATGAAGGAATATGAAGACATTTGGAAAATCTGTAATGCTATTTTCGGGTAATGGTTGTTTTGGAAGGAACACATACCCACACTCCACTTGTAAATATGCGAATTATATCCAGTGTAAACTCAAAGGATAATGAGCTACAACAGTACAACTGGTAATTGTTCAATGAAAATAGTCATACTAATAAGACACTTAAACATCTTTTTTCAAACGCTACTTAACTGAGAATTTTTATACCTGAATGCTACTTAAGGGTATTGAGCTCCGCCAAGGCCAATGACACAACAATGCATAACAATGTTAAGATGTTGTTTTCTAGCATCGATGTATTCATGAGCTTTGAGTCTTAAGGTGGAAACAACATGAATACAATAAAGACATGTTGTATATTAATTGCTCAGAATGCTGAAGGAACATATTGACAGCTGTTGTCGGATTGTAATGTGACAACAAAGAGCAAAAGAAAGGGATTGGGTGAGTCCTGGTCTATGACAACTAAGAATACCCAATACCCAACTAAGATTTCATTTAAGTGCATATACTCTGTGATTCAGATCTGTTCCTAAATGTATAGGGTTCTTCCTTGGTTCTACACCTTCCCAAAAAGATTCATGAAAATGGAGCAGTGAATTATTCTTTTAATCCTGGTGACAGACAGTTAGACAGGCGAACAGACAAAACATGTCTAACATAATCTCCCTGGTAGGTAGTAAAGCATGTTGAAATTTGATTTCCTATTAAGATATATGTTATACTTTACACTTAAAAGGATGACCCCTTTTCGACCAAGGCTAAACTAGTTCTTTACCTGGGCTATTGCTGGTTCACAACAGAACAACCAAAGTGCTTTTTCAGTGGCATGGAATGTACAAAAAAGTATTTTCCCATATGGTTATTTCACGCAAACAATTTAAATTAATGGCTTATTTCTATGTGCTTATTTTCTATGTCTGTCATTCTCAAGACCTGAAATTTGTGCATCAAGATGGAAAATTTTGCCCATGTTGCCCAGCCCTAATTGGAAAATGTAAGTATTTCTGAATTTCTTCAGCAAATGGAATGTACTTGGGTTAAGGGCTATTGATTGAACAAAAAAAAAAAACAGTTAAAGTGGTCAATCCGGACATTTTGGAGACTCAGTGACTTACTTGTGAGGTAGACCAACTCACAAAACCAATTTACTACTGGATATTTCACTATCTTGAAATTTTCTCTGGAATCAAAACCAACATAATATTTACTTTCTTGGTTGTAATGTGAACCAGGGGTGGTATAAAAAGACTTCTGATGCTAGCCTTGGGGAAAGAAAAGCAAGCCTGTGACATAGAACTGTATTATTATTAATGTATACATTTGTAACACCATTTAGCTTGTCAGAAAACCTAACAGTATTTATTTAAAACACATACACACACACAAACACACTGCTGATTTTATGGTCAGAAAATAAACTGGAGGTTTAAACTCAAACTGTCTGCAGAGGACACATAGAGCAGCACTTCCCAGTGCCCAGCAGAGAACAGGTGTGGACTGTAAGGGCTGAAGTGTGTTCACTCAAGCATCACTTAGAAAAGAAAGGATGAACAATTCACATGGAAGACCACCGTGTAACATCTGAATAAACTAAGCCAGACAAGCTGGGAGGCTACTGACACAGGAAGACAGCTGGAGGTTGGACCAACCCTATTAAGTCAGGTGCTTTGCCTGGGGACATGCGCGAAATCAGCACACACACACAAACATTCATGCACGGATGCATACATACACCGCCGACTGTTAGCACCGTGCAAGGAACACGCTGTGGAATACAATTTTAAACCAGAAAAAAGGGAAATAACAAAAACACTGTGACTTCAAAATTCAGCACTTTTCAGTTTCCACTTTCTAACAATAGAGTACAGTTCATTCTCTCTTTTTCCCCTCTAGCTTTCATCAAATGGGGCTATTGATGTCTTAAATAAAAGAGGTCTTTTGAGAATTCACATGAAAACATTTCTTCTGTGAAGATGTCACATTTTCCTGAGATTTACAGTGGAATGCTGCATTTCCTCTTCTCCTACACTTCCCGAGCCTGTGACAAACCTCTAAAATTGTCACACATGGACAGTACTTTCAGACGAAGCATTAGCACTGAGTTAAATTGAATTACATCACCTCTTCCCACTTTGATGGCGGCTATTAACTTTGCAAACAGTGCTGATGGTAAGCCTATCATATGGTGGCTTCTGTGTAACAGGATTGCAGGATTGTGGCAGTACAGAGTTTGGAAAGTAGCGGGCCTCCGAAACATAGTTGCTGCAGTGAGGGTGACGGTGGTTGGGGAGAAGCGTATTGTAGTGGTGGAGGTGTAACAAAGAGCTGCAGCACCCCCAACAGAGGGTAGAGACACACCGACAGGAAGCAAGGCAATAAAAGGAAGTGTGCATGTGTGTGTACTGTTCTTATTTTTATGATTTCTGTGTTCCTTTTGTTGATTGGAAGTCTCTGCATGTGTATGTTCTTGTATATTGTGTTGATGGCCAGTAGATTGAGACCGTGGATCTGCTCCCACACATGTTCACATACGTGTGGGAGTACATGTGTAATTTGTGCTGCGATACATTTAATGACAACATAAAGGGAGGAGAAAGGAGTACATCTGGAAGAGAAAGACGAGGAGACAAACTAGTAAAGCCACTGATGAAAAGGGGAAGTAGAAGATAGAGTAAGGCTAAATTGCCAGGAAGGAGAAGAGGGGAAAGGACTATTGCCATAGCAACAGCAGTATTTCTGCCATCCAGTAATAACTGCTTGATGTCAGATGCCAGTTCTTGGTCTTGAAATCAATTAAAAAGAAATATATATGCAGGAAGTCTGTCAAATCTGGCAAACTGACTTATGGGCCACCACAGAGCAAGTGGCTTACAGAAGGTGTGCAACACTAAATACAGTCTGGAGAAAAACACCTTACAATGGATAGAAACACACATAAATACAGAAAATAAACCACATACATAAACACTGCAAAAATAGGTTTTGTTTAGTAGCGGAAAGCTCAAAATTGAAAAGCTAAATGCTGTTACAAATGGTAAAATAAGAAAATATGTCAATAGAGTTGAATTTTTTTCCCCTTGTCGTTTGTACACAGTGACTCACTAACCAGCATCTAATAGCTTTTTCTCAAAATGTTCCAGGAACTTTGGCAACAAAGGAACTGAACTAGGAGCTAAAAGTATATTTGTACTTTCACACTGATGAAGAATTTAAAAAATGGCAATGGTGACATCAGACACACACAGATTTATTCTGTTGCTCCTTGTAATTAGGGCTGGGAAAGTAATGTAATTTATATATTTTTGATTACAAGTTTTAAAAAGAAAGAAAAATAATCAAGTTAAAATTATTCTTGTGCTACATTCCCTTTCACTGTGATCTTGTTTCCTCTTGTGTTATGAAACTGTAGCTGGTAACAATAAGTAACAAACTTTTGAATATCGTTCACCAAAGTGTTGAATATATATTTAGTTGTTTTTAGTAGGTTGTGGAGGTGCACTACAAAATATATTATCCCATTTATTTCTAAATGTATTTATATATAATTTATTAAATTTTAATACAAAATCTTAACTTGTGTTTTTTTTAATTCTAATAATCAGTTTAATTATATTTAATAATCAATAAAATCCACCATTAATTACACTCGTTTTAGTCAATAAATGCATAATGTTTGCAAAGTTGATGTAAATGAATTATTATCATAAAATGATTTTACTTACTATGAGGTTTGCCAATGAGAAGCCTTACAATCGTAGCTCGCTAAATATTCAAGTATATATATCAGTGTAATATTTTCAGTTGTGGTAAGTGGTACATTAACAAGCAGTGAAGAGACTGGCTAAATCAGTACATTTTTTTCTCTTTTTCCTCTCTCAGTATAACTCCCTACTGGCTGCGCGTTGAGTGGGTGCTGTGTTCAGGTTCATTCAACAGACAGGCTCGCCTCAGGACATCAGGAATAATTAGCTGAAATCAACCTGACATCAATCACCCTACTCTCACATACGCACAGGTCATCACCTTCTACATGACCTTACATGCTAAACAGGCCGCTGTCACAACCTGTCGCAAGGCTCAATGGAGAGAGGGAGAGAGGGAGAGGGATACTGACAGGGATGAGAATGCAAAGGAGATCATGAAGGCAAGTTGGGCGACTGAGCCCTGACTGCTATACGGGGGAAAGTTTAACATACTCAAAGCGTGAACACTATAACTTGCCTTGTGAACTCTGCTTCGCCCTGACAAGCCTCTAACACAAAGTGCAGGTAGCTGTGATGCTGAGTTATGGGCTTAGTCTATCATTTTAGAAAATCCCACACATTCACACGATAACCAGCACGCTCCGAGGGGGACAACACACCTGTGGACTCCAGAGACTGGCAGTCCCGACATGTCAGGGGGCTTGGCCCAAAAACATGGCTGCCTCTGCGATTAATTACACCATTCAAGTGTGGAACCGGCCAATGGATCATCCCGACCCTCTCTTCCTTTGAGCTCAAGGACAGTCGGTCGTGTTTCTCTATACATAAGGGGGCGTCATCGCCGCTGACACTGTCCACTGGTTGTGGGGAGTTCTATGAGTGTAAATGTGTCATAGACAGTGTGTGGGGACAATGACTCCTGCTTTAAGGACAGGGAGTTTAATCCGTCTTGTCATCTTTGTGTGAAGTGCAAACTGTAAAAATCTGCTCATGTGTGGAGGGTTCAAATGTGAAAGCAGTTACATCAGTATTTCACAGCAGACATATTCATACCCAAAGAAAGCAACTGTTTTTAAAATTACCCTCAACTGAGAGAAAGCAATATTATTTATTTTTGTCCCGGAAATATTTTGTTCCAGCTGGCTTCCTTAAGATGGTGGCAATTTTCATTTCTTTACATTTCTGTATTCTCATCCATATCCCATTCTTTGCTGCTGCAATGACCCAATTTCCCCATGGGGATCATTAAAGTTTCATCTTATCTTATCTTATCTGCCCCTATCCCTCTCCCCTCCCCTATCACCCCTCACCCCCTCCCCAATCCTTCACTTAATTATGTCCCGTGAATGAAGTTCATCTTTCATGCTGCCAGCAGCCGGCAGCGTGGCTCGCCCGTTCTGGGCTATCTAATCATGGCGCAGGGACTAAACTAAATTTAGACAGGCGGCTTGTGATGCCTGGCAGGCCCTAATGGGGGCTGACACCTCAAGACACTCTGCTGATGTACAGGGTACACTCTGCCCGTGCGGGCCGCAACCACGTTGACTAACGCTGACGACTTGTGAACCAGTTTGTTTTGTTCAGAAAGTTTTCAAGGGGATCACACGTAGAGGTGAGGCGCTGTGCTGACTAAGGCCATTCAAACTTAATGAAATCCAGCATTTACATTTTAGGATCTTAGCCAACGCTCCTTGTGTGTGTGTGTGTGTGTGTGGGTGGGTGTGTGTGTGTGTGTGTGTGTGTGTGTGTGTGTGTGTGTGTGTGTGTGT
>JAOWBC010000904.1:11302397-11342162 GCA_028566105.1 Hypoplectrus providencianus | reverse complement strand
GTGTGTGTGGGTGTGTGTGTGTGTGTGTGTGTGTGTGTGTGTGTGTGTGTGTGTGTGTGTGTGTGTGTGTGTGTGTACGTCAAAGTCCTCTACATGTCACAACAAAAGTAGTGGCATCAAGCGGTACAAACACACACACACACACACACTTTTATTCAAATTGTAAACCAATCAGCCATAGCTGTTGACAGAATATGATTTGTGGATGCAGGTTAACATGCTGGTCTAGATAATATATCAGTGGCAATGCAAGTGTGATCATCATCAATCATTATTATAACAAATGTACTGACTGAGGGAGAGCTGAGTGGTGAATTGCATATAATTCAAGGGAATTTTGACTTTTTGCAAATTGGAGCCTTACTGACAAGCCAATTTATCAGGCAATATTAGCTTATTACAAGTATATAGGCATTGACAAACATGTCAGCAGATAAATCCCAGTAAAAGTCAGTTCAAAGCTGTCAAAATATATTTTGAATGAATTAGTTTATTTAAAAAAAATTGAAATCCAAGATTAACTTTCTTATTTACAGACTTCCCTTACTTGCCTACATATTGTATTTTTTAAAAACCGAAAACAAACAATATACAAGACGTAGTTGTCATAAATTGACTTTAAGCCATTTTTTTATTAACTTTCTGTCATATTTTAAACATATATTTTCACAGGAGGGAGGATTTCGGTCATTAGACGTCTGGAAACAAGCTGAGCAAATGTTAGGGGCAGCCTTGCTTCAGCTCCTTAACTGCCGAACAACTTTGCAGAAACACTGATTTTCAACATTAAACTGCTTTTTTAGCATCTTTGCCAATTTTAATCATGGGGGCAGCTTATTCGGGAGAGGAGGAGACCTCTGCAGGTAATTCAGCCCCTGATAAAGACCTCCTCATTGTCTGGGTCTTAAGTTATCGTAAAAACAAGCTGAGCAAACATGAGCAGAAGCTCAGTTAGCAACCCCTCTGCCAGTCAGCCAAACATGAAAAGAAATTTAGATGATTTTGGTAAAACTGCTTTATTGGCTATTTTTTACTAGTTTTAATCACTGGGAGTGTTTGTTGAGAATAAGAGAACCTTTAGTAATGACAGCATTGCCCTATCTTTTGTTATAGCTTTGACTGTAAGAGGCCTAGTGGCAGAAAATGACATCTCAAAGACTCTCAGAAAAACTCTCAAATATCTATAGGAGTATCCACTTCCAGAATCCAGAATCAGTTGGTCTGTACTGAAAATGTGATTAAATAAAGCCTTCCAGTAACTGGATTACACCCTCTGGTTTTGGATGTGAAACAGATGAGGAAGTGTTGAATATGCATTTACAGCAAACAGCAGAAACAGAGCAGATTAGAAAGCTGAGAACAGTCTGACTAAAATGTGATAAAGTATACTTATACAAGACGATCTGAATAAAAGGCGTGTTTCTAATAATAGCCTATCTCAAATGAATGCCTGGTAGCCTCTTCAGTTGTGGTAAATTAAGACCACAGCCATTATTTGAGAATGGAGGCTACGGTTTTTAAACTGTGTCATTTCTGCAGTGAAATATCTCCAACACACTCTTGTATTTAGCATATTTAGGGTATTTAGACAGGCACATAACCCATTCTCTTGCTAAGCACTGCACTTTTTTAATTCTCTCCCCTGGTTTCACTTCATGCTCTCCTTCTGTCAGCCACACTCTCACACTTTGCAGCAACATTTCATTTACACTCTTTATCTGACGACAAACAGATCTGAACTCAAATAGCCTTTTAAACAGAGACTAACAGTTTGAATCCACACAGTTTGCTTCATGAGTCAGTCTCCGAGCTTCTACCAAACTGATTGAGGTCATGGGAACCCACTTCTAACTTTAGCGTTGTTTTTCTTTTCACAGCATGTACCAGTCCTCTGTCCTCACAATTCACAGACTCAAAATCCGACTGGCTTTTGACTGATCTAGCAAGACATCATATATATTGTGATTTAATTATATCATGTTTAGATCACTGAACTCTAATCCTGCATTCTTTCTAACGGCCAGCAGAGGGTGACACCATTGGTTGCCAAAAGACATCTGTTTACGTTCTTATTTCTCGCTTGATGTATTACTTCAGTAAACATCCTCAAAATGTGCTTATCCCTAGTTACAAGTCTTCTTCTCTAAAGCATGATGTGGTGACATTATGAGTTAAATAGATACTTCTTCAGAGGGATATAAACTTGTGCCAAAAAACTGACGGCTGCCCTCCACTATCCATGGAAGACATCTCCAGCTCCTGCTGCCTTAACAGAGCCAAACACATTATCAAGGACTCTTCTAACCCAGCACATCACCTGTTTGACCTGTTGCCCTCTGGCAGCCGCTGCAGGTCCATCAGAGCATGCACCACCACACTCACAAAAAGTGCGTTCCGCTGGACCATGAGATCTCCCAATACCAATAAACAACCGACACCTCACTACGAGCTTCTATGCAATAATTATCTAAAAACAAATACAACCTACCTGCGCTACATGGACCTTGCACTGATTTTCTTTGCCACTAACTGTCTTAACTTCATTTTACTTTCTTTAATTTAAAAAACTGGCACTGAGTGAGTGATCTGTGTATTATGAAGGGCTGAATGTATTCTGAAACTTTTTTGGTTTATATTTATTGTTAAACTGCACTGATCAGGTGAAGCACCCAAAATTTGCGTAAAATGATAATAAAGCTTTCTGTTTTCACAGTATAGTGGAAGAGAAACTGTTAAACTATGTGTAAACATGTAAAATGCGTTAACAAGTTAAAAACTAGCACTGCTTGGGCACAGATTACAGATTACATGTGTGCAAAAGGCCAAAACACACAGAAAAGGCTATTTTTATAAAAACAACTATGCAGGTGTGGACTTGGCAACAAGTTGATGAGCAGCAGTGGCCAAAACTTAGTTTCAGAGGACACAAAGTCAGCTGGAAAAAGAGAGGTCTGCAAGGATTTCATGGCCACTGGGGTGGCAGTGGTAGCAAAAAGTCTCTTGGGTTGGATAAACAATAAAGGCCTGTCGTTTGGTAAGAACAAAGGCCTGTCATTTGCTTTTGTTGTTGGTGGTATTTTTTCCCCTTGTAATCTGCATGTCCAGATGGCTGGATGACTTTCCCCCTCACAGCATCGTTAAAAGAGCAGCACAGCTGGCAGACTGAGAGTGAGCAAACTAAGAGTGAGCAGCAAAAGAATGCAAGGAAATGAAAAAGTTAAAGAGTTCAGAGAACTGGAAGAAAGAGGAAAAATGAGACAAACCCCCAAAACAGCTGGATGAGTGAGCTGGACAAAAGCACACCGTACGGATACACACACACTGACAGATAAATGGAGACCTTTGGATAAGTATCTCTTACCTAGATCTGTGTTGGGCCCAGCCAACAACTGTTTGAACTTATCCAGACGGGATGCTTCCCTCTCGGTCATGGCCGGGGTGCCAGATGTGTTCTGGTCAGCCATGCGAGCCACTAGAGGGATGACGGGCGGCCGGTGGGGTAAAGACCGCTGTCTGTGGAGGGCTGCATGCTCACCTGCTGCATCTGTTGGGAGGATAAAGAGTCGAGGCAGGGCAAAGGGTTAGGAAGACACACACACACAACAAATTGAGGGCTTTCAGATGAAGCAGCAGAGCATGTTGTTACCATGTTAACAGCATATAGCTATTTGTCAAATAAATGTCAAGAATTTAGGGTTTGTGACTGATGGATTTGTATTTACAGAGAATCTGCTCAGAAGTCATCAAGCTTACCAGGGCATGTGTTAATCCTTAAATCCTTAATCCTAAAGTTTGCATTTTGGTAGCTTCAAATGTAAGTGAGTAACAAAACAAGACTCTGTTTTATAGTGCACATCAGTGCTTTTAGCTTAAATGCTAACAATGATGACACAGACTGTACATAAGGTTAGAAGAAATGACAGGTTTCCAAAAGTGAAGCCGAAACATTTAGATCACCCCCTGGTGGCTGGCTGCAGTATAAGTTATAAACCCACACCCTCCACATTAGCCTATGGGACATGGAAAAATGCACATCAAATTAATGTTTCCCATCAATGCTTTCTATCATTTAAGGCAGTTGTTCATCATGCTGATGTCGGTTTAAGTCTTCAGTTTTTAAATCTCAGAGGTCAGAGGGACTTTTACACCGCAGCTCCATCAACACTGCGCAGATTCTTAATCTAAATCACATCACCAGTGCAAAATGGCAGTCCTCATATATAGGACTTTGGCTTGAATATTTTTAAGTGGTAGAAAGTGGCAATGCATTATCCATTGTCCAACCATCTATGAACACTCACTAAGCACAATAGTTATATGATGTTTAGCAAAAATTGGTAATCATGTTCACCATTTCAGTTTAGCATGTTAGCATGCTAATCTGCTAATTATTTAACAGGAGGGACCGCCAAGATTGAATAAAATGTCATTAGTTTTCTGATTTTTGGTCATTAACCAAAGTAATTAACCAAAGTTTTGATCTGGAAAAGTTGAAGGGCAATTTTTGTGTTGAATTCGGATTTTTCCTGTGGACGTGGAAATGTTCACATCTACACTTGGACATAAGTGCACACTGGCTTTGCTTCATCTACAATTGTAATTAACAATTTAAACAAAGGATATAGGATCACAAATGTGGCCAGGACCCTGAGTTACATCCTGCCACAGTCACGTTAATTTGCAATCGTCTGTGTCTACTGTCCTTAAACATCCTTATTTGGTTCCTGGCTTGGTGATGAATAGATTTACTGTTAGTGGCTTGCTGTGCGATGAGCCTCCAGGAAGGCAGCAGTTGTGGATGCTGCAAAATTTCTGATTTAACTGTGAAGCCTTTACAACTTGAAGACAAACACATTAATTCAGTCTACTGAGCGCCACATGTTCCCCCAGATGTGCTAAAATAAGACAGAACTAAACAGTGGCACCACACAGATGAGTTATAAACAAGCTGGTGAGGTCGGGACTTCAATGTGGAGAGGGATGCTCCTTCTGTTGCACCGCACATGAAGATAAAGTTCATAAAGATCCCTGTGAATAGCACTGCCACCATTTATCACTGCTCCAGCAATGCTGTGACACATATAATACATGTGGTGTCACACATAGCAATTAAAAAAACTGGAATGCTGCCGAATTTAATATCCTTTTCAATTTTAACAAGAAGAAATAAAAAGCTACAAATCTGTTCTCAACTGCTTTATTTGCACTTACAAAAATTAAAAAGATTATCGAAGCCTGTAGAAGCCTCTTTGTCGTGGAACCTTTTGTGCAATTTTAACAATAAGCCCTTTTATAGTCCATTTTAATAACTTTTAACGGCCTATAAAAGACAATGCCAAGTTCAAGGAAGTTAGTAATTTTCAACCGACAGTTACACTATGCTGCTTCAATTATTACATGAAAAGATGAAAAATGCCGACAGAACAGACACAAATAGAGCACCTCTACTACACCCAACAATTACAGTGGCAGAGTGTGTATGTATGCAGAGGCTTCAGAGAGCATGCTGACCACTAGCTTCAGTTTATTGTGCGCGGTTGCAGCTGCAGGGCAGTGGGATGGACAGTGCCAAGTCTGAGTGCATAATGAAGAGGTATATGGAGTAAGCCTGGGCCTGTGTGCCATTACCTAATTGGACTGGGCCAAGTGTGTTCACAGTAGTCTTGTCGTCATCTTGCACACACAGTAAAAGAGAAGCAGAAGAAGTAAAGGAAAATCAAATAAACACAAACAAGACGCCAGCCTTACTGTAACTGTGCTTGTCTAGTTGTTACCTGCCAAGTGCACTGAGCCTGCATGTGTAGAGGTTTTTATATAAGCTTCAGTGTTTTGCAACATGCTCACAGACGTGCACAAGGTGCTGTCTTGCATTTTCCTGTATCCATACATGACGTGCATGCAAGCCTGGGCCTTGTCTTCTCTGAGTAGATAAGAGGAACTGCCTGAAGGCGATGAGCTTCTTATGTTATCTGTATCTAAGCGCAGAAAGAGACAGTACGGCAGGCACCCAGGCAGACAAGCAGAAGACCTGCCAGACAGGACCATAATCAGCCAGACCTTCAGCATGTACAGCGTCTGCTGCTATATCTGCCCATGATATAATCTATAACACAGCAGTAGAACCATTTCTCCAACATTTTCCATTTCTGTGTTTATGAGGAGAAAACTTCCTCTCACAAGTTCAGTGTTGAGACACAGAGCTGCTCCAACCTAATTTAATAATCTTTTTTTATTAAATACTAAAGTGACATTTACAAGAAGTTTGGATCAGTGAAACACAAGATGTATGACAGAGCAGTTTTTGTGTATAGCAGGGTTGTTCATCCCTTTGAACAGCTGTTTTGATTTCCTTAGAGGCAAAACTGCCATAAATATATGTATATAATATTCACTTAATTTAGATCTTCATTCAGATAAATCTTTTAACAAATTTAAGTCCTGACAATAACCAAATATATAATAATATCTACTGAATATCAGAATTCTAACACTTTATCTGTTACTGAGGTTCTTTGTATGAAAAAAAACACAAAAATTATACTCACTAATATGAAATACCTTTGGTCCATATCATAACCACAGAGTATTTTTTTTCCAATTTAATGCCAAATTGCATTGTGTAACTGTTTTTTGATGGGGGAAAAACACAATTACAATTTCCGCATAGGAATAAATTCCTAGGAGAAATTTTTGCTTGGAAAATTAATATCAAACTGAAGCCAGGGCCTAGATCAAAAGTCAGATATAATTAAATTCATGATTTTATGCTGTTATGGTTGTGTGATTTTAAAAAAAATTGATAAATTGCTTCCACTGGATACATTTTTGTCCTTAGATTATCTGTATTTTTGAAACACAATTTGTGATGGACCTATTATAGGAGCTGCAGCTGAATTTCCCAAATTAGTTACAAAAATTACCCTTGCCAAAATTCATGTCAAATGCATTTACACAGCCAAAATGTTGGTAAATATAAATTGGAAAGCGAAAAATATCCCTTATGATGCACAAGAGTGCTCAACGAGAATCTCAAGGGAAACAGACAGAAGCTGAAGAGACGGACTTTGGAAGTGAGTCTTTCTACTGTCAACTGATGATTTTATTTTTGGGTAAAGGGAAGTTAGAAACAAGGGACAGTAACAAGTAACTCAGAGATAATTAAGAAAAAAATGCTTTCCAATATAGAGTTTACCTCTCTGGCTTTGTTTTGAGAGGATGACAAAATAGCCTTATGAGGAGTGGTCTACTTTACTATATCCACCAGTTTTTATAAATAGGAATTCCTTTTCAATAATTCTTACTATCTTTTCTCACAACAATCTGAATGTTATCGTTATGAAAGCTTTGGTATACTCTTGGTGTAAACCACAAGAAAGTCAAATCAAAGCACAGCATTGGCAGGCTGTCAGAAACACTGATCTACAGATTGATAACATCTGCTTAATATTTGTGTTCATTTCGCTGCTGTCTGAATGAATGATAGTTCTGCTGAATCTTGGTGCTATTTGAATGTGGTCACAAAGCCTTTAATAAACACACCAAAACTTTTGGAACTTGTTCAAGTGATGACTAAATCAATATTTATATAAAGTTCATATGTCACGATAAAAACTCTTTTAAGACTTGTCAATAAAGGAAAAATTGGCAAAACACTCTTTATGTATTAACATTGAAATAAAATAATGCACTTACTGGAGAGAATAATAACCAAACTTAAATGTATACTTCAGTTAAACTTCTAGACGTGTGAAGTTATTGTTGAGAACTGACTTCCATTTTAAGAGGTTTTTGCATGTTTAGATTCTTGGCCACCGGTGTACTAAAAAGTAAAAGCAGCTAGCTTTTAGTATGCAGCTGAGCCAAAAAACTTTTTTGGACACTGAGCAATGGTGCTCACTAACCTTTAGGTGACCCAATTGGAGCTTCGCTTTGGGACTTTACAAGGCGGCCATCAGTGTAAGGGCTGCTCTGGGAGGCATACGAGACCTCTGGGCTGGTCACGTCTCCTTCCACCACCCTGTCCTCCTCATCTTCTTCGTCCTCCTCCTCGTCCTCTGCCACGTCCTCCTGCGTGTCCTCATATCTCTGTTCCAGCTCTGTCGTGTCATCCTGCCTCTGTCGCTCCTGCTGCTTGCTGTGATTCTCGATCACCTGGTCAGTTGAGAGAGAACAAAGGTGTGACACTAGTGGGCATTGGCTTTTGCTGACAGCCAGGTTGAACACCATATAAAATATTACAGAAAAGTGCAACTGACGGTGACATTCTGTGTTTCTTTAATTGTTCTTTATTTATCGATTTTATTTTATTTTTTACTAATTGAATATTATTTTTTGCATGCTTTGAAGCAACAGTAATGCCACAGAATTTCTTAAATACATCTCTTTTTTCTAATGTGTTCAGGCATATTTTTTGAATAAAATACATTTAAAGGAAAATGAAAGGAAAAATCTAATGAAAAAAACATTTTATGTCAAACAACAAATGTAGTTGAACAGCAATGTGTCTGAAAGGTGCTTAACATTCATGAAAATGCTTTCTAATGGACTGTCAAGACTCCAAGAAGAAATATGTATTTACGTTGGACAGGATCAGGCCTTTGTGGATGAAAAACATGCATGTGACTTAAATGTTTTATAACAAACCACTGCATGTGGTTGATCACCTTATTGGCTGTCTCCATGACTACCTCAATATTAAGGTTCTGTGCAGCCATGGCCAGCAGCTCGTCGTCATCATCCCCAACATCCCAGGCGTCGCTTGTGATACTCTCAAACTCTTGAAAGGTGGTAGCCTTCTTGGGCTTCCCTGGTGTGGCCGGAGGAGGTTTGTTGCCTGCTTTAATCAGACTGGGGAGCAGAGACAGGGCCATGACAAAAAGAGAAGATAAGGAAAAGGGGATACGATTAAAGAAATTGAGAGAAAAGGTGAGGGGCAGTGGGGATTGGAGGTATAGGAAAGGGAAAAACAGAAGTAGCATACAGGTAGGAATGGAGAGAAAAGAAGTGGGAGATAAAGTAAGTAACCACAGAGAGGATAAAGGAGGAAAAAGACGGTGTGAGAGGTGAATTATTTTGACACTGACAGGGAGGCAAAGAAATAAAAGAACACTACCACTTTGAAAAAAGGAGTGTAACAAAATATCATTGAATCTGAGAGAATTACACAGACGTCTCACAATGCAGTGTTTTACGACCTCTATACACAGACTCTTTATCTTAAGCACTAAGAATCAAAAGCAGGTTCCGCACACATAACAAGACTGAATCTGGTCAAGTTCAAAAGACAAAATTTCCCTGAGTTGCTGTCTTTGTGCCGCAAGGACACCATTTCATTCAGTTGGAACAAGAAATGCAACATAAAAAAAGAGAATTCAATTAAACTCAACCTTTCCTTATCATGCAATGCAGAAAAGGAGGAGAGGAGGGGACGGGGGACGGGGGACAGGGGACGGTGGGGGGGGGGTGTGTGCTCTGATTTCTTACAAAGACAAGGATTACCATAATAAAGAAAGGGACTTGTCCACATTAGCTTACTTCCATCATAACTTAGAAGAAAAGAGAGATTCTGAACATATACCCTAACAAAAACAAGCAAATTGAATTCAAACCTCTGTGGAAATCTACATGATTAAACATCAATCAGAAGAAATGAAAGGATTTTTACACAATAATAGGATGTTTTTCTATTTCTCTGTGATGGAGTATGTGTATGTGTGAGTAAAAAGAGATGGGAACAGTGCAAAAGTAAAAAATATTTAAGAAAATGTTAATTGAAGTGGTGAATGAAAAACGTTTTTTATAGACTATATATTTCAAGATAGATTCTTTGTAATTCTCTAGCTGTCCATAAAATATTTTCTGTAAGCTCAATTTTCCACACAAACAAGTCTTTTGAAGGTAGCTCATAGTCTTAAATAGTAATATTTACTCATGCACTATAATCTATTCATACTGGACATAATACAAGCTTTTCAAATAAGTTAAAATAAAAACTTACTGACTAAATGTCCCTGATTCTGCCAACACAGCTATCTCATTTGTCATTTGGTATGTGCACTTCCATGACACTGCATAACAGGACAGGCCTTAAAGTGCTTACAAAAGGTAATCGGAATAAAACTGCAAGACCCAATTCATGCTGTTTCACTCATTTGAGCATGATGCAATTATGGTCACGTCCCAGTCCATGATGTCACAGCTCGTGTTTTTGTCAGCTGCCAAATGTCAACAGTCAAAAGGTTTCCATGTTTCACACTAACAATCCATGCCACAACACCTGCCCTGCAAGATTGTAGTGCTGTTTAGTTATTTAAATACAATAGCTTTATTAAAACCATACCCGGAGTGGGTATAATTCAGGCCTATGTATTCTGATATTTTCAAAGGGATTAACGGTTTAACAGAGTTCTTGTGTGAATTGCTTTGGCTACTGGTCACTGAGGCAATATTAAACTTGCGAGCTATAAATCACTCCCCTCCCATTTAAGGAGGAAGTGAAAGAGACGAACCCTCTAACCTACTTACACCTGATAAACCTGTTTATTTATCAAATCATCAGCTTATCTTCCATGAGTACGAGAGATACTTTAATCCACTGTTTCATTTTGAATAAAAAAACGAAATCACATAAGATATTTGCTGAAGGTTGAGGAGAACCAAGAATGTCAACTTTAGGTTGTGTTCATGTAGCTTAGTATCTGAGGTAAATGGTTAGCGTCAGCTTCTAAACTTAAATAAAACCTTGACAAAGTACTTAAATAACTCTAAGGTGGCTTTATCTTACAAAGACGAAGAAGATTTTACTTACTTAGCGTGGAGGAGTGGGTCGAAAGGTGGATGTTGTGCGCCATACACATGCTGAATACTGAGGAAGTGAATTAGAGAGATTGTAAATGAATGAGCTTCACAACTGGCTGTCAAGCTAGCCACGTTAGCTTATCCAAAACAATGCAAGTTAATTCCTTAAGACTTAGACTAAGAGTTGTGTAAGCGACTTTGTTTTCCTGTAACGTCATAACTACTTAATCACATAAAACTGTAACTGTATCATTAGTTACAACTCTGTGACTGCGGTGTGGGTAAATAGCTCAAGTGTTAGCCGCTGTTAGCAACGTAGCTCTTAGCCAGCTAACAGCTGAGAGGTGTCAGCTGTGTCTGCGAAACTAATTTACTACAGACTGGCACGGTACAAGCTGTGAAACTCGCAGACTCTGGATAATATAGAAGGACGGTCAGTGAAACTGAAAGTTGTATTTGAAGCTCAACAGTGCAGCGTCAGTTGAGTGAGGCTAGTTACGCTAAGCTAGCCAACAAGAGGGAACACGTCACTCACCTGCCAGGAACCTTTGCTGCGTTTCTTTTCCAGAACTGTTTTTTATTTCCGTCAGTCGACATTTTCCCTCTGTGGTCCGACCAGTCTTAAACACGAACACGCGAGCGCTGTCGTTATCTGCAAAATGTGAAATTTGGGTTTATTTACACCAGGTACCCTCCTCCAAAACTCAGAAAGCTGCCATGTTGATACTGCCTAATCGGCAAGCAAGCGCTGCTGTGATTGGTGGAGCCGGCACTTCCTCCCTGTGAGCCAATCACAAGTGAGATCCGCTGTTAGGTGGCATGTGAAGCTGGCGATGTCATGGTCCGCTGTGTGCTTTGTTGACAGAAAGTAAAGGCTGTGTGTCCATCAAAAGAGAGACCCCCAGCATCAGGACCGCAGGCAGAAGGCTTAACATTTAACATCAACTTCAGTAAGAGTTACTATTGCTTAGAATTACTTATATAGGCATAATTACAATATACATTTATTATATTTCAAACGCAAATTTAAAATTTTACAAAATGTACAATTACAGTACATAAAACAATGGTCATGTAAAGTCAAAGTCAATTCAAAGTATTTACACAGCACATTTAAAACAACATGAGCTGACCAAAGTGCTTTTCAAAAATTGTCCTAGGCAGAAGAAAACAGCTTACCATCGTCCTGTATAACATGAAATTTTTCAAGTTGTAATTAGGTAAGTTGGTCTCAGTCAGAGGAGGACATTTCCTAATATTTATTTTAGTTATGAACTGGCTATTGGCCTGGTATCAATGTTCCCTAAAACAGGGAGAACCTACTATAATATAATAGTGTTATCCCCAACCCTAAACCAATGCAAAATCACCCTATGTACTCAATAACAGCAGAATGACACCTTGTCCCAATGCAAACATGAAATAAAATCAAATAAAATGAGCTATATTCCAAAATGTGTCCTATTTTTTGAGCCACTTTCCTCATTAATACATAAGTTTAATGCTATAACAGTTTATGCTGTCACTTAATCACCATAGACTGGAAATGAAACACTGGCAACATCACCCACTAGTTTGTGGACTATAATTTAGATGCCTCAAAGATGCCCCTCCTCACTGCTACAGCTTGTAGATTTAAGGTAGTTCTGCATTGGCTTCACTTGTGATTGCATTAGAGGCTACTTATAATAGTAAGTTATGATGTTGTAACATGAAGACAAATACTATATTGTTGTATTGAGAAAAGTTTATTTCCATAAAATAATGCTTTTTAATGTCATGATATGAAAATATTTGGTTATGACCTGTAAAACACCAGCTGTGACACCAATAGCTGACATGATGATGTGATAGGCCTATGTTTTCTTTTTGTGGTGTGACATCAGTGCAATTCCAAAGGGTTGTGGGCACACAGAGAGAGAGAGAGAGAGAGAGAGAGAGAGAGAGAGAGAGAGAGAGAGAGGAAACAAGACACATATTGTAGGACACAGACTGAGTCAGGATAAACCATTTGCATTAAACATTATTTGCATCACATTAAAATCAGGCCCCTTTCCACTCAACTAAAAGCAGAGGTAAGGATGTTTGGAGGGTGGACCCACACAAACACAGTTTAGTCATCGTTTCTGCTAATGCTGGTGTTTGTGTCATTCCTGTCTGAGGGTGATGAGAGGTTAAGGTAATTATTCAACTCTTCAGTCTGGAACAGTATGGAAGCACCTCACTGCTTTGAGTCATGAATTAGAGAGCTTATGTGTTTACGCAACGTGCTGATGCAGGGTTTGTTTCACAGGGCTGAAGCAGACAGGATGAAAGAACAGAGATCTCACTCTTACACTAATCTGTGATACCGAAAACAGTGTGAACGCTGTCAGGTTGGTGGTGTCAGTGAGACAATGGAAAAAAGTGTTCTTACTTTTGCAGGCATGTTCTGTTAAAACATATAAAATCTAGTCATATAAAAATGTCTTTTTTTCTTTTAATAAGTTTCACATAAATGAAAATAGTTATTCCCATTTAGGTTGCATTTTAGTTGTATAAATACAGCTTTATTAGAAAAGGATTAATTTAGGTCCTGGATGGAGGCTCATTCATTTGCAGATTTGGCTTAGATAGTGTTAATATTATTATTGTTGTTATTATTATGTTTCTTGATAGGAGCAGGTTAAGTAGCCAACCTGAAAATTTAGACTGTGAGGTACAAGTACAATGATATTTATAACAAATGCTACTTTGTATTAAACACTACTTTTGTTGACTGATTTTTTTTTTATAAGACACCATCTAAACCAGTGTTTTGAATTTATATCATTCTAATATTGTTTCAGCAGTATCAAATGTGGAAATGGGTTATAAACTAATATTTTAGGCAAACATAAGGTGCATCTTAAGAGTTAGCTAGTTGTGTAATAATTGAATAATATGAATCAATTGATTAATTTAAGCTACATTAACATTACTCGTCTGCAGGCAATGTTGATTTATTTAGAAAGCAAAAGACTGAAAGTAGGCCAGTTTCACTTTTACTTTCGAGTGAGCCATCTTTCTTATTCACGATCTTTGTTTTAAGTCCCCCTCTTCTCTAGACGGCGCGGGCCGACCGACACACTGACTCAACACACTTCAGTAGCCGAACAGCGATTTGTTATGCGGGCCGTAACAAAGTTGAGATGAGGACCGTCGGACGACTGCGTAACTAATACCACGTCTGAGCGATATGATGGAAAAACAAGCCAGATTACTATCTTCGAAGCTTTTACACAAGCACAGACAGGTAGAAGTTGCTCTTACCCGCAGTGTTTTGGCGTGGAAGGAAATAGAGAGGAGCAGAAAACGAAGCTCTGGCATCAGCAACAGTGTTGAGACAGGTAAGTCTGTGGAGAAGTGAACGAGTGGGATAACGTTGTCAGAATTCTCTTCATAAGCCAAAAGGGTCAACTAAGCTTGTTAAATATAGAGTAATAAACATTTATATTAAATCTGTTAATGAAATCAACAGTAAAGGGCAAAAAAACATAGGAAAACATTTTTTTTCTATTTCATTTTACATTAGTTTTTAATGTTATTAAATTGTTTTGAAGCACATATATTCCCCTAGAATAAATTATTTGTCACTCATGCAACAAAAAAAAGTGTTTGGAAGCTGTCTTCCCACTCTGCACTCCTTATCTGAGTCATGCACCTGTAGTGGGAGGTCATGTAGGTGCTGTAGTAGGGGTCTGTACCCTGACAAGAGCGGGTCACACGTGGCTTTTTCAGTCAGAGATAATTAGGAGGCTCCTGTTCCTTACAAGCAAACAATAGAAAAGGTTGACTGTTATTTAATATGTTCCTCAGGAAGGAGTTCATTCATTCTCTCTCATACATGAAAGGGAGTTTCTGACTCACTGAGCTCAAGGAAATGGGAGCTTAAGGGCCCAGTGGTTGCTTAATGTTTACACCCTCTAACTTTAAGGTTGTCATGATATTAGATTTTTTAACTTTGATACAAGTTTAGTTTAAATAAACAATACTCAATACCACTTTTGATATCATGGCAAAAAGTGTTTTAACAAATTATCATGTTGCTTATACAAAATACCTCTGGACACGGACCAACAGATTTGCTAATGTTAATAGTCGGCTAATTGACATTATTATATAACACTAGCTATCTGCACTATCTGGGCATCTTTTGGTGAAAATCTCATAGCATACCTTCGTGTTTTATAGCTTTGATACACAGTCCAAGGTATAATAAAATGATATTGTAGCATTTTATAGCAGCAAAAGGGGATTTAACACCAAAACTGCAAACCATGGCCTGAAGGTGTTAATGGATGTCATAGTTTCAGGACTGTGAAATGTAAGGTTAATGGAAAATATAATGTTTTAAACCAGTGCTTACAAAACGAAGCTTTACAACAACCCCTTAGCTGTTCAAACTCATTGAAATCAATAGCCTCAAGTTTCTTATGGTTTTTAATTTCCACAAAGTCTATACCTTGTACTATGTGTATGTTCCAGTGGCTTCAACATAGTCATGGAATAAGGACTAAATGTTAGATAATATGGAATATGGTCAGTACTTCTATCCCAACTCTTTTAAGATTTAAGATGATGTCCAATAGCAGGGAAGTACATTTCATAAAAATAACACCTTTAATATCAGTTACAACTTTGCTAACATTAGCATATGTGATAGAATTCCAGCTTGTTCGAATCTGCATGAATACAACAAAGTCTTGAAGTGAAAGTAACCAGTATACATGTAGCTAAAGTTTAAACTCGCTAAACGATATCAGTGGTGCTCCCACAGTGGTGCTCCCACTCAGTGGATGATGGTAGAAAGGACTTTACACACTCTTTAGTTTGTATGACCTAATGTGTGTAATCCATGTTAAAATCTTTCTGGCCTTCCACCAATTATAAGTTCCCACTTCCACTCCCAAATACTTTACATTGTGATGATGTCTCAAGTGCTTTTTCATGGCTCAAGAAATGTTCTACAAATATCAGACCTCAGAGGATCAGAGACTCCCAAGAGAAAAAGTCATATTTGACCTTGTATGCACTTGAAGGTGTCTTTTGAAAAGTATAACAGATCTCCTTTTCACTTTGGCTATTATACAGGAAAATGCTTTCCAGACCAAAGGGTAGTTATTCATTGTTCAGTAGCTACTGGAAATATTCTTCAAGGCTTAGCAGCCTGAAGTCCAGCTGAAATCCCAGCATGCACTTTGTTATTTGTCTGTACCTCAAAGTCTCTACATTGTAACTGTTGCTGTCAACCAGCACTTCTGTTTCGTCTCTTTCCATATTTTTCTGTCAGGCAACTTTCACTTAGTCCAAACGTCCTTATAACCTTCTGCGGCTAATGTTTGTTCATCTAGATGAGTTCCCTGGTCTGCAATTACTGTACCATATCGAGTGGAGTTATTACAGCTGGCACTGCACACTTCAGTTTAAACCTGGCCATTGACCTTCCTCAAAGTGGTATCAAGCGCCCTATAATAACCTGCCATAAAGACTTCCATTTATTGAGTCAATGTTCAACACAGCTACACCAAAATCTCCCCCAGTGATCGCTGTGACAAGAGCAGGTCTGTTTACCCAGGAGTTAGGAATCAAACAAGGAGACTCTGCAAGTCATAAATATCCAGGGAGTCCAATATCAAACACCATCCAGTCACATTTTGTATGAAGGAAATCAAATGACTCTGAGTGCTTCAGCAAACTAAACTGACAGTTTCTATTTCACTTTTTATTCATGTATTCTTTGAGCAGAGTGTGGTTATCATTAATAACCAATACAATTTAGTTAATCAGTGACTACGATAAAGATGTGGGTGGTGGTGACTGAGCTTTTCCTCTCACGTCTTTGCACCTATCCAAACAAAGAAATGCTTTATTTCTGGACTCGCGTGCTTTATATTTTGTTGACTTGCATCATGAGCTGCTTAAGCATTCCACACCTCCCTTTCTCTGTATTTAACCTATATTTAAAGCTGTAAAAGGTTTCAGCTGTCTCAGACTAATCATTGAAAGGTCCTTGAGGTTTTTATTCCAGAGTTAAAGAGGCCAGAATCTTGCACCTGTCATAGGTTCACAAATTAGTACTTGGATGGATTATTTATTTTTTTCTGTCACTTGTCCAATTTAGTTTGAGAATTAAAAATGTGACAAAACCAGCCGTGATATTTAGAGAAATAAAATATAGAAGGTGACGTGCCAGTTTGTATAGATTTAACATTTCAAATAGCGTTTAGAAGTAAAGAAAGATCTGTGAATCATCCGCAGCGCTGAGAAGACAGAAAAAAATAAATCCCAGCTGATAGCAGAAAATCATGCAGCGTGACTCAAATTTGACAGATCTTCTTCCGCCTGTATTTTCCATTTCTCTGCCCCAAATTTCCCTTTTTCCCCCCTCACATCAAACTGACAGACAAGTGCCATGAATGCCAAAAGGAATTGATATGAGCGGTAAACGCCACTCTGGTCGTGATTTTTCAGTTTACACAACCATTAGTGGATGTTACCCTTTTGACATTTAAGTGGATTTGGTCGAATCAGGTCATCTGTCAGTCAGATGTGCTGAGAAGAGGACATGACAGGCTATCCCGGCCTGGGCTGTTTTGTTTACCCACAGATTCACTCTCACAGACACACAAGCAAAATCCAATCATGGAGATGGCATGTCCTCTGAGCTGAGAGTAAATCCTATGTCCACATAATGCCTGTGTCACTTCTTTTATGGAAAGCATGCACCCATCTTGGAGGAAAATCTTGACTAAATCATGGCATATGCTTTGGGGAGCTTCTCCTCTTTCCTCCAAATCACTATGCTTAGCGGGTAGTACTTCCTCAGGCCCTCTAAGCCTGGATATCTCTCTTGGCCAGAGGGGGTTTTAGATATTTGCTTTCCCATATGGCAGAGCTGGATACAGATCCGCCGTGTTACAGTCAGGGATTCACTTATAGCGATACAGGACGTACTGCAAATCAGGCTGGAAAAGGGGTATCAGCATCACAGAATATCCTTTGTCATAAAATCCCATAGCAGAATCCACACATAGCAAGTAGAGGCAAAACAAAGCTACACGATTTTGTGTGTAGAACTATCACAAGTCCCAAAAGTTTTAAATCAGAGAAAAAAGGCTAAAGCTACTTTATTTGTGAGACTATATTAAACCCTGAGGTAAATGTTAATATTAGCTGCTCACAGTGGCAATGCTAACACACCGATCTGTAGCTGGTGTGAGATTTACCCCTGTCAGCATCATAGTTTAGCATGTAAGCATCAGTGTTTGGGGGAATCCATTACTGTTTGTGTTACTGTTCTTAATGTGTGTTTTTATGTTAGAGTTGCTGGTCAAAAGGTATTTCCCTTCTTATTTTCTTGATGGGAGGTCAGCACCAACAGTACCAGCAGTGCCCCTTTCCTCCCTAAAATAGAAAGAAAACAGAAATCGCTTGTTTGGTTTTTGGCATTGAACATTTATGCATTTTGCAGTTTTTGTCATTCTCCATATTTTCACTGAGGGCGGGGCTTTGTGTGTGTGTTTCTGCTCCACAGTGGAGCACGAGATGGCAATGAGAACTCAGTCCTGCTCTCGCTATAAATATAAGCTGCTCTGTTTCAGCATTTTTAGGCTAAGAAAATTAGCACACAAGTTTAAATTCCTCTGTGGTGTTCTGCCGGAAGATGCAGTGATTTTAACCAAGTAAGAGCTGAGTGGTACTTTTGGCACATGTAGTGATCCAGCAGTACCATGGCTCCTCTAGCGCCTCTTCTCCTGTGTTACCTTCCACCTTTGCTGTCCTTCTTCTCCATCTGTTTGCCTAAGCCTTGGCTTAACAAACCCATTGTGCCTGGGAGAAATCCACATGTCTTGTTTGACAGCTCACTGCCATGTGTACCCAGGCAGATCTGTGCTTTGTAATCTAAAGCGGGCGCTCAATGCACAGCCCTGTCTGTATGTTGAGAGACGGCAGCAGAGGGAGGGACAGAGAGATACAGAGGGAAAAAAAACAGTGCTGGAAAACAACAGCTGGAGGAGATGGGGTAAACTGGGGTTTATACTGCATTACTGGCACTGATACAGGTCCTCTCATTACGCTGATTGCATTTATTTACCTGCAGCTTGGGTCAATAGGAGTAAAGACCTCTAAAGCTAATTAAACAATAAATCAGTGACCTGGATGATGATGTGCTGGTGTGTTGGAGTGACAAAGTGCTACCCTCTCCCTTGTAGGACATCCACCTTGTTTGATAATAACTCTTTTTTTTTTTTTCTAATATCCAGCACAGGGCCAAAAATGCAAAAACAATAGGTTGCATCAGCCAACAACATAAACAGTTTTCTCAGTTTCACACCCTCAGTTGAATCTTTGTCCCTCTCTTGCACCTGCGTTGCATGCCACTTGGAGTGAAATCTGTACAAGCAAACAGGAATGACAATAAAAACGACACAAATAGGACGGGGACACCTACAAATGCAAGCGCTTCCTTAAGCTGGCGCTGGCTTGTCCTCTATCACATTGTCAGTGCCAAACCTCGGTAACAATAAAGGGATTACATACTGATCCACTGTGTAAAGGGAGGGGTGCAGAGAACAACAGCAGAATATGAATATGATGACAGCTTGTTGTTGTCGGAGGACTAGAAGAAGGTGAGGCCATGCTCTGTGCTGTCACAGATATCATTTACACAAGCAGAGACGAACACAAATCCCTTGTGCACACATGCATGAGTGCATATGATACACTGACTTAAGATCAAATCTTGTAAGATTATCAGCAAGTCTATCATAAACTTCTACATTTTGGGCTGATGATGGCATGTCTGGGGTCACTACATGTGTGAAACATGCAGTGTGTGAGAGACTGTGCAGGAACCAGTGTATTCTGTGGAATCTTGTCAGGTGGGATGCCACACAGTTTTAGGGAAGCAGGATGAGCAGGAACATGAATCCAGTCAGAGTCTCATTTACACAATTACCAAAAGTTACTTTTGAATGTTGCTGTTGCTGAATTCTAAGGGGACAAATTACTCTTATTTTTAGGTTCAAGCTAGTATTCCGGGTTTCTATTAAATATATGGCATTAGATGGCATGTTTTAAAGTAAAAAAAAAAAAAACACATTATTTACGCAAACTGTCCTTCTGGATATACTTGATTTCACCCTCTGTCTGAAAATCCCCTTTTTTGCCTTGCAAAAAACAGTCTGCCTTTTTTGGTGAGTGTTTCTGCATAGGCTCTGCCTTCAGGAAATGCTGTATTTTAACCAAAGTCATTACCTTTTCTAAACCTAACCAAGTAATAATAACTGAACTGAACATAAGGTAGAATAAGTCCAGTCTCATATGGGACTCAAAAACCACTCTCCTGGGTGTAAGACCTGTGTTTCACTTAGGCAGCCCACAGAATCTGACTATAGGTACTCCAGATGAAAACATATTATAGAGATATTTTATATGGCATGGCCCCTTTTAGGTACTTTTTCCAAAGTCAGTTAGGGTTGCCCATTAATTTCCACTTAAGAAAGATACCAAAGAGAATGAAGTTTAAACCCAAGCTGCAGTGGTCCAGGTATTGGCCCATTAAGAACAAGTCATGCCAGCATTTAAAAGGGTAGAGTGATTTCACTGGAATAGCCGTAATCAAGAGCTACCTTTAACTGACCTCTTAAGCTCCATTGCATTAACAGGAAGATTGCCTTTGTTCCATCGTTACTGGATACAATAATGGCCAAGACAAGCGGCTCTCAATTGTCATTGACAACTGCTGGATTTTTAGCTCTTTAGGTAGTAAAATGACCACTTCAATGATTTTAAACTATAGAGCTATGTTCTTTTCATAATAAGACATACTTAAACAAACCACTGCACTAGTCTCTGAATGATAAAGTCGTGGAAAAAGAGGCTACAGAATGGCTTAGGATGATAGAAAAGATTTTAGTTCATATACACACATAAACAATCACAGGTCACAAGCCAAATGGGTTTGGAGCCATTGATCCACATTAATTCACAGGTTGGGTAAAAAATCTGCGAACTGGTCCTGGCCCTTTAACAGATTACAACAGTGCATCGCAGGTGTTAATCCGTCTCATGTGGTTAGAATGGGAACCAGTAGCACCCTGGGCCCTGAGGACTTGGATGTTTCTGGCTCAGTAGAGAAAGGCACTTACAATGCCAGAGTTAGGGATTACATTCACACTCTGGGCAAAGCAATGCACTGCAATTGCCAGAATTTGAGGTCCATTCCCTGTCTTGCACATTGATAGTTGCACATGCCAGGGTTAGGGACTCATTCTCTATGCTGCTCCTTGTTCTCATCCCAAGTGATTGTCTCTTTGAACTTGGTCTTATTTACATCGCAGTTGACTCGAGCCTCTCATATGGGGATCCTGAAGGCTGAAGTGAGAACTTCACAGGTTGTTTGACATCGTTGTTGTTGACATTATATTTTTCAACAGAAATATGTCTATTCCTTAAAAATATAAGATTGCAGGCATCTTGGCCAGGTGCAGTGACTTCCTGTGAGTTTGATTTTGTCAGATTTCTGGTGTTAGTTGAGTTTATAGTGGTATATTGTATGATTAAAGTAGATTTTGATATCTACTGTAATAAACTGGGCCTGAACAGGTGTTTAGATATCACATATGTTTCCAGCCATTAACGATGCACCCATCCAATACTTCTGATATCAGGCCTGTACTGAATCAAAACTGGATCAGGTATTGGTGACAATAAAGGCAGAATCTTTTCAATCCAATGCTGTGTTTATACCTGATTACCTTGTGCTACAGCATTTGTTCTCCAACAAAAAAAAGCACACCAGCTTTATAAAATACTTCCAGAGGCATCAAGGACTACCAAGGACTTTGATGGGGTAAACAAGGACTATTAAAAGAACTGGTTATCTTTGTGGTTGCATTGAAGGAACACCAGACACTTCCCTGTGATTGTGTGAAAGTGTCAAAAAACATCATCAACAACATGGATTCAAAAGATTCATTGATCTGGATGAGCAACCCTTTAACCTCTGTTACCATATGGCACATTTGGAACCACAGTTTGCCATTATGTCCATATTCTGGGGCTGCTTTAGCTGATTATCTCTTTTACTAAAAAGAATGGTCTTAGTCACTTCTACACAGTGACACAGCTTATTAATTAAACTAGTATTGGCTTGATATTTGTTCTTGGCCCAGAACCAAAGCCAAGGTGTCGTTATCAGGACTCAAAAAGTTGGTGGGTGCATCCCTGATGCCCGTAAAGCAATGTTTTCTACTTCTACATAAACAATATTCCTGGTGTGTCAGGAGGGAGTAGTTTAAAAAAAAATAATAATTTCATGACTCACAGCTTATAGCGTTGTATTAAAGCATTGATATCAATATCACATGGCAGCCCCAAGTGTTTACTGTATGCTCTGCCGGGAATCATGAGTCAGTAACACAAACAGAAAGCGTCACGCTCCAGGTCGCACTAATTGAATCAGTTTTGCCTAACAACAATGTTTTATGTTTGTTTTTAATTTTAAGTTATATATCTAGGTTGCCCTGTGTGTGATTGAGTATTTGTGTTTGTCTCACAGAGATGTTAGGGCTTGTCCTCATTCACTCTGATACCAAGTCCTTTATTAGGATTAATTGAAGGCTGAAGCATCAGTAATGTCAAGTATTTGCTTGGTTGCCAACGATTTATTATTTCTTTGCACACTTGGACTTGAACCCCACTTGGATGCTTTTTTCCAAACATCACTGTTTCCTGAAAAGCAAACATTTTTTTTCAGGTAGCAGACTTCTTCAGCCCACAGTAACCCACGGGGTCCTGTGGTGTGAATAGTCAGCACACACCAGTGCGAAGAATCTTTTCAAAGGCAAAGAAAAGTATGTCATAGCTGAGCAGAGAGGATCTGCCTGGTATGGCAGAGAGCCTAGCATGTAGTTTAGGGACTGCACTGAGCTAAACTGCAGGGAATTTGTGTGTGGCCATGTCATCTGTGTGTGCGCCATTGGGATTATTGTGTACATGTATGTGTTTATGGCTCTGTGAGTGTGTGTGGCAGGGTTATTGGAGCAGTGTTAGAATGTGGGAATGTCAGCTTTTGTTCCCAGTTTCCCCACTAACACAGTTCACTGGGATTGTTGGCTTTGTGCTTGTTTCTGGGGTTAATTTGACCAAGTTGTTCAAAAGACCAGCAGGACGAGAGCAGGGAGAGAGATACCGCCTGTACTGACTCAATGATGAATGTTAGCTTTCTGTCTTTGGCAGAAGTTGATTTGCCTACCAGGCCAACACAGAGAAAATGTTTCATGCATTTTTCATTTTTTGGATTTTACTATAAGCCTGAGAGCTTAAGATACCAAACATGTAAATGTGTAAGATACAAGATAAAATATTCTAATATATTCTCCTGACTGTTTTGGCACAAATGGGGAACAAGTTTGGTGCCTGGATTTGATACGAACAGCAAATACAAGATTTCATGTTTAATTATCTCCAATCGAACACCATTTGTTGTAATCTTGGGAGCATTCCCACTTTCATAGTCATCCTCACTATCAAAATGGAATGTTTTACCAAAGATAATCTGCTTTTGCTTATCTGCATATGCTTGCATGAAATGATTTTTGACATTAGAACATCATCCTCAACACACCATGTCTGTTTTGCCAGCACATTTCAGTGATAAGTCAAGCTATCAGTAAAACATGCTGCGCAACAGGAATCAACAGCAAAAGATTTGATTCTCAGCTATCTTACTGCTGGGTTTTACCTTCCAAAGTCTCATTTCATAAGGTTGTCTTAAATCAGGTAAAAGAGAGAGAGTCATATGTACACTTGACATATTCACCTTAATCTAATTGTCAAGTATGAACCAATATACTCCTCTTTTACAGAATGCATTTTTACATGTCCTGGTAGGAAAAGTAAAGGTGTAAAAAATTATGACGTATTTGCATTTAGCTGCTTAAGCTTCAGGTTCATGGTATTATACAACAATGGCTATTATAGTCTCTATAACCTATTGTATTATGGAGGTACGTACAGGTTGGGTGAACTGAAAACTCACTTGTATCTAGTGATGCATGGTGAGTCAACCAATGATGGGATCGTGTCTGTACAGGATAGACAGTTTAGAAAATGAACCGAAAGTATAAATCACAGTGACTAAGTAATCCATTGTACATTTTAATTCAACACCAACAATCGCTTTGGCAGGGCACTAGGTGCCATTTTTCAAATACTTGGATTGAAACTCCTCATTCTTATTTTTTTTTTTTCTTGAAATAAATCTATTACCCACATGGCCATAACTCTTCCTATTTGTCAAAGTGTGAATATCGATGGCCATAAAGTTATTCATGCCTGCATGGCGCATCATCTTTATTTGAGAAAGAAATGAAATCCTATTCCCTCAGACTCCCAGGAGAGAAATAATATGTCATGCCTCCCTCCCATCCATTTCACCATATCAGCTGAATAAATTTGTTGGAGAGACTGGAATGCCTGTATGTGATGCAGTTGAAGAGGTCAGTTAAACTCATTGCAAGTAATATTGTCCTCTCCTCATACAAAAGTACACTTTTGAATTTGTTCCATCAGTCGTGTAGCAATCTTTTGTGCTTCAATGCTTACAATCTCTGGATTTAAATATAGAAATGGTTCTCAAGGGAATGCTAAATTGTTGAATCTAGAGTAGAATATTAGGGCATTAGCTTTAAAAGTCAATAAATGGCTGTTTTGGCTTTTCCATTGTTTTCATCTGGAATTCTGTTTTACAGTGAGACAAGCTTGTCTTCACATAGCAATACGTATGTGAAAAAAAATCTCAACAACTCCTGTTACCCAATCTCTGCCTTTCAATGACAATACAGCAAATTAATATCTTTCAAATCCTTCGAAGTCCCTTAGCAGCTCTTTTAGATAAATGACCCATCCTGTATCCTCACTGAAAGGAGGCACCAGATCAAACCAAATCTTTCATCTGAAAGTCATTTTAAACTAGCAGCCTCAGTCCTGCTCCCATGGGATAAAAGAACAGAAGACATAGTCCCCTCCCAAATACCCACCAGCTCTTGTGATATGGCTATGTTTTTTTCTTGCATTCCTTTTACAGTTTGTGAAAAAAAAAAAAAAAAAAGTTTGGACAAACAGAAAAAAAACTTTGGACACCCCTTGGTCTATGGTTCAACGTTCCAGCAGACACAGAGCAAGATAAGCATTATTCGATGAATGCTAGTCCAGTATTCACTCAACTTTTAGCTCTGTTTTAAACTGCTTTTTAGTTCTTAAATGTTCAACTTTATTAGCTAGTTGCAAACTTTGTTTGCCATTTGGCGCTAGGCAGAAAGCGTGAAGTGGGTTCCTCTGAGCTTTTCAATGAAACAGCTGCCTTCTACATCAGGAAATGAGGCTGATGAGTTCGTTGAGACTGAACTGAAACAATAAACAGTAAAAGTTGCAGGCCATAAAACGAAAACAATGATCTGAAAAAGCTCCGCAGAACTCAGGCAGACTGCGGTGTGGGTTGAAAATTCACTGTGGGTTTGTCTTTATCAGCTTATTCTAGTATTGCTGCTTATATGATAAAACAAATAACTGTGAATGATATTGGGCATGTCTAATGTGTCTATATACATGCAAGACTATAATTTACAGCATCATGTATAATATAAAAAAATATTTATGTATTTATTTCTCTGCAGCACACATCCAAGCTGTTCCAGTGTGTGAAATAGTCGCTGTCCGCCAGACCAAAGAGGATGACCAAGAGACCAGGAGAAGTCAGAAAAAAGCAAAACAGCAATCCCAGCTGTATCCCCATGCATTCACAGGTATTAAACAAACACTGATTTTTTTTTTTTACACATGGGTGTATAATTTGTCTCATGAGGAGTACCACTCAACCACTGAAATCTAAACTTGCATTATTTCTAATGGCCAGCAGGGGGCAACTCCACTGTTTGCAAAAAGAAGTCTGTATCTAGTCATTAGGAAAGGAACCCTTCTTCTCTCTCTCACACACACACACACACACGCGCAGGAGTTCGCTGTTGCCCCTTGCTAATCAAGCCAGTGAGCTCCGGCTAGTCTTATCTGATAATCTAGCATCAGGCTTCTAATTTGTTCTGCAGAGGCATTAATTACAACAAAGCAATATGGTGAAGGCCAAAAACCAATACCGCGTTTGCAGAAAATCCCAAATTCAGTCTGCTAACCAGTGGGTGACATCATGATGACTTTGTCCGTTAAATTTTTTTTTTTTTTTTGTGGGTTGCCCCACGTAAAGGATTTAAAGCAGTGTATTTCAGCCATTTTTTGGCCTCCCAAAAGGCAGTTTTGATCACTGTCACTTTTATTTAAATATAGTGAGTTAAAGCCACACCACAGTTACATTTTCAGTAAGTGTGCTAAAACCTTGTGCACAGCTCCACCAATCACAAGTGATCTGACACTGGAAATCAGCCTGTAGACAGCTCCACAGCCTGAAAGTAATGCATTAACAACAGAGTCCCTCAAAGCTTAGTCAACTGGGTCTAGGATGGCAGCATGCCAGTGACTTATAGGCTGATGCTTAATTTTGAGCCATTAGATTATATCCAAACAAGATTGGATTTACATTATTCATCACAGACAAATGTAAAAAAACAATCACCTCACTAATGCCAGCTTTTACTGGCATTAGAGTGTGTCGAGTCTGACACGACTGCATTCCCACGATCTGCAGTAACTTGGCTTCAAAGACATGTCCCATCACTTGCAGCCTGATTCTGTGACTTATTAAAGGATGGCTTAACACCCACTCTAAACATCTCTTTGCCTATTCCAGTGCAGATACAAGGTGCTGTAAGTGTTTTGGACTGAAGAACTTGTCTGAGGAGTGAACTTTTCTATCTGATGAAAAGAATGCTTGGTGCAATCATTTGACTAGTTCACTAACTAAGCATTTCAAAGTGCTTAGCGAATTATTTTTTTTCTCCTTAATGTTAATGTTTCTGCAATGTTTCGAGATGTTATGTTACTCCACTAGTTTTTTTTTTTTTTGCTAACAGTGGAACCTGTTCTTAACTGACTTCCACTTCCTTTCCCACATGCACAACGTCTTACTCATACACATATCTGATTGAAGTGGCTTTTTCGAAAAATCCAAATCCAAGGTTAGTTTTCAGGCAAAGCCGGCTGCATCGCAAAACGGGTTCGTACTGAAGGAAGTCTCTACAAAACACATTGGATGCCAATCTGCTGATGTTAAAAGACCTTGTGGAGTGTCCAGAAAAACTCCCTAAATTAAAGGTCACAAATGGGTGTTTCACAGTGATTCATATCAGTGCAGGCAAGGTTTTATTTAGCATGTTAGATGTTATCTCCAGGAATCAGATCCGGAACTGTCTTGTGTTGTTGATACCATCTTTTTCATTGTTGATAGTCTAAGATCTAACAGGTGTTGGTTGGCTACAGTGTAATGGAATAGTTAGTGTGTGTGTCAGAAGTGGACTGCACCTAAAAATGTCATTGCGGAATTTGAATGTTTGCCATTGCCACAATGAAAACCCATGACAAAAATAAGTAATCTCTCTTCCTCTTCTGTCTTTTCTTTCTTCCTTCTGTTTTGTTCCTTTGCAGTTTCCTATATTAGAAGAACAAGGCAGCACCAGTGGCGGTGCAGTGATGTCACTTTCCACTCTGCCAATCAGGGACTCTGTGAGCAGTGGATCAGAGTCATCAATGAGCAACTGTCTTTACTCAGTGAGTATTTGATGTTATACAACAGTTATGATTATGTACTTTGAACTTAATCAGCGCTTCTTTATCAGAAACAGTTTATTGAGGAGGTACCATAAAAATGCCACATATTAGAAATCTAGCTCCATGAGTACTCAGATGGAGTGCATGTGCTGCACAAAACAGGGCCAAAGGTCAAGTGTAACTCTAGGCATAGGGTAGAGAGTAGCAAATTGGTTCAATGTACCTCATACACGGGTTTATTGATCTTACAAAACGCATTCATATGACGTCTTTATGAAGTATGACCATTTTACGATCATTGTGAACCCTTTATGTTCATGTTTTTTATTATTTATGTTGTATAACAGAACTACTTGATTAGCTTTATAATAAAAGTCAATCATGGTTGGTTTAAATGAATGTTATTTGAGAAAGATGACATTGTTACGTAGGTGACGTAGGTACTTAAAGACGTTAACCTAAAAAAGGAATAGTGACTTTTAGTGTCACTAGGGACACCGTTCATCAATCGTCAATAGTGACCATATAGATTTTTGCAGCTCTTTATAGTTGGTCTCCAAAACCTCTTAAACCTAAACCTTTAGACGGCATTGCTGCTTGTAGTTTACAGTGGTTGTACAGAGTCAGGAGCAGTTGGTCAGTGAAGATGAATCTGTACATGACAGCAACGTGTACAAAGGTTATGCAATACAATCTTTTTCACCCCCATACAGTGTGCAAGTGTGTTAATCTGAAACCCTGACATCCTTCAACGGACGCTTTAAATGATAGAAACCAGTTTAACGATTCATATCATGAAGTTCAAGAAAGTGGAATAATAAAGCTAAGGTAAATGTTCCACGGTGTATTTGGGTTGTATTTCTGTTTCAGACCAAATGGTAGATCATTAAAATATTCAAACCAAGATTTATTGCAAACTGAGCCCGACTTCTCCTTAACCAGACTGAAAACAAAGTTTGCATTATCGTCCATAAAAAACATTTTATTCTGTTCAGTGGTATCAATGCCCTCAGGAGAGCCCGGAGGCAAAACTGCAATAGAGGTTGCCCTCCTCTATTTCTCTTCTAGACAGTACCTCACAGGCACAGGCATAAAGAATACAGCCAGCAATAGAGAAGGGTCTGATAAAACATACAAATGGTGGTTTTATAAACTTTTAAAGGGTGTACTAAAAATAACTTGGCTGACTTGGACACAAAGCGCAAAGGGGATGTCTGTATTATTGTTTGGATCTGTCTGTCCATCCATCCAACCATCCATCCGGGTTGAACAGGCATTGTTAGGAATATATAACAGTTTCCAATTATGGTTTAATGTATTATATGAGCGTTTTTATAAACTTTATTAATACTACCAGTCACAACATATTGAGCTTTATTACATTTCCAACTTAGTTGAGTGCAAAATACAGAGCATTACAATTGAACATGATTGCAAAGTGGTCACACAGTTGAAACAAGGATTTAGTATGTAACTAGCATGTGGAAATTAGAGCGTCAAATGGGTTTAACCCATTTTTAATGGTCTACCTGGCCCCATTTCGTCTGGCAAGATGAATAAATTCAACTAAATTACCTTCATGCGGTGTGAAGACGAGGCCTTGGTGTGTTCAATAGTCTCCTCCACAGCACACCTTTACTTTACCCATTGACAGTCCATTTATGTAATCTAATGGAACTTTTGTCTTATTGCCAAACAATATTGCACCCTATATTTCTTTGTGCTCATTTAACTCTTGATCCCAATCCATTCATTTTCAATTGGAGCAGCCGCTGTATCTCAGTTTCTTGTCCTAAACGCAGCCTTCCACAACAGCCATAAACAAGCCATTTAGTATTCTCCATTGCAGCACTTTGTAGGTTTATCACCGAATGATGCAGCACCTCTGAATTGCTTCACACTCCTCCCATAGTCAGTAGACACACCATTTATTTCTTGAGCGGCGTGTTTTGGCGACCAGTCAGTTTGACTGAGCATTTTGAGAAAGGTCTCTGGTTAATGAAAACTTCATCAAGTTGCTGTCAGTTACACATTTGTAAAAAAGGTAAACACTGAGCTATTTTAATGACTATCTCATACCCCTCCCTCACTTTGCAGCCAACCGACCGAAGAGTCTTCTGGTGTACATCAATCCCTATGGGGGAAAGCAGCGCGGGAAGCGTATTTACGAGCAGAAGGTGGCTCCACTGTTTCGCCGCGCCTGCATCTCAGCCGATGTGATTGGTAGGTCCCTATCAGCAGCGTACCTTAACATTTAAATAAAAAATGAGTCTCAGTGGTCGCCATATAGATCTCCACTGCCACTGTGGCCTCTCGAAGGAACTGAAGAGCCTTGCAAGGATATGATTTGGCTTATAGTGCCATTAATCATGCCACCAGCTTAATGGAAGCTGTGATAGTTGATAAGCTTGGGTATCCAAACACATCTATTATTCAATAAGTGTTTGCTACAGCTACACATAGTCTCGGGTATTGATGGTCCATCAGAGTAAATACTATTCACTCTGGGCTTCCTACAGCCGCTGTGAATTGCAAAGGTTGTATTTGTGTTGATATTATATGCCTGGGAAAGAGATTTACCATTGAAATATTGTTTTTGTTTTTGTGGGCCCAGGGCTCATTTTGCAGGCTAATACACAATAGCTGAATTAGGTCGTTTTGTGCGACTGTGCCTTTTGCTTTTTATGAACATTAATCCTCAGGACAGGTTATAGTGAAGGTTTCAAAAATGCAGTCCTTCTCCTTCTCCTTGTCTTGTATTTTTTTTTAAATGCCAGTAATAGCATGCATGTTGTGCCAGACAAGCCACAAAGAGTGTTGTTATTTTGTCTGTACATTGCCTTTCATTGAAGCTGTGCTAACACTTGCTGTTTGAATTGTTTCCATAGTTACAGAGCGAGCCAATCATGCCAGAGACCACTTGAAAACAGAGGCCAATCTAGACAAATATGACGGGTGAGTACTTAAGCTAGGTGGCTGCTGCCTTCAGGCTTTCAACACAGGTTCTTCACTGTGACTTGAAGTTGACTCTTGTCTGTTCTTATTGAAATAAAGCCTTTGAAATAATCTCCCAAGAGCTATGTATCAATTATTCCATTTTATGGGTTATTATGAAGCCCTGTTGTGCTGTAATCTGTGTTGTAATCACTGAGACAAAGCCCCGTGTGTTCCTCACACTCAACCAGTTTCTTTCTGATCTCACACATTGAACTGCATTTCCTTGTACAGAGTTGAATATCTGTAACTTGCCATTTTACCCTCTAGACAGTATTTCATAACAGTTGGTAGATAAACATCAGTAAACATGTTGGTAGTTTAACAAAGAGATACTGTTTTATCCACTCTGTTAGGACTTTTTTTTCCTCCACCACATATTTTAGTATGGGCCATTTATAAACATTTGTCCTGATGATAGTGTTAGCGAAAAGAAAAAAAAATGGGATTCATTAATTTGTGATGTGAACACAGAGAGAAAAAAGGTCGGAGTTATTGCTATTCAATGACTCAAAGGGGGAACAAATCTATTTCATGAAAAAAACAAAAACAATGTCAACCTCATGGTGGCGCTAAAGGTGAAGTGAGGGGTTCACCAAAGCAAGCAGGATTCATTGTTTGGGAACCATGAATATCTATACAAGAAACTGTTGCAGTCAAACCTGTAGAAGATATTTCTCAGGATAAGTGAAAACGACTACATAGCCTTGCTGAGGCGGCTATAAAGCTAGTGTGACAGATCGGCTTCGTCATTTCGATTAAAAAGGTTTGTTTATCTTTAAAAAATAGTATTGCATTAAGATTTATGAAAACTGATTAAATTTTAATGCAATACTACTGTTTGACCTAAGATAGCTTAGAGACACAGAATAATAAAGGACCTAGGACCATACCCTGTGGGACTCCTTGAGAAGAATGGGTGGTTGAGGATTTATAGTTCCTATAGCAACACAAAAGGTCCTTTCTCAGATATGGGAATAAAATCAGTCTCTTACTCTGGCAGGCCAACTCAAAGCTTTATCGTTCAATTAAAATAAAGTAGTCAACTGTACCAATATCAGCAGTTCAGATCAAATGGCAATACAACAGATATAACTAGGCACGTTTATAAGAATTTCAGTGTTAAAGAAGCAGATTTTGGCCTCTAAACTTAGTGTACAATAAATCTAAATCCATAAATATCTCACAAAAGTCACATAGGTTTATGGTCCCAACATTTGTATGTGATTCTGCAGCTTAGAACTGGAAGTAAGGGGAGCATGTGAGGGTAAAATGCATTAGACATCTATAACATGAAAGGTTTCTTTCTGCTGAGGACGCCGCCATCTCCATTCTCTGTTCATCAGACATTCAGTCCAGCAGAGCAGGGTTAGTGTCCATTATGTTTTTACTCTGCAGTTCATATAATTTATGGGCCCATTTCTGTAAGGTTTTGATATAGACTTTAAAAAAAAGTGTAATGCTGGGTGGCACCGTGTGATATTCTTATTTATTGAATACTTTCACTGTTATACCTGCTGCCCACTGGTATTATTGTGAAGGTTTTATGGTTATGTTGTACTTTTCTCATAAATCTGTTTTACTGCAAAGTCAGTTTTATTAAAATGTACTCCAGAACTCATGTCAAACTTGTTTGAATTGTGCATACATATGATATATTTCTTGTCTGTTTAGGGTGGTATGTGTGGGTGGAGATGGGATGTTCAGTGAGATTCTGCATGGGTTGATTACCAGGACCCAAACCGACAACGGCGTGGACCAAAGCAAACCAGATGCTGAATTAGTGCCATGCTCTCTACACATAGGAATCATTCCTGCAGGTGAGCTTTGGTCAATATATCACATTACAGTTTCTAGGTTTAAGTGAAACAAAGGGTTGGGATCTCTGAAGTCCACATAAAGGACTTTAATTTCCATGTTGCTTTAAAGGGGTATTCATGTTGGAAAATAATTTGGGAGTTAGATGATATCAATACTTAAAAATTGTTCCATATTACAAGCCAAGAAATATGGAGACACTAGAAAGTCCCAAGTCTATTTAACATGATGCTCTGTTCTGTCTAACTTACTCTTAACAGATAGTGTTTGGGTGATAAGTGGGATGATGGATGTCCAGTTTTCTTTTCCCTAAATTGTGTGGAAGACCAGCTAGAGCTTCACAAAAGGTGTAAATGGTCCCTCCTGAATAAAAGTCCCAGTTAATAGAACCGTTATTGATTTTATTATTGAAGAACTTAAACCCTGCTGATCCAAGGGGGGTTATATAAGAGAATCGCTATGGCAACAGGGCAGGGGGTCCCAACAGGGGCCTGTGGAGGGTCAATCACTCCAAGTGCCATAAATGGAAACATGCTGTGTGACATTTTGAAATCACTGTAATTTTCATGAGGATGGAAACACAGTGGATGGGGACCACTATGAGCCCGTCCCATGCACAGCTTGATGGTAATAGCAGAGGGTTTTGAAAATCAGCTGGGGACAAGGTCAGTGATTTTTAGTCAAATTACAGCCATGATTTAGATGTGTTCACTCAACTGCATTGTGGTTTTTTTTTTTACAATCACAGAGTCAATAAAATGGTTAATTTGCAATTTCACATCTTTTTATACAGCAGGTCAGCATTCAGCTCAGGTTCTATAAGCAGTCAGTGAAAACAGCAGAATCGCACAGATGAAAAGCTCTCAAATAGCTATACAGTAGCTGTTCCAAGGATGTTTTTAAATGGCCCTGCTATGCTGTATAATCCAAGTGCTTGAGTAGCTGATTGTAAAATAAGAGGCGCTTTGTTTTGCTTCCATCAAAAGTTAATCAAGCCCCTGAATGACTAGGACCAACCTCTCCTCAGTGCCTTTAAACTCAAAGGAAAGTTTTGCCAGCCCTTCAAAAGCATCAAATTAGCACAGGCACGTAGATGAGCAGGAGCTTAATTAAAAAAGGCACCTTCAAGAGCTTTATTTATACCCAGTCACTGACAGAGAAAACTGACTATCAGACAGGAGATAATCTGCAGATTCTGCATATGAATGCAAAATCTGTCTGCAATGGGAAAAATTTGGAGTTGAAATCGTTTCACTTTATTTTACCCCTTTTCAACTAAATACAAACCTAGATCTTTTCCTGGGCTGATGAACTTTTTATAATCCAAATGATATTGACCAATCACATTCACAAGTCTTGGTTGACTGCAGCTTGCTATCGATTTAGAGAACAAAAGGTGGAACGTCAAAAGGATGTCTTGGAATCCATTTACTACCTCCTGATGGAGATTTGTTGTTTTGTAGCATAGCTTGCTTAGTTAAAATGGCTATGCAGGAAAAATCTGTAGGTTTCCATGGCCTCTAAACTCCTTAAAATATCAGCCCTTTCCACCAGAGGCGAAATCATCTTAAGAATGATGACTGACTCTGAGATTAGACAGGAAATCTCTGATCTTTGTAAAAAAAAAAAAAAAAAAAAAAAAAAAAAAAAACATCAGCAGCAACAATAATAATGTCCAGAAAAAAAAAAACATTGTTGCACAGGGTGGCATGTCCCTTTGTTATATTGAACATGGGAACTATAGTACATTTTAAGTAAATCCGTCTTGCTGTCATAAGAGAATCAAATGTGTATTAATTCACAGCTGAAAGTAGTCCCCAACAAATCAACTGTTTATTCCTGTTTGAGAAACATTTGTACCACAGTCCCCTGTTGTTTCAGGAAATTATTCTGCCTTTTTTAAATGAAGGTACGTGTTTCTAGCCAGTTTTTCCAAATGAACATCCTCCAGCAGACCCATGCAGGGTGTAATTAATCTCTCTAACTCACTAAATTTAAGAACATCCCCGATCCAGGCCTCATGTAATGGAGTAACGGATGCATTTTAATGAAATAATATCAGTCGTCAAGCCAACAGAGTCAAGAAGGCCACCAGGTCTGCTTTAATTCTTGGCAGGACCACTGTATCCAGTTAGAGTGCCACTGATGCAGTTGGATCAAAGCACACCTGAAGCGCCTTTGATAATGTTTCAAAAACATTGGACAACAGCTTGCTGATTTTTTCTCCCCCTGTAATTTTCCGACTCTCTAATAAGGGCATGAAATGCCCCTAAATTACTTTAAAAAAGTGTCTCACCTTCCTCGGTCTTTTATTCATCTGCTTTCATTGCGAAACAGTTTCTAACTTTTTACTTAAAAGCACCAGAAATGTCCAAATACCTGAGATAATGTAATGGGTTTTGAACATCTCAGCACTTACATTTTTTGCAAAAGGAGAAAAAAGCAGGCATGGTCTGCTACGTGACCATAAACTTTGATGCTTTGGAGATTTGTGCCTCTGTATTATCATGAGTACATGTATTTTTTTTCCACCTGTGTGTGAGTTAGGATTTTATCAATATCGCAATCAATATTGCTATCAAAGTTACCGTGTTACCTGTGTCATAAAGGTGTCATAGGTCTTTATGCCAAGGTTCAAATTAAAAGTCATGGACTCATTAATGGCCGAGCTGTCGTACAGCTTAATCCACTTTCTGTCAGCTGTTTCATGACATATTCATTTGCTTATTTGAAAATTAATGTGGGTTAACCCTTACACATTAAAGTAACTTATTTTGATGAAATCTACCGTATTTTCCGAACTATAAGGCGCACTTAAAAGCCTTAAATTTTCTCAAAAAACGAAGGTGTGCCTTATATATGGAGTGAAACTGTTAGGGCTGACTCGGGGATCGAACCCGGATCGCTGGCTTGGAAGGCTGGCGAGTAAACCACTGAGCTAAAGTTTAGTAGAACTGTTTTATTTTGCTTCATGCGCCTTATAGGCCGGTGTGCCTTATATATGAAAAAAGATTGAAAATAGATCATTCATTGACACTGCGCCTTATAATCCAGTGCGCCCTATAGTGCGGAAAATACGGTAAATGTTCAGGGTCCACTTGTCATGTTAGAAAGAGTTCACTGGAGTCGTGACAAGTGCATCTATAAATATATTTATGTGCAGAGGATTCAAACAGCAAAAATATCCTTTTTTCGGGGCAACGCTAAAAAAATCTAGACTCTATTGTTGTCCCTGAGATAAAGATGATTTCTCTGCCAACATGATCTTACTGGCGAGACAGTTTTGGGGAAAACGCAGATAAAAACTAGAGCTTCTCCACTGAGGATATGCCTTGTGACAGTTTATGCTCTCTCCTCTGAATATGCCAACAGGCTACTGTGGCTGAGTAACTTAAGAGAAATAAAACATTGAACATCTGAGGACTGAACATCATTGAACATCTGTGTGTGCCACTTAAATCCATTCAAAGTCACTTGGCTTTTACTGGGTAGCTTTGGAAGAGTCAAATAGCATATGTCACTGGGTTTTTTTCACGCTCAGCAAAATAGCAGGCAATGCAGCGCTGTCAGGAGCAATTGGAAAGTGTTTCGGATGTGATTATGAAGCTCCGAGGGGAAGAAGCAAAGGCCAGATAAGTGATATTCATGGAAAGTGCAGGAGCAAGTCGGAGAAGGCGAGAGAGAGGGCTCATCTTCATACTCATCTGTGTGTCCGCTGCTGAATGACAGGCCTGATCTCTTCTGTCACGCTTCTGTGAGCTAGCTCAAAACATAACTAGTTAGATTTCACTCACTTCTCGCCACTCTCCCTCAGTCTCTCTGTCTTTTATCAGCAGCAGTAGGTCCATTTCACCACTTGAAGATGATCAAAGTAGGGCAGATAGGTCTGAAATTACGCCATGTGGTGCAGAAAGAGAGATAGAGCCTTATTACCTCTCAAGTTGAAAGATTTAATATCAAACTCTACACTTCTCTCAAGGCAGGGGATGCCTCTTATCCCTCATTTGTTGGCTGAAGAGAGCCGATGATAGTCCACAGCCCAGAGCTATCCTATTAGTTCATTTTATGACTGAAACGACTCCTTACTTCCGCCTAATAAAATCATTCAGCTGAGTTCTTCGTACTCGGTTGCACCGAGGACCAAATCTTTTATGACCGGTTTTAACTGTGAATAAGAGATGTACACATGTGAGTTACATCTTTGCAGCTTCATCTGCTAATATAGTCTCAAAACATGCCTGTCCAGACTTATTACTGTAGAAAGCAGCACATAAAATTTTAACACACTGGCCGTTGTAGTTCTAACAGTATTAATGGCACAGTGCTTTTACTGCACAGATCAGTGGTAAAAAGTAACTGGCAAAGATCATATTCATATCTATGTGATATTGTATCAGACAGTCGGTACAAACTTCACTGGGTGGTTCAACCAACCTCCACCCAGGGGTTTCATAAATATAAGAGATTAAATCAAGCATCTGCTTCACTTCCTGTTTGTAGCAAACTGCCAGACTGACACGAATGCATTGAAAAGGAAACAGGGAAACTACACTCCAAAGAATATTTAGAAAAGTTTTGATGATTCATTGCTTCCACACAATGTATTGTGATGACTTTGGTGATTTCCTGACATTGTGACTTGGGCATGGTGTTTTCATTGTTGTTTCAATAATTGGGTTAAATGCAACAGTTGAATTCCTCATTGTGGGACTGATGAGGTCTTAATAATCTTAATCCAAATCTTTTCCTCCTGACCCACCCAGATCACCAGATATGCTCAGGCAACATACTTTATTTGTCCATGTTTTTGGTTTACAACATCTTTATATAAATGCTGTTGTCATGCATTGTTTTATACATTTTCATTTTGAAACTTAGGGTTAGCCATTTTAACCATTACAATCTTTTTGGATTTTTGTAGAAGTGACCATATTTGTACAAGAGGGACATCTGACTCCTTGTGGTCTCTTTATGTACAACTAAATGCTGAAAAAGCCCTAGGGGTTTGCCCATTCCCATCAGCCTTAGCTGCACTTTGTGTTCAGTGCTAATAAGGAAACGGTAGCCTGCTAACAAGCTAAACTAAGATCGGGAACATGGTAAACATTATGCCTTCAGCACCATTGGGCTGAGTACAGAGCTGCTAGCCTCACTGGAGAGTCTTATTTGCATGCATCCCACAATGCCAGTAGTTTTCTAGGAAGTGTTAAACTATGTGCATACCAATTAAGGTATGTGATCTGTCTGTTTTTCTGTTGGCAGAGGTTGTTGTTTTAAAAACTGACACAGGGCGAAGTCTACAACAATGATTTTTATTATTGCTCCAGGGACACCGACTTAAGGAATGTTCAGATTTTCTTTACACATTTGGCTTTAAATGGCTTCAGATGTTAGCTATAAAAATGTCTTTTAACAGCATCTCTCACATCAAAGTGTCTTAACATGTCTATGCCGAGGCTATAATGGCTGACCATCGACCTGTGTGTCTCTTATCCAACAGGGTCCACTGATTGTATCTGCTTTGCCACAGTGGGAACCAACGATCCAGTTACTTCTGCTTTACACATCATTGTGGGTGAGTGAGTAATTTAAAGACTCATAGAGGCCTTACAGCAATCTATGTACCAGGGTGGCATATTATCACTGTAATATAGCTGGAAACGACCTTTGAGCGATAATTACAGCAGCTGGTTTTAGTTTCATGTTATGATAACTAATCAGGAAGTAGCTTTTTACAGCTCTACTGTGTTTCCGAACAGGTGACTCCCAGCCAATGGATGTGTGCTCAGTTCATCAAAATGACCTCTTTCTCAGATACTCAGTCTCGCTGCTCGGCTATGGTTTCTATGGTGATGTGCTTACAGACAGCGAGAGGAAGAGATGGCTGGGTCCTGCAAGATATGATCTATCAGGTATGAGGGTCATTATTATCTAAACTCAAGGGACTCTTCAGTCTAAGCCATGATAACCTTTTCTTTCATCCTGGTTCACCCATCTTTGCACTGACTAACCTTAACCAGTTTGTTTTCATATGAGTTAACCTGGAGTTTATCTGTGAGCTTGCTAGTCCTGCTTGGGTCCAGACTTTTGAGAATTACAGATATAAATCAGACACATACAGCCTCAGGCTTTGGGATTCAGTGCAAGCATTGCTTAGCTCAGTGGTGGGCCAAACTCACACCAACAGGCTCACAAACACTACCAAGATCTCTCTTTCCATTGGGGGCTGCACGTAAATACTTGCACACATTGTACTGTAAGGTGCTTCAAACAAAGGGATCAATCTCATGATCTGAGTTATGAAATGGAGCTAAATTAAACTGGGGGCCATCTGCATCAATGAGAATGATTAAGAAGCCAAAGAACAAGTGCTAAATGTGTGCACGAGAACTTCCTGTAGGGACATGAAACCTTTACACAAGGATCAACGATGCACTATTTCCAATATCACAAAGCCTGTCATGGTGTGACTCGTCGTGGCAGTTTAACACAACCTGTTACATTCATATCAACTCACAAAAAATAACAATTAAAATATAATTTTACAGTTTAATTACTGAGTTCTTCTTGATATTGAAATGACAAACAATCCATTCTATTTTAATGCAATAGATAAAAATAGCCCTTCTGTTTACTATGAAGTGCTACAATGTATTTAAGTCCAAATATTTTTTATTTACCTCACAGAGCTTGTGATAGTCTTTCACTTATGAACATAGACCATTCCCAAGAGAGGTCCCTTCTCTGTGCTCAGTGTACGTCACTAAACTAAAAGCGTATATGAAAGACATTGATACTTTTCGATGTTTTGGCATTTGATTGATGCAGTTGGATCATTAACTGATGAATTGATATGTTGATCTATAACGATGTTTCATACGACTGCCAAGCAAAATCTTGTAGTCCTGTTGGACAGAAATACAATTAGTCAGACGGCACGCTGTGAGTTTTTATGCACTTTAAATGTTAGTGCATTTGGTCCACAGTCGCCTAAAGTTTTGATGACATGATGAGTCAAAATTTAGGGAGCTGGCATCTAATTAAAGGGCCGTCAGTTATGAGTTGAGACAAAATAGAGTGGTGTCATGCTAACCATCTTAGTTTGGTGTGATAGCATGCAAACATTAGCCTTTAGCACAAAGATGAAAGCAGAGTTGAGGCTGATGGGAACCTCCTGGCCAAATTGTAGGCAATCCATCCAGTAGTTAGCATAAAATGTGATGAAGGTAAAGTTAGGGAAACAGCAATGTTATTAGTCCAGGCTCCATGGGTGTGTGTTTATTGTAGACTACCATTCATTTCATTGTATTTGTGGAAGCATGCATGATCCGAGCACAGAGCTGTGTGTGTGTGTGTGTGTGTGTGTGTGTGTGTGTGTGTGTGTGTGTGTGTGTGTGTGTGTGTGTGTGTGTG
>JAOWBC010000904.1:11286609-11301092 GCA_028566105.1 Hypoplectrus providencianus | reverse complement strand
GTGTGTGTGTGTGTGTGTGTGTGTGTGTGTGTGTGTGTGTGTGTGTGTGTGTGTGTGTGTGTGTGTGTGTGTGAGTCCCCTGGGGTGCATCTAATGCTCACAATTGCCAGGTGGCTTTTAAATACTGTGTTCTCTTTACTAAAGCAACATCCCTAAACTTTGCTAAAAGTTTTTTTTTTACCTTACTAAATCTACAAATGTCTCTAGAGAATAGAAGAATCGGAATAGAAAGAGAAGAGTGGCGGTCCAATTACTTATGCAGATGTGCCGCTTTAGGATTTCTACTCTTAATTGCCTTGTCAGGTATAATTAGAGCTAAATGAAACACAACAAATGAAACATATTGACGTGCATTCTGTGGCCCACACTGTTGTTTTGTTCCAGGGGTAAAAACCTTTTTGAGTCACAACTACTACGAAGGCACCATCTCCTTCCTCCCCGCCGAGAACAACATAGGGGACCCCAGGGACAAGCTGCAGTGTCGATCCGGGTAAATAAAGCATCACAGATATCCATTTCTGCAGCTTTTCTGCACTATTTTACAATGTTCCAACTTATCTGATGCACTTCAATAGCAGCAGTGCACCTGCCAGAGCTTAAATGGGATAGTTTACATTGTCAGGGAGCCTATCTGATTTATTGTGGACTGAAAAGCCATTCAGTCTTTCTAAAAAGCGCTTGACTAAGTGCTTTGGTTTTCGAGGTGCCAGGCGCAGGCATTGTTTGCATTTGTTACGGGGACTGAAAGAAGCTGAAAACCATTAATCTGTAAAATGCCATGTTTCCTGACAACTTATTTTACCATAAAAAGAGATATGACTAAGCTACAAAAGGCTTTTCTGGAATTCCTTCAGCATTTCGAACAAAAAACTACTCATATTTGAATACCTCAAGACAATACAAGTCATTTTAAGGTGGACTGGATTTATTCAACCTTAATGAGTCATCTAACCTGTTAAAAATGTCACAGCAACACTTAGGGTTTGATGATTGTAAAACAAGGTTACGCTGATATTTCAGGTGCCGTGTCTGTCAGCACAAGCCCTCATCAAAGGACACCCAGTGGGAGATGTCAGGGGAGAAGGAAAAGTCTGATAAAGGTAAGAGTCTGGGGTTATTACTCGAAATATGTCAAATTAATCACATGGAAAAAGAACTATTTCTCATTTTCCCGGCCTCGTTATCTGCTTGTTTGTCTATTTCCGAAACCATTTCCAGACTTCTGAGATGTGTGAATATAAGTATTTCTAAAGGGCGACGTTTGAGGGAAAAGTCATAAAAAACAAAAGGAGATGAGACAATCCCACGCTGGCTGTCTTTTCTCCTGTAGTCACACACACACACACATCATGGAGATTTACATTCTGCAGTACCTGAGGTGGACTGAGTGTAAATAACAACATCATCATCTCCTTCTCAAATATCTCCATTTTCTGTCGGGGGTTGTTTTTCTCCTGCGGCACGGCAAAATTCTTGATGAGATTCTTGATGAGTTATTGACGAGAAAATATAAACTGATTTTAGTGACACTGCGCGCCTCCCCGCCGTGCGCCCCACCCGCCAGAGCCTTTTTTTGCCTATCGATTTCCAAATCTCCAGCATCCACGTGTCCGCCTGCTTGATGAGATTACACGTTCCTCCGATGAGGCTGTCCACTCAGCCTGGAGTAGGACAGCGTCACCTCCTGTTCTCCTGTCTGTCCCCTGTGACCGCGGTGCACGCACATTTCATTATCTACAATTCTCTCAACCCACTGACACAGCAGCACAGCCCTCTGGAGGCAGATGACTCCTGTGTGTGTGTGTGTGTGTGTGTGCTTGTGCAAATGTGTGTGTGCTCTGTAAACTGCGGAGAAGCCATGTGTGTTCTTTCCTCTCTAATTAGTGTTGTGATATTAAATTCAACATTTTCTGTCTTGGCCTGGCTATCTGGGACTTCCTATGGAGTGTGTGTGTGTGTGTGTGTGCGTGTTTATGTTTTTCCCGTGTAAATATGAAAGCGCAACCTGTTCGTGTGTGCGTGTGATGTGTGACAGATTCCAACTAATCAGGAAGAAATTTGGCTTTGCCAGCTCTGACAGGGGGTTTGTCTCACGCCAGTGCTGCCGTTTGTTTAGCGATTTCTTTTTTTCTTCTCCTTCCTGGCGAGGGAAATCTCAGACAACTGCTAAATCAATGAGGCACAACACTCTCTCTCTGCAAATGAGCCAGCCTCTCTTTCTCCGAAAGCAAATACTCATTTGGAAATATTCTCCTAATGCAGAGCCTACAGTCCACAGTTGGATTTGTTGTTGTATTTTTTTTTAATTTTTTATTCAGCTTTAATCACTGCTCCCCAATTAGAATATTGTTGTTTTTATGTAGCCTCAGCGGGCTTGTTATCAACGGTTCGCGTTATCACCTCTGTAAGTTTGTTTTGCGAAATGAGGGGGAAAGGTAATGAATCGTTTTGCTTTCCGAGATCACATAATTTTCCCTCTGAGGTTTGGACGTCTGTGATCACTTTTTTGCAGCTTACTCCAATGACTATCACCCTGGTGACAGGCACTGGCAGCCCCCGTGGGTGATGCTGTGTCTTTGATTCCGCCATCATCATCGCAAACAGTCGCTAATCTCAGAGGAACAGAGCGGTGGTTTGTGAAGTGCAACCGTCGCGTCTGTCAGTTGAGATTTGGAGGCCATGTGTGCATTTAATCATAACAAGCAAACCCGAGCTTAATCCAGTTGGTCTTCTATCTATATGACCTCCTCTTTAGATACTGTGAACCCTCCCTTGGCCAAACTTCATTGCATTTTAAAACATTCAGCTCTTCCACAAGGCAAGCGCACATTAGTTTCAGCATCAAAGTTTCTATCTTGGCTCATTCGTCAGGGTAAAGCTGCTCACAGAATTCGTGCCAAGACATCTGGATCCTAATGGGCTCTCATCAGCATCACTGCTGATGTGTAACAAGCGGGGAACCTAACCTTAAGGACTTATGAAGCACTTGCAAAATATACACAATTTCAAAAACCAGATTCCTGATGGTATATAGATTATTTTTCAAACAACATCATTTCTGGACAATCCATGCTGGGGGGGTTAAAGAATCTGAATTTTTTAAGCTAATCTCTTATCGAACTTGTATCTTACAGCTGGCAGAATTCTCCAACTGAAATCTAATGGTGTGTTTTGCAAATGCTGCAGAACTGTTTTGCATTATAAATAAATTATAGTTGCATGATTCACTGCAACTCAAGGTCTGTTCGCTTAAAGTGTCAATGTCAGATGGAGGGGATTTAACACTACAGTAAAAAGAGAAGTAAACCAGAAGCCATCCAAAAAAGGTTCGAAAAGAAAATAAAGGAAGAAACACAACTAGGTATTTGGGATGTGATTGTGTGCTGGGGGTTATAGTTCTGCTCTTGATTTTGCTTGCAAACTCAACATTTTCCCTGTGCGAACATGCCAAATTGTATTCTTTTCAAGTGCACTTGAATAAAAGTGAGTTTAGTTATTTGGAGTGCCAGCTTGGAGCCCTCACACAATATGTTTAAAGTATTTAAACTTGACTTCTAGTGGTTTTCAGTTGTGAAGTAGAAAACAGTGCAATTCAAGTTTGGCAGCCAAGTATACAATGCTGGAAACTCTGCCAAACACAAGGTTTTAAATGGTAAAGAGAAGGCAGGTGATATATTTTATTTAAACGTGTTGGCATACAGTGAACCATTTATGAAATAAATGAATAAGATTAAACACATACAATGAGATTAAAGGTCACTAAAATGTGGTCAGTGTTTATAAATGACCACCCTTGGTTATGTTTCATGTTAAGTGCATAAAACATTATTACATGAATATCTTGGGGTTTAACTGGATGTGAATCTGAAATAGGTAAAAACATTAATTAAGCCACTGCCCCCTTATTTTCTGACCTTCAGTCAGTAGAAAGTTTTTGAAATTCAGAAGTCTGTGGACAGAGCCTTGTTATATGATGTTAATTAATGGAATAGATACTGAACAGGCCTTTTGACCAAAGGCCCTGGGGCCCAAAGTAGTGGGCCCTCCCTTGGCCTTTTCCAAGTGCACCACCTTTGCTCTTCATTTTATCAATTGCTGATGAAAATGCCTTGTATTTAGGGGTCGATTGCCCAAAGAGCTCAGTAAACTATATGTGTGATCTTACTGCTCTGTTTCAGGTGGCAGCAGTTGGAGTTCAATCCGTGGAAAGTTTATTGCAATTAATGCAGCGAGCATGAGCTGCGCGTGTCCCCGCAGCCCAAAAGGCCTGTCGCCCTCTGCTCACCTCGCTGACGGCACCACAGACCTCATCCTTGTCAGGAAGTGCTCCCGCCTGGACTTCCTCAGACACCTGCTGCGACACACCAACAAAGACGACCAGGTAGGAGTGAAGGAGTTGCTGTATGATTGAATGCACTCTCTTAAGTGTGCACGCTATTCCATCCCTGATTTCATAAAGTAAGTGTACCTAAACAGTGCATGAGTCATGCTGTGGAGAATATTTCAGATTTAAAATGAGCTGGGGAAATTGATGTGATTCGATTCCAGCAGGGATATGAAAAAACATCCCCTTCAGAAAAGTGAAGGAATCACCAAAAAGAAGCAAAACTTTTCAGACGATTTCATTCCCCCTCAAAAAGCCTCCCGTCAATCACTGTGCTGCAGAACTTAGTTTCGTTTAAGAGTTGTTCGATGTGTGCACGGACGAATTGAGTGTGTGTTAAGTCTGTAAACGAGCGAGCAGAAGGCAGGAGTTTTGCCCACTTGCTGTGCTAGCACCTCCGTTTGCTGACTCGGCTCAATTTCCCAACTATGGTTCACTTTAGTTCAAATGCCTTCGCCCTAGTGCCTTCCCACGTATCATAAATAACCTCCACTGGGGTCCAGAGAGGCACGGGTAATCGCTGCATCAGGGATATACTGTATGGGAGAACAGGCTGATAGCAGACTAATGCCCTCTCAGGATAGCACAAGTATTGCCAGGGGAAGTCTGGTGATTAGTAATTATTACCTCAGGAAGGACCTCGGGAAGTTTATCCCATTTAGAAGGATCTTGTAAGTAATTTCATCTGCAGTAGCTGCCTTGGTGAAAGTGTTCAATTACAAAGTGTGTTTTGAGCTAACACTGACATCCTGAGGTGAGTTTTAAATCCTAGATCAACATTCTGACTTGTGATTACAAGGAAGAGTATTGTAATAAGATTTGATTAGATTAGGATATTATGCATTTGCACATTTGAAATTAATAGGATTCCAGCAGTAGAAAAGAAAATTATAGAAACGCTGAAAACTGCTCCTATTACATTGAAATTCAGCAACTTGAGGGAAGATTTTTTCTCTGTGTGACATGAAGCGTGTCCCTGGAAAAGCACAGTCTCAATAAAGTATATTACATTCAGATGACTGAATGAAATTACCAATGTGTGTGGGCAAAATCAAATTACCAACTTTCCCCGGTGATGCTGATGCAGAGAGGCCTAAAAATGATTTGATGAAAGAGTTTCCCCAATATATTAAATTCCAACAGTGAGGATCACCAGCACAATGTTGCTATATGCATCTACTGTAGGACACAGATTAAATTACACTGATGACCGTGTTGGTCAGTTTACCACTTTGGGCCAGATCTAAGTTTATCTCAGTTAACGCAGCAATTACCATGAAATGTGGTACTGTCATTAATGTTGCCCTCAGGATGAGTTGTAATAACCTGAGTGATTTCAGAGCCAAATTTATTTCTTTTTACTCTGATATATGACCAAAATCCAGCATTTACTGGTCAGTAAACTTGAGGACGCTATGCATGTTTTTTGACCCCATCATCAGGTCATAATTTACATCCAGTTCTTTAGTTAATGATTGCCTGGGAGCAGGATAAATCTGCACGCACATGTTTTATTTGCTCTGCCCCATCTGTTTTGAACTGAATTTTCAGTGTTCTAAGAGAGGCTGGGTGTATCATAATCATTCACGGTATAATTGGTATATTTGAGTTGAAGACAGCAAAGGGACAGCAGTATTTTTGAAACCAATAAAGATTGCCAATATTTATTGGGGACTTTCTACTGAAGCTTGAAGCTAATATTAATTGTGAAAACAGACAATCATTTTGAATAATAAGGAGCAGGTTCAGGTAAAATTGATATATTTTTCCTCCAGTCAAGTATTTGGATTCTTGTACATCCCTAATACTTGCTATGCAATTTACCTTTAATAGTCTCAAATTGTTGGCATGATCAGCACGGCTATGTTAAAAGCTTGTGCTAATGATTCGCTAGCGTGGCTGTAGACTCTTACAGGGAAGACCCACTGGGAGAAACTTCGTCTCCATCACTTCTTGTCCATCACAGTGGCATGCCAGTGTTCATTAGCTAGCAATTAGCTTACCCATTACATTGCTAACACTGTGTAAATAAAGCAACTCAAATTCCAACTTCAACTGTTTACTTGATGTTTTTCCAAGCAGGACTTTTTTGTTAGTTTCTGTTATCCTTTCTTAGTCTGACTCACAGCAAATCATGAAGTTTTCCAGGTGTATTTACGCTCATTTAAATCCTTGGAATCCCACAGTGCCTTTCAAAGAGATTGGCGTGTGTCCCTTATTAAATGAGTGGGAGCTAACTTAGCGTTTCGCCACCTTCACTGGGTCTTTTTCCGTGATTTGCCTTTCAGCATTCAGATGTCAGATCCCTCTAATGGAGAAAACCAAATGAGATTATCATTGACTGGCTAATGACCGCAGTTGGGTATTGGCAGCGAAAAGGCATTATGTGGCGCAACTCTAGCTCGGGGGCCGACTTCTGCTGCTTCACTTGCAACACATAAAGGTGGACAAGTCGTCGTATGAGTACGAGGAGTGGGACTTTGCATCAGAGTTCACTTAATATCAGCATCACTGTCCAGCCAAGCGGAGAGAAACAAGGAGTGAGAAGCCACTAAGCGTATTCATGGCCTTGTCAGAAAGCCTTTTAGGCAGACCGTCCAGCATGAATGCAAAGCGGCCACAGTCATAAAGCGGGTCTGATGTGAAATAAATGGCTGTCACTCTGCTTTTGGGATGAGAGAGGGCAAAAAGGGGAGCAGATGAAGAGAGAGAGGGGAGAAAAAGGAAAAAAAGAAGGGGAAGAAAAGAGAAGGGAATAGAGAGAAAGTGGCACCCCGTGAAGTAGAAGAAAGTAGTGCGCCGGACACAGCTGAACCTTTCTACGACACTGAGTGAGATGAAAGGGGATTTTGACAAAATAATTTCTTTTCATCTCCCTCTTTCTTCTTCTCTTTCACTCTGCCGTATACATAGTTTTTATGCACCTCCATTTTATCTGACCTCCTCCCTCCCTCCTTTTTGCATTTGATCTCTGTTGCCCGTTTTCTTTTATCGTGAATGGGGAGGAAGGAGAATAAACCCACGTGCAGTTTCGCTTTTTAATAGGAAATCAGCAGGAGTCTATAGAAAAACAATGGAGGGAAATTCTCTTTTTTTAACCTCACCCGTTAGGAGCCTGTAAACTGAAGAATAATATTGTTTTCCCACCTGATGACAATAATTTGTCAAAGAAATATTCCACTGCCCCTTTTGCAGTGCTATTTTATGTATAGGAAAATGGTTAATGTTTAATTTGAGACATTTTAATGTTTAAAAAGTTCACATAAAATGCAGTAGAGTTTTGGATGAACTCTTATTGATTCATTCACCAAAGCAAATTACAGTGACTTTTGATGTGTGTTCTATTATTTTGGTTGGATTTTTTAAAGCCATGCCAGTCGCATATTGATGATATAGAATATATAAATATTATAGATTCATTTCCTAATCCGTTGAAGTCAGATACCTCCTTGCTGGAGCTAGATGCTGAAGCAATAAAACTAAAAGATGGAAGCAAACTTTTTTTTTGTAATCTCACATCTGTAAATGTGTTGTGGATGCTGTTTGTTCATTGTGACCCTATTACAAAAGCACTCTTGTGAAAACATGAAAAAGACTCAAATTTGACTCTCAGGGGTACTTTCTTCAAAAAACAATTTCACAGAATATTTAATTTAGTGAAGCACAAAACAAAGATGGACTGTTGTGCTCCCTCTCCGCTGGCTGCACTGCTCTATTTGAGATGAAACTCTTCAAGTGCTTCTGGAGAGTGCCGGTGTTAACCTTTGCACCATCTGTGGCCACATCTGTTCCTTCATCTACACTTCTGTCCATTTCTCCTCCTCCACTTCCACTTCTCTCTTTCATCTCTTTCTCACCCATCTCTGCTTCCTTCCCCAGTTTGACCACTCGTTTGTGGAGGTCCACCGTGTGAGGAAGTTTCATTTCCAGCCTCGTCAATATGAGCCGGTCTCACTAGAGGACCTGAGTGAGACTCCAAAGAAGACTGGCTTCACTCCCATATGCTCCGCCCAAACATCCTGCAAATACAGCACCTCCCACAGCAGCTGGAACTGCGACGGGGAGATCCTGCCTCATGCTGCCATCCAAGTCAGGTAACCACAAAATCACTTGTAAAAAGCACAGTATGGCTCCAAACTTACTGGCTTAGTTATTTGAGACTCAGCAAAAAGTTGAAAGACAAACTTTGGGGCAAACAAACTGAACAGAAATATTTTGGCCTCAGCTTAAATCGTCATTTACCAGTAAAGATGTTTTGCCTGTATATATGGCTTTTTAATGCTGTAAAACTGAAAAGAATCATTTTCACTACTGAAGACCGGCATTGCTGAATCACTTCTCTACTGCGCCCACTTATTTTGCCTTTTATGAAGCCTGTGATGAAGAAATTAACTTTTTGAGGCGTTGAAGACAGGCAGGATCGTTTTCAGCATAGACGAGGACCAGCAAATGGCTTTGAATCGGTGCATATCATTTTCTAGAAGAGGTTTAATGGAAAAAGCATTGAAATACTGGCAGCACTTATGCCTATTGGGTCACCATGGTACAGGTTTTCACAGTAAAGACTGTTCTTTTCCAGGTATTACAGATATAATCTCCTGATAAATTGCTCTGAAATGTGCCTGACTATCAAATCCTAAATTGTAAGTAGAAAAAGATTATTTTTCTATTCCTGAAATCCTTCCAGACAGTAATACCAGTTTTATGCATAAAAACACTATAGCACCATGTCCACAGAGAAAAGTTGTATAGAACTGTGTGACTGATTTAATAAAACTCAAAAATGGTAATAGGTGCTAATAAACAGTAACAGTGTCCACTGATGTTAATGCCCAGAGCAGCCATCTTGCATTTTAAGAATGATAACGTTCTTTCAATTTTCTGGGTCATCAATCTGACTTCGAGGACATTGCAGTTGAAAATTTCCAGCTGGAAAGTCGGAAATTCAAACTCACTTGAAGTGTAACACACCATTAGCATGATGCTAGCACTTAGCCCAGCCCACCTGGTCTTTATGGTGTACATACAGCTGGAGCAGCTCATTAGGATAGCTGAGCTGAGTATAATGACTGGGAAATGGGAAAGACATGAGGAAGTTCCCAGTCAGGAAATAATCTCGAACGTAACCCATAAAACAGCAACTTTTTGTCCTTACACTTTTCAAAACATGGTAAACAAATATGATGTTTATTAGTCAACTATAAAGGATGTTTAAGGCTGATTATGAACTTTACCTTACGTATGGCAATCGCTTTCTTTCTTGTAATTTTTTGATTCCCCATCAAGTGAATGGAAGAATTCAGTTGGTAAATGCCACCACTACTCCTCCTTCGACCATTTGACTGGGGAAGTTTTGAGAACACATACATAGCCTTAGGTTTGTTGTTAGGGGGAAACAGCAAGCCTGACTGTTTCTAAAGAAAACAATATCCATGTCTTTACCAGCTTTATGCTAAACTTCGCTTGACAGCGCAATGGATCTTCTCATATAACTCTTTGCAATAAAGTGGATACACATATTTCCCCCAAATGCTGATGTATTCATTTGGATATATCACCAAGAGGGATCCACCTTGGTTACTTCTGTGGCACCATCCAACAGTATGTAACTTAAGTCAACTCGATGGTTGGTAGTGGCTGGGGATAAAGAAGTTTTTCTACTTGGCCAGACAGAAATGAGAGCAGCAGTGCCATTAGCGCTGCTGGTGTCCAACAGTCTGTGGTCAGGAGACTCATTCACGGTTCCCTGCTGGATGATGTTGGCAACTCTGTGGAATTAGTCCCCCTCATTATTCTGGCCCTGTCCTCACTTCAGCTTTCCCACTATCAGATCTCTATGCAGCCGGTGTGGCACTGCTGGACGCATCATTTATTTCATGCTCCATTGTACTTTGCCAATGATGCATGGCGCTGTAATGTTGCTAATTTAACGGCCCTCCCCATGTTAAAAGGCTACTCCCCTTTAATTAAAGCAGAAGTCCGTCCTTTTATTGCCTCTTCCTCTCCACTAATCGTTCTTGGAGTGAGCCAGCCAGAGTGCTGCTCAGATAATTAATGGTAATAGCCCAGGCGAAACGGAAAGAAAGAGTGAAGAGTTTCGCTTTGGAAGTGAGAAACACGGTTAGAGTTATTATACGTATTGTATTTTATAACTTTTGTTTTTTCAGGTGTTTATGATTGGTGGTGATGGAAATAAACCAGTTTCACTATGCTGAAAATTATAAGTTATGTGCAGTTCCATCATATTAACTATCAGTGGAGCCTGCAAGTAAACAACAGGTGTTCCATTAAAAATACAGGTGTCATTTAGCAGACAAAAGCATGGGCAGTAATTGAGGCTAGGCGACATACTGTACCATAATAACCATCTTGTCTGTTCCTGGCTTATTTTTCTTTGCGTATTATACCTTGCATGCATCACAATGTGTAATGCATGTCAATATAGCATACCAGTCTTTATTCAAACATCTGTTATAGGTGTCTTTCTAAAGGTCTTTATACTTAACATGCCACAAAGATTGTCTCACTTTCAAAGTTTGTGCATCAAGACTGCACACAGGGGTGCCATTCTATTGCTTTTTACATCTGCCACATGGACAGTAAAGTCTCATTGAAATGTGCACAGTCATTAAGTTGATGGTTTGTTATTCAGGCTAAATGATGCATCGTGTGTGTGTGTCTGCATGTGTGCACTCTCTTCCCTTCTGCAGTGTCCAGTGCCAGTTGATCAGGCTGTTTGCCCGCGGTATCGAGGAGCAGCAGCAGTGTGTGTTTGAAGATCCGTGTACACTGTGGGCCCTGGAGCAAAGCGCACACTAGTCAGTGGACTGAGAGCTCAACTGGACATCTAGCTGCTGGAAAACAAAAACCGAGGTTGCACTTGGCAGAATTTCCCTGGAAAAAATACATGAATCAGAATCCCATCTCTCCTTACTGTATTTGCCTAAATGGAACATGCTGAAGTCATTTCAAAGCTCAAGAGGTGGAAAGAGCTGAAAAGGGCTCCTATCAGTAGTCATTTAGAGGAAAAAACTAAAAGCTTAAGTTACTGCAAGATTTGTTGTTACTGAAAGGATTCAGTTATATCCTTGCTTCCATTTGGGACTTTTATGAGCAAAATAGCCTCATGCAGCTTTTACTAACCCAAAATATGATGTGATACAGCTGCTAGTGCCAGTGCTGGTGTGTTCAAACGTTTCAAGTTTTTATATCCACGTTTTTTGAAAAAAGGAATATTTTGAAGCTCAGAGGATCTCAAACTGCTAGATAAAACAGAGCTAAACTGGACTGAGCTGGACTCAGCTGCAACAATCGTTGGAAGGTTTTTATACTACCATGAAGGAGAACACAAATAGGATTTCTCCCTATGTTGCAAAGTGTGAAAGCCAAGGAGATACTGCTTTGTGGGAGGGATGAAGGAGAAAGGCCTGTGAAGTGCACCGATAAAATGCCACAAAAAATAAACACATGCACATGCAATCTGATCTTCCCATTTTGGCAGGAAAAAAAAAGAATCTGTGACCCAGGTGAAAGCAGATATGAGCCAGGGGCACTAATGAAAAGAGCTGAATACCCTGCTAATACACTAACAGGACCCCGGTGGATTCTGGGTAATAAGGCAAAGTGGTTGCTAAGTGATTTGGTGTGTCTCAGCACTGCTGCAGTGCACCTGTGGCTCTGAGCTCGGCTCCTCTCTGGCCAAAAACCACTGACAGTTGATTCATCACCTGGGATTAGCCAGAATTATACATTGTTAACTCTGTTAAAGATAATGCATTGCACGACTCTGAAATTAGCCTCATTAGCTCCTTTTTGTGAAGCCAGTCCATCAGGGAATGCTACTCCTGCGATGATAAAACTGTATGAAACCACTTTCACAACAATGTTATGTGTCTTAGAAGGGTTAAGTGTGTTTTCCACATTGCCCTTAGGGATGTGCAATTATTGGAGTGAGTGTGCGTTAATGTATTTGTGAAGGTGCCAATGTGATGAGTTAGCTCCATCGCAATTAGCCTCATGACTGCCATTTTGCAGATGCTCTCTCGCTGTAGCCAACACACTGCTAACACAAGCCCCTATGGATGAGCAAGGACTGCCGCACGCACATTTGCTATCTTTTATTCTATTTCTGATAACAGCTGTCTTTGTGTGCCACACACACACACAAACACACACGTTAACTTTTAACACCATAAAAGCACGCTCCTCTCTTTGAATCCACTCTAACTCTTTTAATACTGACTCTGAACGTCTATAATGTTTCACCTTCAGTGCTCACTTTTGTCAGCTTACAGTATGATGTTCTTTCAAAGAGTCGGATGCTTTTAAATTCTCCCTCACACACACACACACACACACACACACACACACACACACACACACACACACAGTGAAATGCACAGGCAAACACGCACACAGGGAAAGTCAGGGTAGTTTTCAGGAATGATCAAACAGATTTGAAAAAGCTAAGAATTAGCAATTTATGACTGAAATTGCAAACAAAGTTGAACTTAAAACTGAAATTCCCGCTCACTGTTGTAAAAGGAATAATATACTATTATAATATTGCAGCTTGAGCTAGCAAGCAGGGAAATCTTGCTGAGATCCAAGGCTTCCAATCAAGAGGGAGCTATTTAGCTTAGCTTGCTATTATTAGGACTAATTCCCAGACTTCCTGCTTTATCAGCCTACTTATAAAAGCAATAACCATAATGCTTACATATTGAGTCCGTTTCACTTCTTACAATTGATGTAAATTCCACTTTTAAGAAATTCCCAAACATTAGTTCATATTTCTTTAATTTCTATACCAAAATATAATAGTATTGCTGCTATCAGATGCTCACAATCCACAAAAGTGGCTTAGACCCATGGCTACCTTTTTGAAAGGTGATAATGGGTTAGCTTAGCTTGCTAACATTAGCAATGATTCCCATAGATTCCTTTTTGTTTATGCTATTTCTGTACTACATACCACTATTATACCATATATTTCTTCGTTTAAATTTCATTTTATTTCAGTTGGACGACAAAAAAGTTGGTTTAATGGTCTATGTTGCTGCTTTTATTTTTTCAAATAGACATAAATAAACTGTGATGTGAGTTGATACATGATTCATTTTAAGAAAATGCTCAATAAAGTGCTTTTGGAATGTGTGGGGATTTTTAATGTCTTTTACTTGATCTTCATGGCGCGCTAGATGCCAGTGATGTTTCATTCCCTCGTTTTCTCTCTCACACACACTCCCACACACGCACACAAAGGTCAGCGCTCCCTTGCTCCAGCTTTCTCAATCTCACTCTTTCTCTGTCTCCCTGTATGAGTGGAATTTAATAGGGTGCTCTGATGTGAGCGAGATGTTTCATTAAAGAACATCAGACATCAAAAGGTCTCTGCTGAGATGGAGTGGTATTTCACGCTGTGCTCATTCTGCACACAGTCTGGTATCTTGTTTCCTTTTTGTTACCGCGAAGCAATTCCAATGTGTTGAAAAGTAATCTGAATTTGGTAACTGTAATCACGTAGCCGAACGAATGAAACATTACATCACAAAATCAAATCTAACACCAATCTTGAGTCCATGCACAGGTTATCAAAGCAATTTTATATGTGTTGAATGTCAAAATTTGCTCTATGGAAATTTCCAAAATGCCTTTATCACAATCTATAGGCCGTGCACCAGTAATTAAGGCAATCTCACAATATCTGGCAAAAAACTCCCATTTTTTGTGTGCAACTGTACATTTTCACAGTGACTTGAAGAAAATGGCAGTTCACTCTCAGCACCCTGCCCTTTTTTCTCTCCAAGGCTGACGTGGGCTTCGTCATACAGCCAACTGGGTGTCAAGTTGTTCTTGAGATAATTAATAAAAACATTTCATTGATCCATCACTTTCTGAACTTTGAATTGAAGTCACAGCATTTCAGTCATACCTAATTTATAGAATTGAGAGATTGTTTATGCAAATTAAATCGGCAAAATTAATCATTTCTAATGATTAATCATTTTTTTTGTTAATTTTTAATCATTTCTAATGATTAATACAAATGCATTTTAAAAAGACAATATTTTTGCCTCCTTAGTTAAACCATAAAATG
>JAOWBC010000904.1:11273832-11286509 GCA_028566105.1 Hypoplectrus providencianus | reverse complement strand
TTAATCATTTCTAATGATTAATACAAATGCATTTTAAAAAGACAATATTTTTGCCTCCTTAGTTAAACCATAAAATGTGTGTGCATATATAAAGAGGCGACTTGTGGGTAGCCAGGGAGCACATTCAGATATCTTGAGGTTAAAAGAAACGATTTTGGAAATTAGTAATTTTCTTCCAGGGTGAAATTTAACTTTTTCCCCATATTAAATATAATCAAATATTTGATTAATCTGAAGAGGTAAGGATTTGTCTAGAATTACTGCAAGTAAGTTGTGAACTTTTTTACGATATACTTTAAGGCCAATAATTTACAGCGTTACAGCCCTGTCAGTGCAGAGCAGGGCCAGGAAAACGTTAAAGCCCAGAAGAGCTATTGTGTAGTCCCTCACTGACTGTATATAAAGAGTGCAGTGCTTGAGAGTGTGTCAGGGCGGTACTTTCCAACGGAGAAAGAATTAAATAAAGGTCATCTTGTGTTCCTTTAATCCATAGAGATTTAAAAGTTATCTCCTGCTACCACTTGTGGCCGCCAAAGTGTTACTGCGCTGACCTGCAGCTTTAAGCAGCTATTGAGTCCTCTGAAATGTCTGTCCTCAGAATGGCCATACATTACTCTGATATGAGCTCCAGTATGGCCACAAAGACAAGAGGGATTTTCCAGCCTCTCTTGTCCGCAGCGGCGACCAAATTGTTTTCCCTCCTTGGTTCTTTCTCTCCTCATTTTCTTGCTTTGCTACTTCCTTATTGATTTATTCTCCATCTGCTTGTCTGCAGCCCCCTCGAGAGCCGCTATCTCATTCCCGCATCCCACCTGAGACGCAAGGTGAGACGAAACAGCGGCAAACACCCCCCCACACACACACACACGCACACACAGGAGGAGGCTTCTGTCCTCAATACACCAATGTCTTTACACAAAGAAAGAGCTTCTAACAGGGGATGACGGTGCTGTTGTGTCCCCTTGACACTCTCATTGACTGTGTGTGTGTGAAGGTGGGAGAGGGACAAACACACTTTCACGCATTTGCATCAAAATGCAGCTCTTTCCTCTCACATAAAGAGTCACACTTAAAATATAACAAAACACTCTCATCCTTTTATTTTCTTCCCTCATACGCACACGCACACGCACACACACACACACACACACACAGGTATGAGACCTAGTGGTTGTACGAGGCGTGTTATTGACCTACTTCAAGAAAATTCCAATTATTATTGGCCGGACTTGGCCTTTTCAACCAGTTCCTCCTATCAGGAGCAGAAAATGACAGATTTTTGTTTCTCACTGACATTGTTTTTCCTTTACCTTGTCTTGTTTCTGCACACAAACTGCTTAAACTTCCAGTCCATGCACACAAACTGCTTTGCAGTGGTGGCATGTGGGCCATGCGGGGTCAGGTAAAGGTGCTGCAGAGGTTACACTTGCCACAGTTTCTTGACACTAAGTTAAACAACGACTGATTCTGGAAAAAAAAAAAAGAAAAAAAAAGTGCTGTTTTCTTATAGCTAACAAGAGCCAAACAAAAGTAGAAAAAAAATATTTGCTTGTGTGAGACACGAAGGGGAATTAGGTGGGTGGTGTGAAAACAATGTAAGTGAGAAACAGAGATGGAGGGACAGAGCGAGCAGATATTGCAGGGGCGGTGGTCCAAACAGCAGCAGTGCTGTTGCCTACTTCTCTCCGTATTGATTGGACCGGGCTCCCTGCTAGAGATTTAGATCAATGAGGCCATAACAGTCCATCTTCTCAGTCAGGAGCCACTACCGGCCTCTTATCTCTCACTCTCCGTCTCTCGCCCACACACACCTTCACTCACACATTGCAACTCGCTAATGCACTCGCGCATGCTGGAGGTCAGACCTCAAAGGCGGAACCATACAGTGGTTTTCTAATATTATTTTAATATCCATTTGAACAGTGGAGTATGGTGAAAAAATGCATTTTACATTGTTCAGGTTGTTTAATGTGCTCTTGTAGTGTAATACTAATACTTATTATGAATACTAATACTACTATGATTATCAGGTCATACCTGTTTGTTTGACAGTCTAATACGATACCATTTAAGTTAGGTTATGAACCATTATGTAATTAGACTTTTCTTTTAAAAGTTTTAAAATGAGCTGAAACCTTTGATTAGAAAACTTTTCACCCAAATATGTATAATCAATTAGTCCCTGGAAGGGCATCAGCCTGTTCATACCATGACTATCTGCTACGGAAAATCGAATCTACAATCCTTACGGTCCCATAAAATCTTCTTCAATGAAAATGTTGTTCACTACTCCAGTAAATAGGACGCACCTAAGATACAAGTTGAAAATGACAGAAATATCTAGTCCGTTTAGCTCATAGAACCCTTTAGCCAGAAAGCTAACGTTATGCTAGCAAGATTCAAGGTCAGTAAAATTGCATGTGGCTATCAGTTAGTAAATGGAATTTTTAATGTATGTCAAACAACTAGAAGATTATGAATCTAGTCTTGCTGGGAACACCTCAGGATTCCCAAGGAAGAACTGGAAAACTTTGCTTTGCTTAGCCTGCTGCCCCTGCAACCCGGCCACAGATTAGTTGATAACAATGGATGGTTGGAAAAGCCATAGAGAAGCAGAGTGTGAAAACCATGATTTATTCCTGAGGTGTCATGGAGGACTTGCTGATTTAACAGGTATGATCAGTGACACAATGCGTCTGGGTTGGGTTTAAGTATTATTTTAACACTTATCACCAATTTATCATGACCATTCTGTGTGTGGACCATTTTTCCTTATTATGGTAATTTTGAGTAAAAGCCAACACTCAAAAGAAGAGGCCCTTGAATCGGCATTAATAAAGCAATTAGCAAAGCTATACACCCAGCATGTTCTTAATCCTGCAAATCATAATAATTGTCTGGGAGCAGTGGTGAGATATGTGATTTACTCCACAATGCACTCATTTCAGAGGAAATTTATTCTAATGTGCACTGAGGGTGAAATTTTTTTGCCTGTGGTGCTATCATTTTGAATGACTGGTTTTCATTCTACAGTTGCATTATTTATGCATTAAAAGATACATATTGCAACAGTTATACTCTGTTACAGCAACATGATGCTGTAGAAGAGACTAATGTCAGCCATTGTCATAATGGCATCATTTTGAAGAGTGTTCCCTCAGTGTCGGCCTGTCAGGGCACCGGTAAACTGACCAATATAGACACATCAACATGCTGAGGGTGGACAAGTGACAGCGTGATTAAACGCTGGGATATTACAGGGTTTTCTTGCTGATAAAGCACTTGTTTTCACATTTGTATGAAGTGTTACTCAGCAAAAGATGGAGGATTCTGTGTAAAACTCACAGAAATGACAACAGTTGAAATACTAGACACGCCAATGGTTTTGGCATTTGTAAAGAAAAACCTCAGTAAGTAGAAAAACACAGGATAGAACACTGGGGAAAATATGTTTAACATTTATTGTCACTTGCTGTTAGTCACGGTTTAAAATCATTTCCTTTGACATTAATATTTCAAAAGTTGGTTCATAATAATTAGCATTATAGTGCTTCATCAATAGACAATAAAATGCAGGCAATTACAAACTAATGACTTTTCCAATCGTTCGGAAACTCTCTCCTGACTCTAACAAGCCGTCACTTGCATTGTAACAGCTCTGCCTTGGAATCACATGTCAATATGTCATTATGTGTGAATGCTTGAAACAAAACCAGGCTGCAACTGAGGACGGGTTCTAATAACAAAATCAATATAAACAGTAAAAAAAAATGTCAGTTGGGAATAATGTTTGTCCCAGTCGCAGATAAATAACCAATATGAGTCTTTTAGATATAATTAGACGTAAATATTTCATGCATCTTCAGGATGGACTTCCTGTGTCCAACCAGGTGTCACACATGGACCAGCGGCTCCGTAGACCCAGATCCATTCAGTGCGCTCACAATGTTAATGCAGCAAAATACTCAAACCACATGCATGCTGAGCACAGTCAGTTTTTGTGGATGTTGCTTTCTCATAATAACTGATGAGCGGCTCACAGTTGGACAATGGAAAACAGCATCAAACTTTAAATGGCATTGACATTTCAGAGTTGCAGTTTGTCTGACGTGTATGTTTTTCAGACTTTCTGTTGGTTAAAAAAAATAAAAAGTCAAGACACTAACATTTTATACCCTGATTATTAGTATGTGGCGGATGTTATATGAAGTACAAACTGGGAATAAACAGGTCTTGCTGTTAACATATTACTGGGCCTACTTTTAACAAAAGAATGGATTATCAATAGGAACTGAAGATGCACTGATCCTACTATACTGTATAACTTTTGAGCAAGGTGTGGACTTGAGTCATGATGCTTAAGAGTCAAGTTACAAATTAAATAACTTTAGTCTTCACAGAGTCAATGAACTTTGCAATCCAACTTGAACTGTAACCTGAATAACTTAAGCCTTTGACATAAAAATCCTTGATACTTATTATAAGTTCAAAGTGAGGCTTTGGATGGCGTTCAGAGTCACAATTCTTTAACTTGGTATTTGATTCCGATACAAGTCATAATACATACTGTTTTAACAACTATGTAATCATATATAAAAATCACAGATTACTTGAATCTAAAAAAAATCCTTAATGCTTTCCAAATTGTGTATTTATTATTTGTGTTTCATGGTTCCCTCCTGCCACTGTACTGGAAACCACACCACAAACAGTAATGAGAGTAATATGACTTTAAAAGATTTCAAAATTCAAAATAACTCCCCAAATTACTGTTAAATGCACTTCCAAGACTGACCACGACCCAGGTCCTGACGGTGATTTAGGTCGGGTACCAAAGTGCTGCTGGAGTTGTACCTGCTGGATCCACAGTGGCACTTTGGCCTCTGCCAGCAGGCTTCCTCAGAGTGCTTTGTAGTGACAAGTCATTACCTCGCCTGGCGCTTTGTTAGCAAACAGGTCCTCCTATTCAAGTGATTAACAAGTAATGAGTAGATTGCTCCAGCAACAGATTCCCTGTTTGTGCAGACACACATAAAGCGAGTGGCACATGCACAAACACATTCGGCGAGCATGCTGGACTTTGTTTTCTGCTAAGCACAGATGTTATTGTGTTCCTAATGGTGCTTGAAGTAATTACACCCTGTAATGTTACTTGCCGTCTAGTCCTCTCCAGCAAGCCTCAGCATGGAAGCTCAGAAGTACCATACACAGACACCATTCTCTCCTAAATGACTCCATTAGCCAGAATGCAACCGCAGTCGCTTCTTCTTTTACTATATGAGGCATGCTTCACCGACAGCCTAACTGACTGCAGACAAGTTGGTCAGTGGGAGCAAACACACAAACACCTTATTGGTAATACGCACTGTAGAACGCCTGGGTGAGTGTGTGTCTGTCTGTCTGTCTATAAGTGAGCAAGTTAGTGAGAGAGAGGCAGCTTGAAGAACTTCAAGACTTTGACAAATACTTTATTGTTTCTCACTGCGATGCTAGCATACTGATTTTAGTATGTAGCTCCAAGCACCATTGTGCCTTTTGATGCATTCCAATGGAAGGTTACAGCATTCAGCATTGTGTTCATCATATCCTTGGTGTTCAAGTAGTGAAGTCTGGAGAGCGCCGCTGCTACGCAACAGCTTCTTTGATGCATCTAGAAGCCAGTGAGGCTAACAATTCAGGAAGGCAGCAAACAGGTAGCATTAAGTAAGTGGTGATAACTGAAGAAAATGTTATTTCTTCAGAAATTAAACTCTGTACAACCATTTATGAAAATACTAGCAAACATGTCACTATCATGGATGTCTAAAAAGAACTGGATACATTAGTGGAAGGGCCCAGCTCATTCCTATGAAAGTTGCTAAGGGGGCATTGAATTCCATGCTTGAATCCTCAAGCATGGAATTCAATATTCTGTGGCTTTACTGCATCCATGGGGCCTAGGGTTAGGGTTAGTGTCAGGGTTCGGGTTAGCATTAGGGTTAGGGTTCCGGTCAGCATTAGGGTTATGGTTAGGGTTAGCATTAGGGTTAGGGGAACTGTAACCCTAACTCTACCTTCTCTTACTTTATTGGGAAGTAATTATTTAATCGAACAGCTCGTGTAGACTTTCCAAATGGCATCAGACTAAATAATGCTGATATTGAAATGAGGGGGGGTTAAGAAGTTCAAACATAGTGTCTGCTGATTAATAAATGTGTTTTCCAGTGTAAATCGAGGACAAAATCTTTTTTGGGGGGGTCAATGACATCCTATGATGAACATAAATAAATGTGGCCACTATGTAAAATTTGCTGCAAAGCCTAGTACTCTTATTTGGAGGTCTCAGAAAATGGCCAATTCCAACATTGTGAATACCACAAGAGTTCATATGATAACGTACATTTTTAAAAAGTCTTACAATGGAGACATTGTCTATTTTTTGTTTTGTTTGTTATTAAAATGAGTCGTTCAATGACAAAATATATGGGCTTTTTTGGTTTTGTTTTACTTTTTTGTTACTTCACAGCAGACCATTCTGGGTTTTTCATGTTTTTGTTTTTGCCTGTCCTCTTTTCACTGATTTGAGTGATGCTCGGTTTAAAAAAAGGTGTCCGATGTGTCCAATTTTCATGCATCAATCAGAGTTTAGCAAAATTGAAGTAAAATGTGATGACAGTTGTGGGGCTGTTTGTTTATGGTGGCAGCAGAGTCAATCAATCAGATCTGATCCAGCTACACCCACACTGTTCTGAGGAAGCAGATTGGCTACGCGCACACTGTTAAACTGTGGATAAATAAAAACTATGCAACAATCAAGGTCAAAGTTATTAATCACAGATCTTCAGTATACACAGGATGTGAAAATAAGTTTGGAGTAAACTGGAAGTTAAGTCACCTTTAGTGGCTTTTACCAATGTCTGCATGACATTCAACCTTTGCGTTACACAGCACAATGTCTATATTGTTTTCTTGCACGCAGGATATAAATGCTGCTTTCCTCTATCTTGTGGTCTGTGTTGAGGCAAGGTGCAGCACAATCCAATATTAATGCACCTCAGCCAGTGTGACTGAAATGACTGCCGCTGTGAGGCAGTTTGCCCTCCAGAAAATTCTAACTGATACCTTCTCTCTCCAGTCTCCAATCACCCTTACGACCCAAGTCTCCAAACCCCCTGAGGGGTATTTTGTTTAAGTCATTTTCTCCTGTGTCTATGCCTCTCCTCCTTCCTCTCTGCCTCTTCTTCTTCTTCCTTATCCATTTCATGTCACAGACTTGTTTTCTGGTTATGACTGTGGATGATTGAGGCGCGTTGCTCCAGTGTCAGCCCTGCTCCGGGGGAGAGCGCAGCAGGACATGGACAAACAAAAACTGTCACCTTCTAAGAGGGGTTCAACTGACATTGGGGGATGAGTGTGAATGTCTGAGTGCATGTGTGTGTGCAGCTTTCTCCCTGGGGGTAGACATCTTATCTCAGCAGCGTCAGGGAGAAAAACAGGCCAATATGTTGGTGCAAAGATGTGCCGTTGGTAAGAACGGATACGGACCTTTTGATTTACCCGCAGTGACAGGACCATAGGGCGCCCTGCTATACTGTGCAACCAGCCATCGCTGTCTCACTCTGAGAGGCAGAAGAGAAGTGACTGATGGAGGGGGAATATTATAACTTGATGTTTTGTCGCAGAGTCCTAGATGTAGGAAAGCAGGAGATGACAAAAGTTTGTATTCTAGCCTTTCAAAAAAGGTGGATAGGTTGTAATGTCATAACCATGAATCAATTTTTGTGTGAGTTTATGGTTTCCATTGTTGGTTTCAAGTTTTCTTCATTCAACATGACTTTATTTCAGAAAATCATGGTCCCATTTAGAGTATAATAGATGATAATGCTTTGGGCATGGCTATCTTGTGAATGAAACATTGCTACAGTAGCGACCTGTGTACATTTAAATGGCTGTGAACTATTTTTTGGGTGGTAACATTGACCCTTTAAGTGTTTTGTTTAACTAAGTCATTTAAGTTTAAGTCATTTTTCCAGTGTGTACATTTTGTTTTGTCTGTTTTACAAAAACTGAATTAGCATCACTATTATTTTAAAAGTTTACATGAACTGAGGAAGCTCTATGCCAGCAAAGCTAGCTGCAGCTAGCATTAGCTGATCACTTTGCTTGGCACCTCTTGCTTCTTTATGGGAGTACATGAAACATTGTGTGATGGCACAGTGGATACATCCACTTCTTTTTTAGTCGATGGAACAAGGGAATCTCTTTCAAAGACACTGTGGGACAGCAGGGTGGGTGTGGGGTTGTCCAGTCCACTAACACTAGAAAAAGGAGGGTCAAGGGTAAAAACGACACTGAGGGTTGTAAATTGCTTAATAACCCAAAAACTTTCCCACAAATGCTTATCAGTGTTTGCTATCCTGCAAGCACTGACAAGCTCAATATTGGCTGAAATGGTGTTGGGCGACTTAATCAATTCCATCCTGTCAAAACATGGCGAGTGTTTATAGCCGGCCAGAGAGGCTACACTCAAAGGCGGGCTAAAAACTCTGAAAGCTGTAATAAAGAGGAGCGATGGGGATAATGGTGCACACTTTCGGACAGTCTCGCCTCAAAGACATTCTCGGGTTTCACTTGATAGTACGCACCAAAAGTGCTGTGTGATGAAGCAAAGAGAGCTTGAGGGAGACGTTCATATCCTGCTTTGTATCGACGAGCGCTTTGTTTGAAGCTCACTGACAACTTAAGTCCTCAGTCCCATGAGAGGAATGACAGGGTGATGTGCCTCATGTCTTCAAGCTGTGTTTCTAGAGCTATGGCTGCAATTTTGCCGCGGCTTCATCCCTTAACAGCAGTATATTGGCTTAGAGGGTGAACTGCCACACAGTGATGGTCACTCCAACACATCCGGTCAACTAAAAATAACCATAGCCAACTAATGATGGAAACTTCTGCTTCTACTTTTCCAGAGATATACCGGCATCTTTCAGAGTATTTGTGTTTCCACAGTTTGTGTTTGTCTTCCTACATTATCTTTGCTTGGTAAAACATCTTTTCTCATCATGTTAAATTGCAGACCGAAATGTGCATGATGAAATCTACACAAACAGATTCCACTTGAGCATCCGAGTCTTTTATCTGCCTCTGAGCTTTACTATGTCCTTCTTCAACATCTTATTTATACAAGTGGTCATTGCATTTGACAGCAAAAATGTGCATCTGAAAGGAGCAATCAACACAGAGCATCATTTTAGCTCTCTGAGCTGCATTCAAGAAGCCCCTCACTCCGGCTGTGTGCTCCCCGATAGGTGTTCATGAGATCAAACTGCTGCCATGCAGGATGTAAGGAAACAAGTATTGGACTTAATTTGTATTTCCCTTTTAAACTCATTCAATGATGCTCCCACAAATAGATATTTTGAGCATATGAGATGGAGCTATGCGCCTCAGTCCTCTGTTTCCAAAAGCTGAGCTGCCCGAGAAAAAATAGCAGGTCCTCCAGTGCCCCCATCAGGATCTTCCCTGCACCTTCATCTTTTTCATCTTCAAATATCTTATGCATTTCTTTCCTCCTTTCTCCACCACAACATCATCCTTCTTTTCCTTCTCTGTCCCTTTATTTGTTGTGCGACTCAGCAAAGCCGCAGAGTATTGCCATTAAGAAACGACAAACAGACACGTCGGGTCTGCAAACAGCGGCGTGCGTACAGGTGGTGCAGAGCTAACAGACAGGAATCATTACACTGTTCCACTCAGAATGCTGCTGTTCCACTGGGACTCGGCGCCCTCTACATACGCACAGATGGGCACGCACACACATGCACAAATACAGATTGAAATCACATATGGTGCAGAACATAAACATATCAGCACATACAGGTGCACACAGGAAGTGAGGGTTAGTCAGTGAGGATTATTATTGTTTTGCCTCAGCTGCAGTTCATGACAGCGAGACTGGAAGAAGTAATAAAAACAGAGGGAGAAAACACACAGTAAAGGGGGGGTTGGGGGGGGGGGGCAAATATTGTAAGGCAAGAGAAAGGCACTGACAAACCTAAATCTCCACTTGTTATTGTACCTGAGGCCAGAGAGTCGGCTCGCTCTGCAGCCTGGCTAATGGTGCGACATTCACCAGCATATTTCACTAGACACATTTACATTTGCTTGCCGCTCTGACCTAGTCATAGCGCATCTCTCCCTCATTTGTCCCCTACTTCTGTGTGTGTGTGTGTGTGTGTGTGTGTGTGCAGCAAGGATAATGACTGCATTGATCAGAGACGTCCCCAATGGGTGGTCTTGTTCCGTCAAGGCTGAGAGAAAACGAGAGGGGGAGAGAAAGAGAGCAGGGCCAGAACGGGATGCCCTCTGTTGCTACCCGCCTCATCGCATTAGCCAATCAAATATCCATCTTTGGCTGTCGCCTTCCTGCTCCGTGCACACTATCAAAATCTAATCTGCTGCCCTGTTTTTATCGCCCTGTCATGTCTCTGTTCCTGCCTTCCTTCATCATCCCCTCGCTCCGGCTCAAAAAGTATCGTCTTTGGCTCGCATGAGTCAGATCTGCGGCTGATTTACAAACCTGGCTGGGGGAATAAATACTGCTTCCACCTTTTTGGTAATTCAGCTGACTTACACAGAGTGACTTGAGTGGGATATTAGACCCCGCAGCTCCTGTTGCTACATACTGATGGGAAACAAATTAAAAGGAGAAAATCCTGAATAAATGAGTGGAGAACCAGTGAATGCAGATGCCTCCATACAGAGCAGGAGGGGTCACTGAATAGTATTATCTAGCAGTCACCATATCTCATGGAAACTGAATAGTTATGGGAAATTTTAGACCATCAAAAGTCTATAAATGCAAGTGCAGCAAAAATTTTGCCACCATTCCCAATGAAAATAAATTTGTTCCGAGTACAATAAAGTTTCTTTTTTCAGCTCACATAGCTGGTGTGCACCTCATCTCTCAGCCCTGTCGCCTTGAAATTACATTTCTTTACAATGAAACCACATTCTCAATAATGTTTTGTTCACTAACAAAGACCACGCTCGTATAGATTTGCGTTCAGAAAAGTTTCATAATCATAGAGAGCCAAAATGATGTAGAAGGGGAGGATCCAGTTTCTGGATGAAAGGATGGGGGATGATTGGGGACAGGAAGATGAGGCAAAGGGGATGTGTGGAAATGTGGCGTTCGTGGACACATAGATGGTCGGGAGAGACAACAATTCGATGTCAGCTGAAAGCGGAAAGACAGGAAAGAACCAGGGGAGTTGAGAGTGTTCGTGGGGGAGCTGTCTCTTCATGCACTGATACGGATCGTGCCCCCAGTGGTCCTGCAATCAAACAAAGAGAGGATGGAGAGGGGGGAAAAGATTTAGGAGATTTCTGGGGGGAGGGATTGTGAGAATGGATTTAGAAGGGAAGGCAACGAATCCAGTGTGCTTAAATAGCCTTAAGTTTGAGGCCTGTTTGGGAGGGAGGGAGGAAGGTCAGAGTGGATGGATTGGTCAAACAAAACCAAAAGTCAATTTCTTTAACTTGTGTAGCTTAAGTTACACAAGAAAAACTTCTTTTTTTTTTACCCAGGCTCTTTTCTTTTCTTAACCCTAATCATGTGTTTCAAAACTGCAACTGCAATCAGAGAAACTGTGTTTCACTTGAAATGTACTGGGACACATTTATTTGGAAAACAGGGTTGCCTCACCTCCTTGTATTTATGTCTGCCAGTTTTCTGAGATTATTGATATTGGAGACAACATGAGACAAGTTGAAAAGAAACTCAAAATTATTTTCAGAAACACCCTGTCACCCTAGGCCAATGAGACAACATGAAAATGACGACTTTGTTGCAGTAGTCTTGCATTCAAAGGTATAAATCATTACTGTTACTCACAAACATTGTGTATAAACAGTGTAAATGTGGGAGAAATATATTCCAAAATGTAATATCACCTAATCATATGCAACACATGCATCTGGTATTGTGCTGATGCCATCCACAGATTTGATCCAAAACTGAATTTTAAACTGAGGTGAAAACACTCTTTGCAAATAAAATCTGTGGTTAACATTTAAGTCACATGACTGACTGGCTGTTTTTCTCCTGGAAACCCAGAATAAGAACAACTTTTTTTCTGCTGTGGGCTTCTTGTCTGCATGTTCTTTTGTTAGTGGCCAAAGTTATCCAATTAGGAACTTTTATCTTGTTTTCTCTCTCTCGCACAATCTCTACTTTCTCTACTGTTTATTGACAGCTTTTAGCAGTCTACAGTAATAAATAACATTGCCCTCCTCTGACCAAAGTATGGTAAAGCGGCTTAAGTTATTTGCTCTAAACCAGTTGATGGAAATGTCCCTAAATCGCATTTTCATTTATGCAACTTTTCAAAATTAGCTGGGACTTAAATGGAAACAAGGATAGTGAAATGCAATCACTTCAGCTCCTTAAACTTGTATATTATTCATCATAATGCAGGATGTGGCCACCAGATTGGCACACAGAGTTGCAAGTGCACAAAAAGACAACACCAAGTCTCAAACATAAATCCAGCTACAAATGCGTCTTTACTTCTTTGTTTCACAATTTCTAGATTCCTATGTTGAACTGCTCTGACAGAAAGTGAGATCACCAAGTCATGATAAATAAAAATGGGCAGAAAAAAGACCCTGGAGAGTTAGTTCTTTGTTATCGTCTCTGC
>JAOWBC010000904.1:11258973-11270153 GCA_028566105.1 Hypoplectrus providencianus | reverse complement strand
GGTGGGGGTGACGAGATGAGGAGTGCAGAGCAGAGTGTGGGGCTGTAGCTTCCATCCATATGGTCAGCCAGTTGGTTGGTGGGCCAGTAGTCAGGTCTCAGTGATCCTGAGCTTCACCACGCATGACCGCCAAATCATCACACACACGACCTGAACGTACACTCTCTGAAAAGGGAGATGTGAACATAGAGTGTGTATGAGTGTGTGTGTGGTGTTGGACAGGTGCACCAGATGTCCACTTTCCACTCCTGTGGTCATTGTCACTAACATACTCCAGTATCAGGGGAGGGGATGGGGGCCAAATGGCAGACACAGAAACCAGCGTATCTGGGTCTGGCCGTGGAGACTGAGAGGAGGCTGGCTGCATCCGCCTGGCAAGTGACCCAGGTAAACATCTCACATAGCGGCAACCCAAAAATATTTCACAACATTTGAAAAGGCCAACAGGAGTCAAACTCAATTGCTTGCTTAATGCCAAGGATGAGCTGGTGAAATTATGTGAATAATTGTATTTGGATTATGCATTGCTTGTCCCGAACAAGAAGATCCATGCAGTTTCAGGTGAATTTAACAAGATAAATTAGAGAAAATACAATACTGCCTGGTTGCCCTGGTGTCCTCACTGAAAACCAATGGGATTTCTTAGTTAGTAAGTCTTAGTTAGTCTCATTCTTGTCAACAGTCTCCCATGTTTACAGTCTTTGTACTAAGGTAAGTTTACGGTTTGCAAATTGTAGTTTCATATTGATAATAGTTACAGTTAAAAAAAAAAGTATCAAGATCGATTTCACAGTCTGGAAACATGCAACGAACGGGCTAATTAGGGTCAGTACTGGATTATTAAAATACAAGAAGTTATCATTTTGTAATAAATTTCTCAGAAGCACTAATTGTCTTATTTTAGTCCCTTAAGAATGTTAAAATCTCCCTGATAAAAATATTTATTAAGCTAAAGATAATTAAATAATGTTGCCTAGCAACTAATACAACTCCAGACATTAAGATGGCTTTGTGAATATCACGTTTGGCAAAATCCTGATCCCAGATGACTTTCCAAAGCCCAAGAGCAGACAGAAAGAGGAAGAAGCAGGAGAACACGGAGTATCACCAGCATTGTTTCTGCTTCGAAATGCACATGTTCTCGCTTCCTTGATTGTGACTAATAGTATTTTGACAGTGCACCCAGCTGGTGCATAGGCAGTATGGGGTAGCACATCTGCTATCCTTCTCAACTTCAGCCTGACCTCTCTGAGGGAAGCTGACACACAAACACACTCACACATACAAACACACATTGCAGGAGGCCGCCATCCCACGCAGGGCAGCTGAGTGAGCGAGCTAACAGCCTGTGACCACGCTGTAATTATGAGCCGTTTTCTAATTATGAAGCACTTTGGTGGTTCTGCATCCACCACTGAAACTTTGATTTTATTTATTTATTTCATCCTATAGCCTGCAGGATCGGTGGCAACAACTACTGATGAAGGGGAAGGAAAGAGGGGTGAACAAAGTCAATGAGAAAACTTCTGGCGAGTACAGAAATGAGAGACGGAAAAGAAAAAGAGTGAAGGCAGAGAGAAACAGCCGTCCCTCAGCTGCAGTCTCCTCAGCAGGGTTTCCACTGAGGAAAGTGGCAACGAGCTGCCTGTACAACAGAATCATTACACCGTTAACCCCCAATCCGTCTTCATTTGACCACGCTGTAAGAAACTATAACAGTAAAGAAGCCATGGAGCTTCTCAGAGTTGACTGTGGAAATGGGGTGGAGCGAGGGCTAGGACCACTAAGCATCCTCCCCCAGCCCACAAGCTTGAGTCTGGGCATGGCCGAGAGCGAAGGCAGCCTCTCTCTCCCACCCTCTCTCTCCCCTCCTCTGTGGATCCGTGGTTGGGCGCAGCAATGAGAGGTGACTTGTGGCCGATTGTGATTTATGTGGTGGTGGGTTCGGGTGTGCGGGACGTGGGCCGGTGGAGGGGAGAAGATGGATCCGAGGCGCGACCGAAGGAGACAATCTGATTACAGCCTTCTACCTCCTTTCATCTTCATCTTCAACACTTGCTGGTTCACTCGCTCCTTCGCCCACGTCATGTCGCTATGGTAACCTGAAACCTGGTAAGAAGCCAAGCGCCCGGAAAGGCGACCTGATGGTCGAAGCAGAGATGGACACATGCTGATGTTATGTTTATGTAGAACCCTGTCATCACAAGAGATCAACTGAGAAGAAGCAAAAAGAGAGGAAAGTTGTTGTCAGAGATAAAATCTGAAGACGAAAGCAACACACTAACCAAGGTTTGAGAAAATTGGCAATTGAAACAGCGTTCTGGTGGTAAGGTCAGTGGTTACTTCCTCGCCCTCGGCAAACTGAAGACGTGACATATATGGGGCTCGTCCTGGATTTATTTAAAAAAAAAGTAAATGGTAATTTGAGTTGCAAATGTAAGAATAATACAAATAAATGAATGGGGATATCACATTTCAGTTATAACTGTCAGTCTCTGGCTTTCCTTTTTTTATTCGTCTTATGAGCAGAATCAGAGCTTCAGTGGGAGCTGAAGTCACCGGTTGTACGTGATTATTATTCTTCAAATCTATTTCTATTGTACTTTGTTGTATTTTGCTTGATCAATACTCCAGTTGTTCCACCTCAGCCAAGCATTTTTTTTTTTATTGGTGATATTTTAAAATCTTCCGGATTTCATGTCGTCTTTTTCCTTTATCTTTAGTAAAAAAACATGGATGAAGTGCATCCATTGATTTCAACCGTTAGACAGACATGTAGGCTGGAAAGTTGTTAGCATTCAGGCAACAGTTTCACTGCCTTTTGTCTTTTATTCTTTGCTGATACTTCTTACTCTTTGTACATTTACTGAGTTTATCTGCTGAGGTTCCATTTGACAGCACAACTCCTTTCAGTGCCTAAACTTCTGCTTACACTTTCTGCTTTGAACAACAGAACAGAAACTCTGAGCTCTTTCTCAGCCATAACTTTAAGTTGGTGATACACAGTTCTTACTCAAACTGCCTCCCATGCTAACCTTTTAATGGCACTTGAACTGACCTTTTGTTGAATTTACACACTTGACGTGGCATTAATTTGTTTTTGTACTTCCACTTCAGCTGACCCTTCCAGCTCATTTATCACTTACAGTATGCTGCATTCACATGAACCCAGGCAGACGGTAGACGGCAGATGGACAACACCTTTTGGACCGCATGGGAAAAACAAACAAACCTCCATATGGAATGGCCGCACTGCAGACACAGTGTTGTATTTTTTATGGTAATGTCATATTGTTTTTTATATAATATTATTAGTTTTAAGAAAGAATGGAATCAGTTGCATTTAATACCACTATTGTGACTTTTATGTAATTATTCTTGTAATGGAAGCAGCTTCTTGTCATATCTTTGTAATTCTGGGTATTGTTGTACCAAAATGAATTGCTTTGTGTTGTCAAGATCAGCCATTGTGTGACAGCAAAGAGCTGAAATCTTTCTGCTTCGGCACTGCCTATATTCTCTGCTGGACTTGCTTCATTTTACGGTCCTGCTTTGGTCTATGTTAACAGTAAGGAGTGTGCTGCGTTCATGTGACTACGTCATTGAAATTTCAACTCCTTTCAACAATCTTCAGCTGCTTTCAGCTTTGTTGCTTCAATGGGCATTTTAAGTGACTCTTCAATTCCTTTCAGTTTCTCAACTAGCCTGAACCTTTGCCTTCACTGTTTAGGCAGGAGCACACGTCCATTTCAAACTCATTTTACAGTACTCATGTTTGCCTTTTATAGAGAGTATTAAAGGCCAAGGTAAATCCTTTTGATAGTAGAAATATACTTCATTGCAGTTGTTGCAAAGACGTCTGGGTTTTCATCCAAAAAACATTTTCAAAAGCTTCTTTACCTCAGTTGAAAGATCTGAAGGTTGTTAAACAAGAAAGCCAACTGGAAGCTAGTGAATACACGAGGGTGCCACTGAGCATGCAAAATTACACCTCCAGGGGTTTATATCTCCCACTTCATTCAGATAAATCTATAAATCCATGAACCAGTCGACAGACCTCCTACAGATCCATGCAACTGGAAACCACACATACATGTCTGAATGCAGGTCCTGTACGTCCTCACATGGACATCTTAAGGGGGCGCTGCTGTGTTGTAAGACTGCCACCAAGTGGTGAGAGGGTGGAATGTGGATGAAAAGTCTAATTTCTGCACTGATTTTTGAATGACAAAGATATTGATTTGATGAAAATAACAGAAAGAAAAAATATTTTAATATCTAAGTCCTGCTTTGGCTCGGTACAGTCATGTGAGAGGATGTGAGGAGGAGTGGAGGGATGGGTGGATTTAGCTGAAGTAGCATGCCCAAGAAAAAAACTGGTGATGAAAAGAGTGATGAAAAACTGTTAAAAACTCTCCAGCAGTGACTCTAATATACATGTTTACGTTGGCACAGACAAATGCTGACTGGCTAACGCAGCCATAATGATAAAGGTAAGCAGTTCTAAGTGAGCAGCCGGCTCTTCACTAAATCATAATACAGACATAAATATGAGGAGTTGATTGTCTCATCTGCAGCCCAGAGGGAGTCGTGAAATGTTGGTCTTCTCTGGATTAGATCATTTATCACCGTCATCAGTACAGTGTGTATTACAGCGCTGCAGAGAGATGTGAAAGTCGCTGACCACAGAGTGCAACTGACTCCTGACTAAGGCTTTGTAAGAGATACAAAAGAGCAAAAAAACCCAACTTAAAGGTGCTGGGTGTAGCAGTTTTAACGTCAATAAATCATTATCTCAATTTGAGACATTATAGGCACTTTTAAAATGAAAGTTCTTCACAATCACAGGGGTGAAACACTGACAGAGGTGAGATTGAGACAGAATAAATGAAACAGAATGAGCAGAAAGTGATGGTCCTGTGAGACGATCGGAAGTTTCGCAAAGTTTACTGATGAAATAATGTTTCAGATACACATGGTCAAGTCTTTGTTAGATTGAAAGTATTCCTATATGATAAAAAAGTATGAAAAGACAAGTTATACTGATGGAAACTGAGGCTTGTGTCCAAAAGGACTTGTTGGTTATTAGAAGCGGGCTGCAGACAAAGAACTGGGCAGTTCATTAGTGAATCACTTGCACACACATCCTTGTTTTATGCAGTGTAATTATGGGTCTCAGAGTATGCATGCAAGTAAAATTCACTTGGACCGCACAATATTCAGACCAACTCTCAGAGGAAGACACAAGACAAACAATCCCAATGGGAATGAAGTTTTGAGAGTAAAAGTGATAAATACTGTGTTGGTTCAGAAAAGTCTTCTGCAGGATGTGTGCAGTAATCCCTTTACCTCTAGCAGATAAAGCATACTTCAGAAAGTAGAGCAAGAAATCAGCATTTGAGAGCATCACAGCACCACAGGGAGCGAGATTCAAGTTGGTCAGTGGTATTAAAATGTGAATTACGGTTCCTATAAGATCATGATTAAAAAAGTTTCCCTCCAGCAAAGAATATGTTTTCCTTATTATTACTTCACTTAGGGAAGTTTATGCAGATTTTCTGACTGTATGGCTGTTTTCATTTTCTCTGTGCTCACCTTAAATCTGAGTTGAGACGTGGGCATTTCAGACCTCACAACTGGGAGCAAATCAGCAGTTTGCAAAGTGTGCAGCATAAACTTGAACCGTCATTAGTCATACATCCTGTCAGGAGGGGAGCTAAAACCTTATTTGGAGAGTCCATAGTAAGTAAGTCAGTATCAAAATTTACTTCACATGATAACCAAAACTGACATGTATTAAAATATTAATTTTGAAGTTCAGTTTTAATCAGTTTTGAAATGTTTTTTTTAAGATTTCCTTATTAGTACCTCAATAGAAGAAGTCCAAAATCCAGGCCCCAGAATGCCTTTAACTTTACTTAAGTTTTTAAGACAATTGGATGGCAAATTGGTGACACTTTGCTCTGGTAAAAACTTTTCCGAAACCCCCTTAAGAAAGCCTGGGACTCTAGTTTGCAGATGAAAGTTTCACTAGGCAGTGATTATCCTTAGTCATTTGATACAGAGAGGTAAAGTACAAAAATAAATAGATATTCAAATATGAATAAAATCGGGCTCATTGAATCCACAACAGTCCCAACTTTTCAGTCATACCCGATATTTGCAATCCCAAATTTGTTTAGGGAGAATTGTTTAAATATGACAGGGGGAAAATAGCTTTTGTATTCCATAAACAACTGCATGTTTGTGATCAACAGTACATTGGATTAGCATAAAGCGGGCTGGTGTGTAAAGGGGAGGGTCAAAGGAACCCATTCATTCATTCAGATACTGTATGGTAAGGTCAAAGGGCATGGGACCAAAAGTCTGTTTTTCATAATTAGAAATAGCATGTCTCTATTAAAGCATCCATATACAAATAGTTTATGTAGCGGCAGAACTATTTACTACTTTTAACTGAATACTTATTGTAGATGGAGTTAATGTCTGGGGCCCAAGAGAAGCTTCTGTTGGTGGGAGAGGTTCGTATTGATGTTAATGAGATACGAGTTAGACCTATGACTGTTAATAGTAACTGATTTAATTAGTAGACAGATCACAAGGATCATTTCCATCTTCTGCAGCTCAGAAGTCCCACTCTACATGTTCTGTTGGATCTAATATTTTCCAAGCGATTAAAAATGAATCCGACAAAGATTCACAGAAGTTGAAACGCGCTGCACATATCCCCCCTCACACCTCACACTGACAGACAGGTAAACACAGAGAAACGTATGGATAGACGGGCTGATAAACATCCAGCACAAACACAGCACAACACTTCTGCTCATTACCCCCCTGGCCTCAGCAGAGGAGCCGTGGATCTGCCTCGGACTCAATTACTTCCACCTTCCTTCCTTCCTTTTGGATGTGACATGAATAACCACATTATGATTACCAGCAGCTCTGCGATGCAGTGCAGCCCTCCCACTCAAAAGGACTTTGTGTAATTAAAATCAAGACAGCAAAAAGCTTGGGAAATAACTTTGAGTGTCAGGACGGAAGAGGGAAAATATAGGAAGATGGGAGAGGATGAAGTGAGGCAGGATGCAAAGGGAGAAGGGAGAGACACTGTGGGATGAAACTTAAAAATGCACTGTGTGTTTTACTCCAAATGACCCTAAATAAAGGGTTTATTTTTGTAGGTCAACCAGGAAGTTAGCATCACCATGGGGGTCTACGGGATTTTGCAGAAAATAAGCTCTGTGGCAAACACATTTCTGGTGCCTAAAAGTTTTGGTCAGCAAGATAATCTTGACAACAACACTTTTATGCTGTTTTAAACATGAATACAGCAGACAAAAGTAAAATGCTAAGTCAGCCTAAGTCAACTGCAATGCTTCAGTTGCTCTCTGACAAGCTAACCAGTAGTTTTAAGCTAAAGAACCTGTTGCCTAATAATTAGTTTATTTATCAATATATAACAGTTTGCAAGAGCTCCAAAAACACAACTAGGTGCCCTACAGACTGTTAGCCACTTGTTAGCAGCTGCCTTTTAGAGGACATGTTGAAAATTCACAAGTAGGGGAATTTTAAAAATGTATTTTAATCGTACAACAAAATGCAAATCTCTTAAAGTTGTGTTATAAACCTCATTTAAGCCATCTCATAAAAAAACCCATTCAAAATCCTTATTGACTTTCAAAGGTTTGACCCCAGAGGCTATAATACTAAGTTACTTCCTGGCAGTAGTACTAATTCCTGTAATCGTGATAAAAAGTTAATTTTGTGCTTCTAAATAGTATTTATCTTTTTAAAGGGCTGGTTCTTTTCTGAAACCTCTCATGCTATGTAAGAGCAATTTTCTGTGACTTTTCATCCTTTTTTTCACTGGTCATCACATTTCTCTCTGCGGACTGAAAGGCAATTTAATGTGTCAGGATTTCTGTCATTTCTACTCATTTTGCCATTATGGTTGTCAGGGAATTTTGTATTTCACCCTAAATTTCTTTCATTTCTTTCTGTGCACACAGTTGATTTTCTGCCTGTGGCCAAACTGTTGAAAGCAAACAGTGAAAGGGCTCAATTAGTGTGGGTGGATTGAGCTTCTTTGTTGCAGCTTTGTGACTCAGGTGTGTGAACATGCTGCATTTTCTCTCAAATCAAGAAAAGTTCAAAGCTTGGCAACTCTCATGAAACTAAATTGGCAGTTCCAGAAAGTGAATAAAACAGTGGATTTTAGCACAGCAGCACGTCCGAGCTGTGTCAGAGGAAGAGGAAGCAGAGCACCTCACACAGGTGTTCTTTTACTGCCATCATCTGGCTTCATTAGTTCAAACCAGCCAATCAGAACAAAGACGCTGAATTAGCTGTTGAGTGGAAACAGGTGTCGCTCCTCTGAAATGATTCACAATGTGGTGTTTTTTTTTCCTCAAAAGTATTTAGAAAGAAAAACAAAGGCGGAACTCTAAATATAATAAAAGTGCCGTGTCATGACTTTTTTTGTTTGATTGTTTTAGTTGTTGGGTAATGTTATTTATAGACTGAAAATCGACTTTTTAGTGAAAAGGTTTAATCATAGCAAAGTGACCAGCAGTGAGTTCACATGAGCAATCAGCAGAGAAACAGATTCACCTGTGACCAACAGCCAAAGGACACAACATTCAGGACACTATAGGAGCTGCATTAAAATAGAATAAAATAAAATAATGCTGACAGAAAGTTAAATAAAAAAAAGAACTTTAAACTTTTTCAAAAAAATGTATAGAATGTATTTCAATTTCTGTGCCATAACTGCTATACAGCTTTTGTAAAACAGTAAACTTCAATCATTTCATCTTGCTAAACATCATTGCATGACTTCTGTTTCATAGAACAAATTTTAAAGGTACAATATGTAACGTTTTCTTTAATCTCTAGAAACAACAAGCCTATATTTTGTTGGGTTGTGCACTTAAATTTGGCAAAATGATTCAAACTATTTTTAACTTGTATTTAACCTTAACCTTAGCTTAATATATACCTTACTCTTAACTTCTATTTTTCTCCAGAAATTACGTTTTGCCATATTAGGACCGTCTTTGGTGCCTATGAGGACGTGTGGACCCTTCACTGACATCATGTCCCTTATCTGAACCTTAACCAGGAAAAAACTAAACCTGAACAACCCTCAAACATACCTCAACAATGTGAGTGGCCAATATGTCCTCACTTTGCAAAATGTCCTTACTCTGTTGGTTCTTGTCTCTGCTATGTAGGAGGTACAAGCACACACACACACACACACACACACACACACACACACACACACACACACAGAAGATTCTCCATCAGATAACCATGACCTTAGATGTAATGTGCAGACAGATGCTGCTCTCTCCAAAGCATTTGCTATTCCTTTAGAGAGACTAAAACTCTGAAAGGAAACAAATTGGACTGTGAAGTTATCATAACTTTGTAATTTCTAGCAAATAGATTGCGAAAGGAGTGAAGCCTGGGATGCTAATTTCACACACAAGCAAGTCTTGGTGATTAACGGAGCATTTTGTTACATTATCAATCAAAGACAAACATTTAATGCTGTTTATTGGCAGATACTGAAGGTGTGTTTGCTTCCAATGATTTCAAAAACCATTGCCATCAACTGAAAAATCCTGGTACTTTTCTCTTCAAAACCAATCTTTCAAAACTCTTTCAGAATAAAATACTGACCGTTATCTTTGCCAAGGACATGCTGGTTATTAGCCACCAGGACAGTCCATTCTCCAAACAACCTCTCTACTTTCTTATTCACAGAGCAGATTTATTCATGTCTACAAAATCCAGGCTGCTAATTATCTTCAGGGTTGGTTTTTCTTTTCAGCGCTCAGCTCACCGAAACATTAATGCGAGTTGAAGCCCGCCCTTTGATGGCCTAACAAATCTGTCTCTGTTCAAAGGAGGGAAACATGCTTCAACAGGCAGCAAGACAAGAGAATAACAATTAGAACATGCCATTTAAAAACTCAAACAGCTGAGAAACAAAGAGCTGGTCGTGTTCCTTCATTCGCCGAACGCTGGGTCGTGACACTGTTCAGTTATCTGCGGGAGTTATCTGCTTGATGCGTTCCCTCCCTCATCTTAAACATCTGCCAGTCACACACACACACACACACACACACACACACCATCCCCCAATTCACTACTTAGACGTGTGCCAAATAAACATCATTAAAAACAGGCGGCGGCTGCCCCCATGCGACACCCACCATGCGTGTCGGGTAAACACCACAACAGCTCATTAGCATCAAAAGTCATCAAATCACAGTGTGTGTGTGTGTGTGTGTGTGTAAAATAGTGTGGATGATGCCTGTGTGTGTACCTGTACTTACAGTGCAGTCGTAAGGGGCTACAGTCAGAAGATATACACATGTTCGTGTGTGTGCATGTGTGTGCGTGTGTACTCACTCGACTTCACGCATGAGCGCCTGCATGTATGTGGCTTCGAGCAATGGGGGGAAAACAGTTCATTGTGCAATGAGCAAACTACTGCTAAAATATTCATGAGTGGCCTCCTCAGTGAGGTGCAGCAGGTTGAGTCAGGTCGAGCTAATTTAAACAGCAGAGTGAGCTAAAATCGGAGAGGATGCTCTGGAGAGTGGCGGTTTGTTGAGGTCAGTGGTTTGAAACCTTTGCAGCAGTGACGCAAATGTTGAAATAACATTTAAAGGTTTGCTTGATGAGGGAAAATGTTCCAAAAAGCCTTAAAATGTCCGGTAGAGCATGTGTAATTTGCAAAAAAAAAAAAGAAAAAAGAAAAAGAGAGATTTAAAAAAAAAAATGATGTTATGGTACCAAACAAAGTGTTCGTCCTTTAAATACAGAGTCACCAACTCAACCCCTGCCCCACATTCATTCATATTAAAAATCCTTAAAAACATGCTACAAATCTAAACTAAAAAATAAAAAATAAAAAAACTGGAGAAGACGTGGCCAGTGAGCACCAAGGGGGTCACAGAAATGTAGATAAATGTTTTTGGGTATATGTTTTTAAAAACAAAGCAAAGTGAATGTGATGAATAAAAATTCTAAAACAAAATAGGTTTACTGTTAAAATGACTGTTGAATATTGAAATATAAATGAAAAGGAATGTTTATCAAAGAAAACTGATTATTATTAATGCAAAGAAGGACAATATATTACAAAGCTTGTAATATTTGAT
>JAOWBC010000904.1:11211889-11254180 GCA_028566105.1 Hypoplectrus providencianus | reverse complement strand
AGGAAACCGGAGTACCCGGAGTAAACCCACGCACCCACGGGGAGAACCTGCAAACTCCATACAGAAGTGCCCGGACCTGGATTCGAACTCGCGACCCTCAGCACCAAGCACTCTTGCTGTAAGGCATGAGTGCTAACCACTGCGCCACCGTGGGGCCCCCAAGTCAATACATTTAGCTTAAACCTATGCAAGATAGCTAGCTGATAAAACTCATGTTTGACACCATCACCTAACCCTAACCCTATTGATTAAGTGTTCCCGGGCAACAACTCTTCATGGTTATGTGATCCAACAAAACACGCCACGTCACGGAATGTAAAACAACCAATCACAGATGGAAAATAAAGTTCCTTTCTTCAGTAATTAGCATAACATGATAAATCTAGAGAAGGAAAAGTTGATCATTTTTGTGCAACCATAGCTTTACGTTTTGTCCCATGGACTATTTTAAACTTGGAAGATCAGCTCCAGACTCAGGAAGTTTTATGTTTTCTTTAGTGGGTTTGCTCGGTATTGTCAGCCTTTGAAAGTCCTTTGACGGACATGCCTGGCGTTTCCCAGATGGTGGAATAAATCACTTTGCTCCATGCGTAGCAACAGTTAGGGGTTCATTCAGAGAGTACTTTAATTTAGCCTAACCTCAGTATGTCTAAATGCCTGGCTACAGCCCTGTGCCTGAGACAGAGAGGCTGACTAACTTCTAATTACCTATAGTTATGGACAATGCTTCCACCGGCCATTATCACCAGCCAGGGGCTTTTATAGTCTTTCTATGGCTGGTGTGTTTGTCTCTCGTGCTCTATGGTATGCCCTACCCAGCTCGAAAAGCCTCATTTGGCTGCAGTAAAAACAGTGTGTGGTGTGTTTTGTGAATTAGCAGACAATGTGGCCCCGCAGACAGAAATAGCTGCTTCCTCTCAACGTGGGCGTACCTCTCGACGCGGCTTTGTAGTCTTCATCGTGGAACAAGCGGAAAGGTTCACAGGGAGGGTAACGCTGACACCGGATCTGCATAAAAGACGTATCATCCATGAAGACAAGGAGCCGTTGCTGCCTCTCCTCGGAGCTGTTTGGGGCGAGAATCCAATTACAGGAGCGTTATTGAACTGTGTGTGCTCGCTAAACGTTGATCGCTGTTCTGATCCAGATCAAATTTAACAGCCGATATGTAGCGGCGTGTGTGTGTGTGAGAGGGAAAGATGAAAATTACATTAGGAAGAGAAGGCCAGGCAGATGATATTGCTGTGTGTTTATGCTGTTGACCCAAAGAAAATACTTTTGCTCTAGCTTCTTTATTACTTTTTTTTTTTCATCTTTATTACACACATGTACTGTATGAACTTGGTTTCATTTGCTTTCATAGTGTAATAATTGTCATTAACGTCAATGATGGGAGCTTTAGTGGGACAAGCAGATGTGTCTTGCAAAGAGAGAGATTGTGCACGAGTGTGTGTGTGAGTCACCATGCTGGGTGCCGACAGCTGCTAGAGGAGAGAGCTATGGCCAGAATGGCCAGCTATCCTTTAGGGGGGAAGCATCATTTCAACATTTAACTAATGACTGATGGCCGGGCAGCATGTCCTCTCCACTCCAGCACACATACACACACACACACACGGCCACACACAGAGACAGAGAGGTCACCTTAACCCAACACAGCCAGTAACTGTCCGCTAAACACACACAAACACCACGATGGCTGCATGTGCACTCACAAATGTTTCAAACTAAAGCTGCTGACTTAACAGTTGCACTTTAATTCATGCAATTTGTCAAATGGAAGTTTTGTTAAGTCTTCAATGAGTTAATTTCATTTTTTGTTTGTTTCAGAGTCAGAGGCAGCTCACTGCCCTGCACAGCTCCAGCACACAGGTGTTTCCATGCTTATGGCCGGGCAGAGGTCTAAGTGCAGCTAAGCTTGGAACTAAGGCACCAAACTTAACTTTTAACTGAGAAAAGAAAAGTTTCAGCGCAACAACAAATACAACTAGAAAGCTGAGCCTGTATGCTCCTCCACAATCAGGAGAAGGGGGCCAATTAGACGGAAACACAACATATAGGGTTCAGACGTAAAGGCCTTTTTGAGGCACAGAATATCTTGTGTTTCTTTCATACCAGGAGCGGGTACGAAAGTAACACTTTTCAGATAAATGTCATTTGATCTTGCTTATAGTTTAGTTTTGAATGGACATCATGCATTTATACTGTAAACATTGTCAGTCCAGATGAAAGTAACACTATTCCAAACAAAAAAAATTAATTTAAAAGAGGTATTACGTTAGAAAGACACTGACTAATGAGCCAAACTACTGCTTCTCAAACTATGGTGATACACTAGCACCCCCTACAGGCACACAGAAGAATCTTCAAACCGGATAAAGAAAAAAAATGCAAAAAATTAATCTAAATAACACTGTCAAAATACTAGAATTTTCATATGACAGCATGTAAACTATGAGGCTCCTGAAAGGTAATTTAGAAATAATTTTGCCTTGCTAGTAAGATTTTGGTTCCAGTATCAGCCTGATGGAGAGATGGTGAGAAAGATATAAAAAAAATTTGAATTGTGGCTGCAAATATGAATTACTCAGGAGAGCAGAATATTTCCAGAAGCGCTGTTAAAGTGAAGTAGGCGACAATCAGCAGCTCCAGTCTCCGCTGCACCTGATGAGGTGCTCCCCCTCACTGTGGAAGTTTAAGTGCCGGTTCTAGTGCTATTCCTTTGAATACTGTGGCCGTTGACAACAAAAGAAATCATCTGAAAGGACTTAACCAGTCTCCTGCATGAACTGTCCTTAGCTACCTCGAGCAGGCCTGTGAGGACATATTTTGTGGTCTTGATGGTTCTTTAATAGCCTAATATTTTCCGAGGTGTATATATGCAAAAACCACTCGTACATTCATCAATGCCAAATACATGTTCAAATGTTTTTCTTACATTTTGAACATAATTCATGGTCTCTGAAAGTTCATTTATTATCTTATGGGCGTTTTATACGACTCATACTGATGGCAGCTCTTCCATTACGCCATCTAGTGGTGGTTGTCAAAGAAAGCATGATCATTGGACTACCCAGTAGTTTAGCTTTGTGGTTAATACGCTCTACAGTCTCATGCTCGTCCTTTTGTCTCAACCCCACATAAAGTGGTACAATTTATGCAAATAACTTTGTGAGACCAGTCTGTAAATGACAATAGAACATTTAAAAATTTAGTTGGCTAAAGCAATGGCAAATAAAATGCGCTGAATGATAAGCCAAGACATTCAACAGAAGTGTATGTACCAGCCCTTACTTTCTTTCATGAAGTAAAACTAAATATGACAGCATCCTCCATTTTCAACCCATTCCCAACACTGTTTCTCAGTTTGCAATTGATAAGATGCACAAATTCATGCATGCTATTAGCATCATGCTATTAGCAAAATGCCTCAACCAGCATTGTGCATTTTTGGAACCGCCACCACCCGTTCTCTTTCTGTACAGTTGGCAAACCAGGTGGCAGTTTTAAATATGTGGCTAACATTGTAATTTCAAACCAAAGGTATTTGGTTAAGGTTAGCTTAAATATCAGAGTTTGATGATAACACCTTCCCAACTTACAGGGTTGTTGAGGAAGCTTAACCGCCCATCACAGCTAGCTGCTTGCCTTCAGCTCAGCTAACACTAGGCTGAGAGCCATTAACTGGCAATTAATGAGTTCTGAATTCAAGTACAGCCATCAATCAGGTGCACAAACCCACACAGTCTCCAAACTGACTGTGTTTGCACTGTAAAGACTTGTTCAGCTTCTGTAAGCTAACAGCTTTAGACTTTAAAAGTGTAATTCAAGTCTGCGCTGCTTCATGGGAAGCTAAAGTAGGTAAAGGACATAAATGCGTGTACACTTTACACACATACCAACATGGACAAGAAGACAGAGCTGCTCTGTCAAACTGTGTCACCATTTTGTCGCGTCGTACTAATGGTAAATGGTGCCGTGTTTGGCGATGTCTCCTTTGGGTTGACTAAAAATACACCAAATCCATCAAGCAAAGCGGTGGGGTCGACAGAAGCCTCTGAATGACTCTGAGATGTCATTTAAAGAGCGCCTCTTCAAACCGCCTTTAACGGGATGAAAGTTAGTGACACTGCCTCTCTCGCTGTGTCTTGAAATAGAGCGTTTATGAACAAAGAGAAGAACCGAGAGCTTCTGCCTGTTATAGAGGGAATACATTCACATTCACGAGTCAACACAGATCAGCGAATGGGGTGTCAATGAAAAAAAAAAAAAAAAACACTCTGGGTTCAGGAATGCGTTTGAGCTTTGACAAGTCCTCTGCAGGAAATCTGTAAAGGATGAAATGGTGCTTGTATCTGAGACAGGATTGATTTTTGTTCTTTTGGTCTTTTGTAGATAAACCAAATGATCAAGTTTGGGAAAAAAAACTGTTAATTATTAATTATACATTTTACTCTTTTGGATGCATTTATCATAATTTCCTCTGTAACACAAAGGGAACCTATTTACCACTGCCTGAAATAGGAAATGAAATAATGCCAATTGTGGCTAAATTGTACCGGATAAAGCAGGGAAATTATTCTTTGTGAACACATTAAGCCCTCAAGTACATTGTGACATTTTCTTGCATTTATATTAGTAGTTTTCCCCTCTTTTCATCTGATGGTTATATTTATTTCTGCTGATTGTGAGTCATGATCAGATGCTATGAATTTTCTCATCACTTACCATAAAAGCCTTAACATGCTGAGGTCAATGCAAGACAGAGCGCACACGTCTTCATCCACCTCTTTATTGATCTTTGGACCCATCACCATAGAAATGGAGTTAGATTGGGCAGGACCCGATGAAAGGCCAAACCACCCACTTGACTATTCCTGCACAGAGAATGAAAAAGTGAAATATCCTTGAGCAGCTGCCCCTGACCTTTGACCTCTCAGTAGAAGAGAGAAACCAGAAACTGACTGGTGTTAACACAAGGTCTCATAGTGACCTCATGTGGCCATGAGGAGGTACTGCAGTTTGGAGCCACATTTAAAATAAAGATTGTCTCACCAGCTGAACAAATGAACACACACACAAGAACGAGATACCTTAAATTCATTTACTTAAATTAAAAAATGTACATCACATTATCCTTTACAATAGACATGTCTTTAAAAACTCAGTGGTTTTTGTTTTCTTCACTGTACATTTCAATAATTTGTATACAAATTCCTCTTTGACAAAAAAAAAAAAGGAGAAAAAAAGAGGAAGTTACAGATGACAAATTAATTACTCGTAATGACTGCAGTGTTTCCCCAGTAACACTTGGGCTTTAATTAGCAATTCACTGACTGTACCAAGATGAAAAGTAGTGACTCAATCCAGAAAACAGGACAGAGCCTTGAGATTTTTTAACTTTTTGATTTTCTTCAGTGATATTGTCAGAATAAGGCTGTTTGCAGCCATGAGACTGTTTGTGTCTCTGGTACAGTTTGAGCTTTACACTCAGCGTTGAAAATGCTTTAGGAAAACCCTTAATCAACAGTTACACAGTTAGAGGAACTACATATTTAATACAACAGCAAGGACACCAGCTTCAACGCAGGGGAACTTGAGAGGTTGACACCACTGTTTTTGACCAAACTGTTCTGTAATTGCCGGTAGCGAGTACACAGCATGGCAGTCATTATGTGCAGCTTCCTGCTAAAATTAAACAAATATTTCAACATTTTAGGAAACTTTGTTAGCTTGCTCCTATCATTTTGATATTGCACTGGTCAATATTGCTATTCCTATAAAATATTGCTTATTTGTTTATCTTACCTGGAACAGGCTTAAATTGTGTGGTTTTAATCCATATCTTAGTATTAGTGTTAGTATGGTAATAATTTAAAGAAAAATCTCATATTTTCTCTAATTAATTATTTAGTTTTTTAATGGCTTTTCACAAACACCATTTCCCATAAATCATCAGGGACTGCACATGATTCCAATAAGCATTATTTAGAAAATCCAAAAAAAAAATGCTCTTACTGATCTGAAAACCCATTTCTCCAACAAAGAAAAACACCTTCCTCAGATAATACACATTCTGTGGTGACTTTCAGTGACTGCTGGCCTCATTACTCACCAGACTCCATCAGCACATATCTAATTTAACTGATAATGTATAAATAATAGTGTTAATGTGTGTTTATTTTAATAAACAACTATCTTGTGCACTAAGTAAAAGAAACTTTAGTTTTGGGTTAACAGCTGTCAGACTTGTGGCTTTAAAGCAAAGAGGTTGATTTTTTAACTATTAGGGTTTGCATAATAATGGGCTGCAAACTGGGTCAACAATGTCTGTTTAAAGGTAAAGATGTTTTGGGGATATATAAACCAAATTGCACTATATCAAAAATAATAAAGGCTTTGAATAGCAAGTGCTGTAATTGCAATATATGATGTGTGCTGGAGAACATTTATCCCTTAGTTAACTTAAAAAAGTGAAGGAACTATCTGTCTGAATGACAAAAGAACATTTAAATCAGACGTGATTCGTGATTTCCTATTTCATTTTTAATACATTTTCCCATAATGTTTCATTCTAATGTGAATAAAACTTGTATCTTTAAAAGGTGCATTAAGTCACATGGATGAGCCCAAGGTCAAAAACAGTGATGCTGCCTCTCAGTCCACCATGACCATCTCTGCTCTGTGTGAAGCCTGTTTTTACTGCAACTTACACGACACTGGAACCAAGTACTGCGATGTTGGATATGACAATTTACATGCTGCATGTAGGTTGAAAATACTGTCCTTTGAGTTGAGTTTCCCATTGGTGAGCAGAAATAGTCATGTGAGAGGTGCAGAGCCAATGAGAGCTGAGACATTAATTTGAGAACAGCAGTCCAGTTGTCATAACTCCGGAGTCAAAGGAATTCAAACTGGGTTAAGAAAAAAAACAAAAAACAAAAAAAACAATTTGTACAACCTTCTGTAAACATGAGCGTAGGCAGAATATGGCAGACAGAAAATTAAAGATTTGGCAAAAAGAAAAAAAAATACATTCTGTGCTTTGTCTGAGTGCAGCCTTCAGCAGGGCCCTGCAGACCCCCAGAGAGCTGGTTTCAGAGTTAACAGATTACAAAAGGCTTCAGGTAAAAGCTTCAAGGACTACAGAGAGCCATCAAATCACACAGTGACACAGCGCTAATGACTGATTTCACCTGCTCGAACATCCCACAGGTTTCTCCCCCTCATGGATCCAATTTATTCCTAAACAAAAATAGAAAATCCATGTCTGGGAAGGCAGCCTATTAATAACAGGCCAAATTATACGAATGGATGTCAAAGAAACTTCTCCATCCAGTATTTATTTTGAACTAAACATGATTCTTTGAACTGGTCCGCTGCTCCTCTGGCAGCCTCATATCCAGCTCAGTTGATTCTAATTGGAAATTATGATAAGAGGACTTGTATTGACTTTAAGAGAAACCTTGACATTTTGAATCTGAGGTACAGATAACAGAAAATAATCTGGGCTTGATTCAGGTTAAACTAGAAAGAATTAGTCCAGTGTAAAAATGACGGGAATAAAATCAAATATAAATGTCAAGGTCTCCCTTTTAACAGTGTTTTGTTAGATTTACACATTAGAAACTGAAGCTTGTGCTGCTGGGCGCTCAGTTAATAGGAGTTGGGAAAGTGGATTAGCTACTCTACTGCCTCTCTTACTAAAAGGTGAAGAGAAATCTTGACCTCCAGTCCCCAGTCCTCCATATCTCCATTCCTCAAAACAAAACACGGTAGTTTGGCATCATATTTCTACATATCAAACCGCACTGCAAGAGTAAAGACCGGCTTTATTCTCCTGAACGGCGTCTTTAAAATAAAGTGACGCTGAAGTATTCTGTTCAGTCTAGACCTTTTTCCATATACTTCATATACTACTGTTTACAAAAAGCTTACATTAGATGATCTGGAACAAGTGGAAGAGCACCTAGATGATCTCTGCTCACTGTGGCATTACAGGTTAGAGAGAAAAGAAGCAGGAAAAATAAACTAATTAGAGCTCATAGTTACAGAAGTCCTGAGAGGTAAGTTTGAAAAAAGCTCCGGTTGATCCATTTTATAGGTCTGATCTACATCTTTTCACAATTTCTACAATTTCATCTGTGCATGGTGATTTTTTTTGTTGTTGTAAGAGCTTTAAGTTTATTTAGAACATGGAGGTGAAAAAACACTGAGAAAAAATAGCCTGAAACAACAAAAATCACCTCCCAAAACTTTAGTTTTACTGGTAGAAAAGATAAAAATGTGACTTAAACATAACATAACATTACACTGACAAAAGTATCCTTATATAAATTATTACAATCACGAAAAACTATTTAGATCAGACTGTTAATATGGATCACGGGAGTTCTTTTCCTCACTTTGCCATCAGGATACCGCACATAGTCCTGGTTGTCCTTTTTAAAAACATGGACTCAGAGAAATGAATCCAGAATCACTGCTAATAATATTACTGCTTAATTGACCAGCTGTGCTAGAGTCATGTTTGCTGGATATTTCAGGTCCATCTGGTTTGAATTTATAATTCAAAAGCTGACAGACAGCAACAATGTGTGAGTGGACTTTAAGGAAATTAATCTGCCACTGGTTTCATTTTCAAGTCAAAGTACCTTTTTCTTTTATGGTCAGTTGAAAGCTTGTCTGGCTCACTGTGGCAGACATCAATCTGGTGTTAATACAAAGTGCTGCACTGAGACCAGCAGGATGTGACCTGCGCTCAGAAACCGTAGGACATATGTGGGAGCTTTGAGACTATTTGCCAACACTGAGCATGGATTGGAGGTCTAATTTGCAATGTAAATGTCAGGAAGTCCAGTTAACATTTTAATAAAGTGCAGGGAGAATACAAGTGATGGAAGAAAAGGAAATCTTTCTATATATGTACAGATAGTGCCTTGAAAAGAGAAGCTAAGACGCGTGAGGCTAAGCCCTCCGCTGTTTCGTAGCTCTAAATGGCAGTCAGTGTTTGAACCATCTAACAGTGGTTGTGCTCTCGTCTTGGACGCAATCAGCAGCTCCAGGACCACCAGTTACCTATCCCAAAGGCTGTCTGTTACAAAGAGACATTATTTAAAAGAAAGGCATTTTGTAAGAGAAAAAAAAAAAAATCACTACACATTTCACATATGCACACTTACAAACACAAAGCGGATACGGAACGCAGCGTACATTTTCTGTTAGATCGACAATGAGGACTACAACATACCGTCGCTGCTTTGAGAAAGAGGAGAAAAAAAAATCTAGGAATTAGACAGCAGCAATGTAAACTAACAAAAAGGCTCTGTGTCAGTCAAATCTGACATTTTCACAGCTAATGCATATAAAAAAAAAACAAACTCACACACTCAGATTTTTGTTGGGCTACGCCACGAGGCACCGATCAGCCAGTTAAAGTCTAAACATTTCAACATCAATGGTTGTTTTTGCACTGGTTCATAAAGCTGAAATTTACACATTTGTTCCTACAGAAGTCTGGCAGTTAAAAGAACCACTTGTTTATCTTCGAGTTGTTTTGCGATATTCATTCCAGGTTTCTTGTAATCTTCCTATCATGGCATAAGTCACTCCACTGACTCACTAATAAAAAAAAAAAATTAGAGCCACTCACTTGACGCAATTTAAGACCAGAATTTCTGCCCACCCACCCACTCACACATGCAAACACAGAAACAAGTAAGTCAGGAAAGCAGTCTGTTGGTCAGTCAGGTGGGCGAGGAGAACCAGCCCCCTCGCCGGCCTTCTGCTGATTGATAAAAACCACACGGATCCTCACTCCTCCTCACAACGAGTCGGTGGATTTTGTTTGTTATCCAACACCCGCAGAGTGTGTGTGATGTTGCTAACTCCCAACTGCACGCAGCCGACACACCCACACGTCCCCTCCAACGTGGCCTAAATAGGAAATCCACCAATGGCCGATGACTGTCGATGAGGAAACTGATGCCCGTCGCAGGAGGAGGAAGAGGCTCCTCGCAGCGGAGGAGTGTGGTGGATTTTTAAAGTATCGTCCAGTTGAATCACAGGAGGCTCTCTGGCCCAGGCTGTAGCCCCAGTGTGGAGGTCTGTTGCTGGGACACAGGCTGTCTAGAGCTCTGCGCTGGCCGGGGGTTTGGTGGTGGTCACGATCTTCATGTATTGGGTAAAGATGGCCTCAAAAGCCTCGTCTCGGTGGATCATGGCACCAAACACCAATGGCTGGAGGGGACAGAAACATTTGGCAATTAATATCCACATCTCCCTTATTATCTGCGTTAAAGTGCTAGATGTTAGGCAATAAAGCACCAGTAAGTTTAAAACACAAAGCAAGAACACAATGACAGTGAAGCATATCTTGTCATTTTGAGTAATACTCCATAAAATTGTCAATGTCAAAAGTTGTTGCTCGAGGTGTCACGACTTTCTCCAAAAACCTCCAAAATTTAGGGCTGACGATTCTCTCAGGATGTTCTTTTTTGTCACTACCTCCAAAGATGACAAAGTGTCAGAACCAGTTGCCAAATCGAATCGTGGATTTGAAGAATTGCGACACCTCTTCTCAGAGGTGATAAATAATGTTACATGAAAATAATTCTTCATACAGTAATAAAATCTAGTGGGTAGTAGTGAGTAATAACCACACACACGACCTCACACAGACACTAAGAAAAGATGAAATTAGGAAAAACAAACATGCTGATCAAGCTTAGACATTTCAAGAGTTTTCAAGCTCCTGAATGTGAAATATAAAGACTGTATTGCACTGTTGTACTGTTAATGTCATCTACGTTGAAGTTATTTAGGTGTCTGTGTGTCTAAAAAACAACAAAAGACCCCAATCAATACTACTGAGCCTTAATGCTAAAATTTTGTCAGCACATCCCCATTACATTAGAGCTGTGTAAATAATGAAGAAACCTCTAATCACAAGTAAATAAAATGCCCGTGGGTGGAAAGAGGAATGAATTATTTAAGACTTTCCAATGTGTGAAAATGGATTTTATAATTCAAGGGAGCGCAGGCCTTAAGCATGTCTAGAGGGGGTCTTTGGAGTTAAGGAGCAGTAGCAAAGGGCTTTGGAGTTGTTGATAATATCATTTTTTTCTAGTTGACATAAAGCGACATTTCTGAATTTGAATCCTGAAACCACCATGAATAAATGTAATACAAACTTAATTCAAACAGGTACCTTTTGAGTGGAAGGAGTAGCTATGGAGATGCCCATCCCACTTCCTGGAAGGACTGACAGCACTTTGTACTGCAGAGGAATTCAGAAAAACAAGAATGTTAGTATTGTTTTAACTGAACATAATTACACAGTGAAAAAACGTATCACAATTCCAACCTCATGTACAAAAATGTGTTATTTTACCCACTCTTACACAAGTTTACCTTTTGTATGTCAGTGATATCGACCAGCTTGATAACTTTGTTCTTCTTGGAGGAGCTGGATCTGGAGCTGGAGCTCTCAAAGCACAGGTAACTGACGGAGAGAAAGAGAGGAAACGGCTCTCTGAAAGGCGACTTGAGGCAAAAACAAACAGGCAAGCAAAACAGACAACAGACTGAATGGACTTCCTGTCAGTAGCATATCCAAAGAGGTGCAGAGATTTAAAGATCAGACATATTCTCAGGAGGAGGGCTGTCCTCCTTGATCCACTGTTGACTGGCGGACACAGAGACTGAGGCACCAACCCACTGGCCTGAACTGTTTCCTGCTCCTCCTCTCTGCTCCACCTTTATGAGAACTACTCTTTCACGCCTGCTGTCAGATTTATGGGCAAAGTTTCATGGTTTTTCTTTTTTTTCTGTCATAAAAAGACGTCTCCACTTACTTCTCTGTGACGTAGAGCATTCCATTCCTGATGTAGTCTGTGGGCATCTTCCTGTCTCTGTTAATCAGGCAACACCTCCAGCCGTTCTCACACACTAAAAACACACAGGACGGAGAACAGAGAGACTAAGCAGTGATTTAAAAACTAGAGAGTAAATGCGTAGAACCGTAATTATCAAGATGAAGTAGAGCTTTTTGTTTACTCTCAGGTCATTTGACTTCAATCCAAACAGGTGGATTATTGGATTTTTAAATGAAACCTTAATAGTGCAAAATGTATTGCAGAATTGAGGATATTTGGTCCTTTCAAATATACACAGGTGCATGATAGGTTTACTGTATGCTGCAGTAAGTCCCCTCACCCGCCAGAGGGCGCTCTAACTCCGGCAGGTTGAAGATCTCATGAAAGGCTCCCTTCTTGGTGCTGTGGGAGCGACCTGTCTCCTCCTCTCTGCTCACCCCACTTGGGATGGTGGCGAGGCTGCTTCGAGAAACCACCGGCTGAACCTGAAGAGAGCAACGGAGAAGGAAAGAGGAGGAGGAGGAGGAGGCAGGAAAAAGCAAAACAAACAGTGACGAGAAGACGGAAGTAAAAGAAAAATCACCATGAAGGAGACAAAAAGGACATGTGGAAGAGGAGGAGACAGACAGGGGGAAAATTAACATGATGACAAGGGAAAGGAGGAAGGACAGGGACAAATATTTAAATCGAGTAGCTCCACACAATACACCACATGTTCCCACAGCTATTGAAAAAGTGGCCAAATTCAAACAGCTCAACTTTCAGTTTTACATGATGTGCTTCTCTGCATGTGCACTTGTTTGCAGCAGGCTCAGGTGTGACGTGCAAAGCAGAGAGTGAGGCCATCATTCACGCATCATACAAGCAGTAGATTATAGGCAAAAAAACATTTGTTAGTCTCTGGTAGAAAATAGGAGCAAAATAAAAATGTATATTATGTGTTAGATACTATATTTTATCCACATATGTGATTTGGGTTTTAACTGCTGAATCCCCTCTGTAAGTGGTTCAGTTCCTGTAACTGTGGAAGGCTGACATTTATAAAAACAACAAAACAACAGTTACATTTTCGGACTAATCACTACGTGTAATGGATGGGGTAAGGGAAGGACTGATATGAACTTACAGTGGTCAAGGGGCTACTCTGTGTGCTTCATCTATTCAGTAAAGACACTGCTACTTCTCACAGAGCATTTATGTCAATGGATCCAAAATGTCAACAATCTGGGAACTGTCACTTAAAAGGATAGTTCAGATGTTTTGAAGTGGGGCTGTATGAGGTACTCTTCCACAGATGGGGCATCACTTACAGTAGTTGGCGGCATGCTTGACCCCTGTTTGTAGGTCGAACACTGACTAAGGATGAGTACCTCATTACACCCCACTTCAATAAAAACGTGAACTATGGTTTCAATAAGATTGCACATGGATGAAATAATTCAATGCAGTGTTAGAAAGTATATGATAATAAACAGACATTACGTAACAGGCTAGAGGTTATCATGACATTTTGATCCATTCTGTCCACAAACACTGACGGCCAGTCCCGAGGTGTGTCACACTCACACGCACGAACGCACGCACGCGCGCACACACACACACACGCATTGAGGTGAGCTTGCGGCACACCCGGGTGCAGCAGAGGAACCAAAGGGAGACACACCAGAGTCCCTACCTTCTCAACGCCAGAGAGCTGAGAGAGAGAAACGACAGAGTACACCTGTGACTGCTGCCACAGCAAGAGGCACACACACACATGCTCACACACTCAGTCCTCCAGAGGAGAGGGACATGTGAGCGGCTCAGTTGTAATGTATTATTGACAGGAGTGATGCTATTTTGATACTTTATTGATGGCTTTTCTCTCTTTGCCCACCACAGGGGGGTCAGTGGTGGGGGGTAGCCTGACACTTCAGTCGGTGGCTTCTTGCCAACATGAAAGATTCAACCTGACCCACAGCTGAAGGACAGTCTCTGCTTATCTCCACAAATAAGGAAATGGCAAGCTAATTGAACGCCTAACTCTCCAGCTTGTGTTGAGTTGACTTTACACACTCCTGGGTATTTTCAGCATGTCACTCAGATTTGTTTTCTTGTTAAACATTGCTAGTTATATGGCATTGACAGAAGTTGATAGGTTGAAACTTAAGCTTTAGCTCAACAGGGACGGTTTAGACAAAGAGTTGTGTAGCTGCAAAAGTCCCCCTGCATTCTGAACAGGACAAGATTCAGACTAAGTTCTGTTCGATGTTCTGTTTTGGTTTAAATTAGTCATTTAACCTGCAAGAGGAGGACATGAAGGAGGAGTTACAGCAGAGAGCTAATACAGATGTGCCTGTGTTCATGTCCCCTTACCCGCCGCGACACAGTGGCGTTGGTCCTCTCTTTGAGCTGAGGGTCTGTGGGAAGACTGTTCCACACGATGTAGGGCGTGTCATACTTGTCCCGCAGCTTGGGACAGCTCTTGAACAGGAAGTCTATGATAAAGAACTTGATGCCAGCGTACAGGCCTGGAGGGGAGCGAGCGAGGAAGGGAGAAAACAAACACTGAGTAAGAGAGAACAGTTCACACACACATCCTGTACAGCACTGTTCATGTAAAGCTGTCCCTTTCCCCTCACCTTGTACTCAAAGGCCGTTAAATTTCAAAACCCTACATTTCTTAGTTTGATTTTTAAATTCTCAGTACTATTCATCTTCAGACTCCTGTGTCCTTCATAACTTTCTAATTCTTTCACATAATTTCAGTTTTCATGACCTTCACATTTTAATACTTTTACACTCTCTTATATTGGAATGAGCTGAAGTTTTAAATGTCTTTTCATACAGGATGAGCTGGAGACTGAGTGTACTAATCGATAGAGTAAGCTCCAAACCAGCTTTCATCTGAACCCTCTGAACCCCACAACCCAGTGTATTTTCGTTAATTAATAAATAAATGAATAAATAAATAAATAGAAGTATTGTTTTAGTAGTTAGAATAATAATAATAAAATGTACCTATTTAACAAACAAATATTGTGTAATGAACCCTTCTGTGAAGATAAATATCCAAATCTTAACTTAAAATGCTATAAATGCTTACTGCCTACTTACACTGCACCAAAAACATTTACGAGTTCTCCCTACTTCTAGCCATGAATGAGCCTGTTTCCATAGAGGACAGATCCTGTAGATTTCCTTCATATTTGTTGGAGACTACATGACAAATATTGTTAGTGAAAATATTGTCATGTCATTTAGAGTATAAAGTAAAGTATTTAGCCCTCACGTGAGAAGTGAAAGCTCCTTAGAATGAACATAACCATGATATATGTTTGCTCTAAGCATATGACAAGGATATGGGAGCCCACAGCATTCTGAAAATACTTTGTTTACAAGAAATAGCAGGAACTAATATTGTCAGAAATGCATGCCAACAGCCTGCAGCTGCTGCTCACAGGGAAAAGGAGAACAGTTACACAAGTGCTGCATGAATGCATTTGTTTGTGTGCACTGGATTGGGTATAAGTATCTGCATTCTTCCGATTGGCAGATGCAGTATGTACAGTATGTCGGGAAGATAAAGAAGCTTTGTCTGGGTGCGTGCACGTCTCACCGATCATGAAGCCCATTAGTTTGTACGGTAGGACGCAGGAGGTGATGAAAGCCACCCACAGGCAGATGTAAAGTTTCCGGGTGCTCTCTGGCTGCACCCACATAAAGAGGCTGACGGAGGCACAACACAAACACACACAGAAAACAGGGAGGAGAAATAAAATCAGTGGATCTTTATTTATGTACAATAAAACACTATTTGCACACTTTATTTTAAACTTACTTTTTTATCTTCTCCAGTACATCCGCCATCTTCCCAAACAGGTTCTGTAAGCACAGTTTAAGCACTGTATGAACCAGTAATGTTTTTACTGCAGTCTAAAGTGATTTGAGAAGTAGCATTCGTGGAGCTGTACCTGTGCTTTTTGTGCAACATCAAGTACAAGCTGGAACTTCTCCGATACAGTCAAGTCTTCCTTTGGAGGCTCCTGCACAGCACAAAGAACAGTTCATAAGGATTTATATTTAACCCCACTGATGTATATGTTTTCCTCCTGACAGGAAACAGGAGGCAGTTAAACAGGAAATGGGAAGTTGTCTTTACCATGGGTTCAGAGACCTCAGGCACAATGCTCCACTGGATCCTCCAACCTCTGGAACATAGGAAGAAGAAGAATGTACACTTTTAAGAGGGGTTTTGACTGGATGGAAGTAGGCCACCACACTGCTCTTGAATCTCTACAACTTTGTATCGCTCGTCCCTTTAAAGGCGACCAGGTGTCCCAATTTGAAAGTCCAAGACCAGACAGATGTCTGAAAAATACTAATGTGCCCTTGTTTCAGTGTGATCACCAAAATGCCCCACTTTAAATGATTCTGTTGATGTTTTTATAACTTCATTTATACTTGGCTGCCTGCAGCTGTGAGCACAAAGAGGAGCTGGTCTTGTTTGTTTGATGCATTAACCTCCTGGATCATAAACACAAGCATGTTTCAAATATCTGCCCATTATCATCAACAAGCATTTGCTTTAGATTCTGTTTGTATCTGGCTCACACACAAGAGGTCAGAAGTGTGCATCTGTTCGCCAACAGCACAGCTGTGGCCTCAGTGAGTAAGTTCAGTAGGGTTTCATTACACAAAGTACACAGAAAACCTTCTGACAGCTAAACACAGTTAATTACAGCAGCAATTGAGAACTTATCATAAAAATTGGCTCAATGGCTGCTATTTCTGACTATTCTCTGAAATAGTGTTTTTACCTGGCGATGAGGTAATTTAAGGACAAGCGCAGGATAGCCAGGAACAGTAACATGGGAATGGCCCAGCCATGCCAAGCAGCATTCATGTAGATCTGCAGGCAAAGGAAACACAGCACAGTGTAAGTAGCTTTAACATATGGTACATTATCATTTTTGAGTTGAGCACAGTTTAAAGAACTACATTTCAGAGCTCTGTATGGCTTTAAAAATGGTAACTGATAACAGGAACTTAAAGACTCTCTTTAATGGTGATTTAAGACACTGACTTGAAGCATTTAATTTTTGTTATAGTGCTGGTAGAAGACACTATTAGAGCCATCAGAAACACCCCAAGATACTAAGTTGGCTTTGGCGCGTGGGGTCAAAATCAATTGGTTGAAAATGATTAACCATCCTCACTGTCTATGGACATTAATGAAGATCTGATTAGACCTACGAGTCCCCGGCAGAACCACAGTACAGTAATCTATCACTGAGGGGCACAAATCACTTTACCATTCATTCATTTCACTGTCATGTGCAACCAAATGGCCTCATCAGTCAATTTATAGATCTCACTTTTTTGTCTATTAAAGCTTAATCAACACGGCACAGTTGGACATAATAGAGGAGTACATTACGTTATGAAGAAAGGTGCACACTCACAATGAAGGCAATAGCTGAGGTGTAGACGGAGTGCCAATTAGATAAGGCGGAGAGGTTCCTTAAGAAGTTGGTGACAGGTCTGGCTCCTCGCTCTATAAAACAAACAAGGGTAGATTAATATTGAGTGGAGTTTAAGAAAGAATAAACAGGAGCACTGTGTCTGATCCATTCTATTTTCTGGTTATTTAAGGCACTAAAAAAGGCAGAAAAAATGTATGTAAATGTATGTAATGAGTATTTTTGTTTATCTAGATGGATTTCTTCATGAAAGTTATTTGCAGTCAAATTGTAACATCAGTGCATTCAAATTCAATGTAATGTCCAAGTGTTAAATGGAAAATCATGTACAATATTCAAAGTCACAGATGGTCAACATTTCAGCACTGCAGTAGTTTATAATGGCAGCAAAGTCAGAATTTGAACTGTGCAGCTATTCCAGATTTCTATCTATTTGTGTGCGTTTTGAATACTCACTGAGTCGCCTCATATTTTCTGTTAACCTGGATGGAAAACACAAAAAAGTGAAGGTCAGAACACATAGATTCTCTCAAAACACACACAGACGGCTGCTTTATGAGCTAGAGGAGGTGGTGACAGTTTGGCCTTCATCAGCCTGGCATGACTCACTCGCCTTTACAAAGCAGGAGAGAAAGAGGGAAGAGAGAGAATGCATGTGAAAAGTGCTTCCAACTTCCTCTGTTCTCTCTTTCTGCAAAGTGAAGCCTGATCTGGACTCACTGCATCTAGCAACCACCATACTGCAGCTGAAGTAATCTACAGAGTGTTGGTACGAAAACCAGAGGTGCATACTACAGTATATGATTTTGTTATTGTGTAAAGTGCATGATCAAGCAATAAATGTAAAAAAAAAAAAACCTGACTGACACAATCTAAGAAGCTGCTCTTTAGTGCTCCCCAGCTGCCGTCTAGCTGTGACTGCACGTCTCCTTGAACAACCGCAGAATCAATACCTGAGGACAGATACTTCATGCTCCAGAGCGGCGCTCACCCACCTTTTAGCACTTAGCGGTTCCTCGGCCTCCACCGTGCTTTCCTCCGGCTGGAAGCGGAAATCTTCGATGTAAACCCCGAAGCGCTCGTACAGCCACTTCTGCAGCCGCGAACTCCAGACCTCCTTCTGCTGTTTATCTGCTAAAGAGACAGAAAGGGAGGGTAAACAGCACTGCAGATGAGGTTTGGTTAGTTCACCATATTGTATTGATATCAAATGACTTGTGTTGTTTACCATGGGCACATATTTTAACAACATTAAGCCGTTGTTCACATGCAATTATTTATTTATTTATTTTTTTTAATTCTTGTGACCTTTGAACAGCATTTATCTCACAAGCAAGGAGGATATGGTTAAGACAAAGAAAACTTTGTTTTCTGTGTATAAAATCTCTCAAAGGGACAATTTGGGCTGTGTTCTTTAAAAATCTAGCCTTTGGAACAATATTTCAACATATTCCTGACAATATATCACAACATACCGGCAGCTCTTCTTGTTTCATATGATACAAGTACCTTTCTCTACCTTAAAGAATTTGCCCACTGCAGCCCTGAACATATGTCTTTTTTCTCTGAAAATCACATTCAATATTTGAAATTGTCAAAAATCTACATTTTTATTTAGATAGGATTGATATATTTTAATAGAGCCGTGACTGCGATAATCCCCTGTTGTGTAAGCAAGCACACTGAAATTAATACTGCACGGTTTCTATCCACATGAGAGATAAGGTACCTCAGTGCACCATTTCACACATTATCAAGAAAACATATCACTCATCTCAGAAAGCGCAGCAAAACAGAGCACAGCATTATCTGACTGAATGTTCACTCAACCTGTGGCTAAGGCCCCGAGCATCATAGCCTGGCAGCTGCAGCTAGGCACAGCAGGCCTGTCAGGCTCGGGATTGCTTCATACAGTGAAGCGCTGTGCATGAGGTTCTCCTGGTAATTCAGAGAGTATGTGAGTAAGTAGAGAGATACTTGGCATCTGAAGAGTGGAGGGGACAGCGCTCAGCAAACAGTCCTACTAATGCTGTGCTGCCCCTCTGGTGTAACTGCTAAGTATACCATAATTGACTGTGGCTTAAATGAGCAGCTACCCTGGGTGACTGTGAGTGACTGTTTTAATGTGATGCTGAAAGCAGCCTGTGCACTCAGTGTCACTGAGAGGATAAGCACATACCGTTTAATGTAATTATGGCAAAGTGAAAGCTCTCTTTTTTTTCCTGCTTCGCACTTATTATTGACACAAGTATTTTTCTACTGATGATGACATTCTGCCATTTTAATTTGTAGTTTACACAGATATCGCAGTTCCATCATCCCAAATTGCTCTGTTCATCCTTTCTCCTTTACCAAACAGATTATATTTACTGTCGCTCTGCTCTTTTATCCACGCACACGAGCCCAAACACACACACAGACACACACACATATAATCCATCTGGAAAAAAAAACACTGACACCCACACGTACCTCTAACACTAGTGAGAGCATGGGCATGTCTGCCCTAGATGAAGTGATCTACAATCATAACCCATTTTCCAAAATTAGCTGCCCTAACTCTCTCTCCATTTCTCTCTGGCTTACACACACACTCACATACACATACAGGGACACACATAAGCCACTTGGTCGTTGGAAGTCAAACTACAGCTGTTACTGTCACAGTTGTTATTCAGCCCAAAAATAGGCAAAATACACACCGACAGACATTTCAGGAATACCATCTGACTCTGAGTGCATTAATGAGCTCCCATCTTCCCTCACGATGCATTTCTGACACACATACACATACTCGCAGAAGCATCCTTATGGCACTGTCATTGGCAGTGCAGATCTGCCGTAATAACACCAATAAACCTCCACAGTACAATCGTTTTTGATTAAAGCCGTTTGTATTGCTCGCTCTTCATACAACTAATTGCACACTGAACTGTGTATGGGAGCTGCTGCACACACACTACACACTGCTACATGTCCTCCAGTAACCCAGGAAAACTTCCGACACACTCCGTCAACACTCGCTCTGTTCTTTTCCTGTCGAGCACTCCACCGCACACAGCCTACATCCCAACCTCCCCTGCAAGCATGCGCACACAGACACAAACACACACACAAACACAAACAGTCCTCTTGATTTACTCCCACACTTGGAGGACGTCAAAGTTTTCCTTCCGAACTCATTTCCTGTCATTCCCCCAGGACTCCCACTCTCTCACATTCCCTCTCTTCCTCCAGGGGCTTACCTGTTCCATTGTTTGAGGGCGACTGCTGTTTCCGGGGAGGCTGTGGTGGAGAGTCCTCCAACCTGGGGGTCGGGGGTGGGGGGTCAGGACAGAAAGAGAAGGAAGGATTTGTCAAGTGGTATTCTCACTTCTCTATTGTCGGAGCTGAAGTCTCACTGCAGGCATGTCTCAGGCAGTTTATGTTGTAACATGTGGTGAGCTGCTTTATCGTATAAATCAAATCCTGTCGGAAGAGTTTGATGGATATGGAGATAGAGACAGAATGAGGAGTATTAAAACATCTCCATTTGTGGACACTTTGTCTAACTGTGGACTGGTGAATATCTAAAGTCTGTGAGATTACTTTGTAACCTATTTCAGTCTGGTGAAAATCAACTATTCTTGGTAGTAAGTCTTTGGAGATCTCTTTTTTGTGAGGAATGGTTCACATCAACAGAGGCTTCTTTTGAATGGCAGACTCAAAAAGGTTTGAGAGTTTTTATCAGTCAAAGTAGATCTACACCTCACTCATATCTTTTTTCATTGACTGGACTCCAGGTTTGCTGTCGCCCGACTCCAATGAGCTCTTGATGGAGTCATTAACCTCACGGATCACCAACTTTTCCCACCAACTCTATGAATGTTTCATGAACTTGTTGAATAAATACATAAAATATTAGAATTGATGTGTGGTATTAGGTAAATTAACACACTGAGTGTGTCTATACTTGGGACTTTGATACAGGTCAGATAACAATTTCAGACAAACTGAGGAAAAAAAGAAGGTAATTAATTTCAAATACTGCATTTTTTTACTTTTTTTAAATTCTTTCAACTGTATTTCTTCTTTGTATTTCTATATGTAGTCACTGGAAGTGCCCCACCGCACTGGTGACTGACCAAAAACACCTAAGACACCTTCCTCATGAGTATAGTGGAAAGTATCTCCACCTTTCATGCGTTAGACCAGGGTTTGATTCTCCATCTGGGAGAAACTTTTCTTGAAGCATGAAAGAGAGCATGAAAGCATGAAAATGATCTCCCCAAAAACACTTTTTAAAGTCATCTTTAAAAGGTGCTGATTGTGTGACAGAAGTCATTATTAATCAGATTAACTTGTCTTTTTTTCCTCAATTACCTATTTGATCTGAAAATAAATGTCAGACAATTTACTAAAGAGGCTATTAGCACAAACACACACCTGACAGCCTTAAACCAGAGTTCTAATTTTGGCCACCAAGCCCTCCTGCCTTGCTCAAGAACACCTGGACTGCAGCCACAGGAAAAGAGAGCACCTACTTGTCTCCTGCTGGAGACTGCTGACAAAGGATTAACCAGAGTAAACTCACAGGTCATGGTGCATTAGTTTACCTCCAAGAAAATCCTGAACTGTCTGGCATTCTTGAGGTTGTGTTTCCGTGCTGATAATCAGTTGGAGAGCACCAGTGGAATTTCCCATTGGCAGGCGCCGCAGCATCATCTGATCACACACGCAGAGCCGTACATACACACCCGGGGTTTAAGGGTGGCTTGCTGGGTGCCAAGGGGCGCGGGCTTTTCCCGACACCAGCATAGCTACTGTGTCACAGTGAGCGCTTGGCGACACAGAGTGGCGTGTGACTCGTTTCTGTTTTTTCTCTCTTTCCTTCTCACTCAAAACACACACACACACACACCTCCTTAAAGAATTCCCCGCCTACCAAGCTGCCGAGGCCTCTATTTATAATCAAAACCTTGGGCAGCACTGGGACTGACACATACACACACTGTCTAAGTTGGCCGATGATAAACTCTGCTGAGTTGAAATGTTACAAAGTGCGGCGTCATCATTTCCTGTCATTCCCTCGTTATTACTTCCTCATCTCCTGTCGCACGCGTCATGCACATGACCCCGCTCGCTGTCTCTTTGTCTTACCTGGTCTTGAGCACGTCATTCATCTTCTGCTCCAGGTCTATCCTCTTGCTTCGCTCTCTCTCCAGCTCCTGCCGCAGGGAGTCCACATTGGTCTCTTCCCGCAGCTTCCTCAGTTCCTCCTCTGGAAAACACAACACAAACGCTGGAGATCAGAATCTCAAGTATCTCATATGAAAACAACACAACTCCAAGAGCTACACACACACACACTCACAAAACACATATTCTGGGTCATGACAAAGGCACTAGTGAGTATGAAAGAAGGCATTTAAATCTTTGTGTGGAATGTTTCATCCAGCATTCATCCAGAGATACATTAATTACCTAATCTAAAAAATCAATAAAATATATTGAGGACAACCGTTGTTTTTTTAAGTGGAATCAAATCTGAAGTCCTACAGCTGTAGAGATTTTGTAAAAAGATGCCTCTCCTCATGTGTCTGTCACTTTCATCTCTCCCTGCATCCATCTCCTTCACCTTCCCATCCACCCCACTCTTCCTCCTTGTCAATCAGCTCCTAGCATCAAGCGGTTTCAGGTATCAGGGCTTTCTGAGCCTGGGGTGCAACATCAGCGGTGTTTCCTCTCAGTCTATTGTCCCTGACTAAAGGGACACATGAATATTGAACGAGATGGGGCATGTGCAGAGACACACACAAATTAATACTTGGACATATTTATGTACTCATAAAATGAGCAAGAATGATAATAATAATGAAAGGAACAGATTAAATGCTAAAAAAATCATTAAAACCACTTTCATACTGATGTATATGATATTGTTGACGGATGTTAAAAAGTTCCTACTGAACACTCTTAATGAAAACAAGATAACTTAGATAAAACCATAACTGGATCACATTCGGTTTCAAAATAATACACTTATTTTTCTTGTCTTATAAACTACCCATCCTTTACTGTTGTGCGCTTTAGCCTATTTTTTACTGAGTAACTGACTGGAATTAGCTAAATACTGTTTGGCAAAACACTGATTATAGGTTTAGGAGTTTTTTTTGGAGGTGGTGGCTGTGTAGTGCAACATATTTGATCCATGTAATTTATATACTGAATATGCTGTGCATTTAGTAGCTTTCATTTGGTTGTGAAAGCAACCAAAGCAAAACACAAAGCAAACACTTATTTTATCCAATATTATAGTTTAAGAAAAGTGCTGCTTACATTTATTCTTTTTAAGAAATGCATGACCTAAAGTCAATTAGTAATTTTATTAAATATTAATAACCAAAATAAATGATTTTCGCAACAATCAAGCTTAATGTTGAGTGATAGCACCTCCTGCATAGGAAAATGTATATCACCTGCCCCTCTTTCTTCCTCCTGAGATCATTTCATCAGCCAGTAGGGGATTCATATTTCAAGACTGTATCTGCCGGTTTTGCTTTCTCTTTCTCATCACCGAATCACATATCTCACTCATCCTTTATCTCTTCCCATTAATGCTAATAAAACATTTATTGGCAGCACCTCCCGCAGCAACGGAATCGGCCCCAACACTGTCTGCTCTTACCGAGAGAACATATACTACATCAACAGATCCAATATACAGGAATCCACTGGCTTAGTAGAATATTCTGTTGCTTTTCTGATTTAGCAAGAGCAGTAAGGACACTTCGGCCTTCCTTCTGAAAGCGTGTGCCTGTCTCCCTTTCTTAATCTGCAAACACATAGCTCATAAGATTGTGTTTATGGTTAAGTATTTATATACGTAAACAAGACACAGAGAGTGGGTGTGTAAGAGTAAGCGAGAGGCCGGCCAAAGGTTGCTAAGCAGCTTAGCACTGGCTAGGTTACCCTGTGCCAGGGGATCCACAGGCAACTGTAAACCTATTAGACAAATGACTAACAGCAGCGCTGATGCATCCTGGGTGGTGTAGGCAGAACAACATCAGTTTTTCACACTGTAATGAACATAGGGTAACAACAGCAGCAGGCCTTGACAATCTCTCTTGACAAAAAGACTTCACAATGACTTGCAGCTTTGTCCTTTTTGTCAGGATCCTGTTTTGGCTAAAATATTCTTATTGCTTAGAAAGAAAGTGAGGAGTGATATTCTCAGGCAACATTTTGCAAGACAGTTTGCTGTAAAGTTTGCCATCAATTGCACGTTCACACATTGAGCAGGCAAAGAGCAAAAGACTTAGCTCTGATTTGGTCTCCACCATTTCCTGCGGCAAATTTCTTGCTCTTTAGCAACTAAACCCTCAGCTATGTTAGCCAGCTAGCTACCAAGTTCAACATGGGTCTGGGCAGACTGTGTTTAGCAGATCTATCATAGCTCATCTTTGTTGAAATAGCTTCTCAACAGCCTCTGCAGGTGGAAATAGGGTTGATGTCAGACAAGACTTAACCAAAACCGTAATGCTGTGGGCTATTAGACCAAAACAGAGTTAAATCTTTTTCACCTTTTACATGCTTTCACTTTACAGAGCTGTCACTTGCTTCCTTTTCCCCAATTTCCTGAACCCATACGGCAGGTTACTCCTTTCCTCCACCTATTTATAAGCATCCCTACAACTCCCTTACCCCTTCTCCTTCCTTTTCCTCTCAGTAGTTTCCGTTCTTAAATTAGTACCTATTCTTGTGTTAGACGCAAGGCTGCAAATGTGATATAGCTCAACATGGCACAATATGTTATGTGTGTCAGACACAGACAGATAGAGTGCAATCTTTTACCGTTTTCCAGAGAGGCCCGCTACATCAGATAGCATATTAATAATACTGTCAACACGCCCAATCTGCTTCTAAAATTGGACACTCGTCATCTATATATAAATATTCATCCTGGGTTACCATATCACAGGGTGTCTTTGGCCATTATGAAAGCTCGTAACTAGGCCATTTATCAGTAACACAGGATTATCTAAATGCCGTGCCAGGGGATGTCACTTTCAATAGCGCTGACCTTCTCTTTTTTCCATGCAACTATAATCTTGGGGAAGAAAATGCAGAAGTATAATGTTGATGATGCTTGATTGTGATATAAAGAAGGAACTGAAGCCGAGGGGGGGCTTAGGCAGTCTTGTTTGATTTGGGTAAAAACGCATATTCGGTATCAGAAAAAGCTGTTTTCACACCGCCATGCTGCAGCAACCTGGAAAGCAAACTACCTGCAAGAGCCAAAGAGGGCAAAAGTAGTTCCCCCCAGCAGGTGGTGTGAGAGCCCCTTAAGGTTAAAGTCAAATAACACACAAATGGAAAAAGAAACTAACAACACTTGACTTAATTGTGAAATGGATTACAATTAACTGGATGGTTTTGGTGAGATGTTTGGAAAACCTACGTTACGAGTACATTTTGTGCAAAACGGATTAGATCACTTTATAGTTTGCCTTCATTTGTGTCTGTATCTGAAACCACAAAAAAACAATCATACAGCTGTGATACAGCTGTGGAGCCTTTGTGCACCTGATGCAGCATGAGCGTGCAGCAAGCAATATGTCGGCGTGTCATGTGAGAGACTTCCTTTATATCCCCGCCATGACACTACAGTTTTCTAAGTGGACACCATTTCCAAGAATAAAGGAAATAACAGCTAAAATCAAAACCCTAAGTTATTGAAACCAGCATCTAGACATAGACAAGGAAGCTTTGCACTGGTTTCGATATTGAGCTGCGGGGGCTGCAGTTTCTGGGGTCATGATTCACCACTGTGGTACAGTTTCTATTTTTAGTTGGAAAGGGATGAGTTTGGAATAACAACTTGGTTGACTTGGCGGAACATACTGAACTTGATCAAACTTGTGTTGACAAACTTTAGCAGGATAGAGGTTTTCTAGCAAATAGAGACAAAAATGACTGCCAGGTTTATTTTGACTGATTTTACAATAAAGACAAGGCCATCAAATGCCTTTGTTTCTCCCTGGGGTTGGTCAGATGAAAAAAACCTTTTGTATACTCTGTAGTATACAGTGCAGTGTGGTTGCCAAACAAAGACTCGTTAATACACAGAGGCCTGAATTACACTGTCATTTCCCAGTATACAGTACAATGCAGTTAGTGAAATTCCAGTTCTGAAGCTGACAGACTTACTGAGGTTGAGGTTACTTTTGTGGCTTTTGATCTTATCGACAGCTCCCATGTAAAGCAGCTCAAAGCTGTCAAAGGTGAAGTCCTCCATCCTGCAAAAACCGTTCCGTCTCTGCAGTCGGCCAGACCCTGGGACACTTGTGCAGGAACGGGATGGCAAAGTGGCCGCCTTGGGTCTTTCTTGACAGTGAGCCATGGCTACAGGTTGTCCTGCTCTGGGTCCAGCTCGTTTAGCAGCCTTACCCAAGTACCTCTAACCTCTTCAAAAATCATTCAAACCTGGCAACTTGCGCATACGCTCCATGATTGCTTGTCCCATCCAGAGACAAAGAAGAAGTCAAGGGCATTTTGCTCTATCCTTATCTGGCGGCAGCAACACAAGAGACTGTTGTGAAAGGCCTCCTCACATTGAGAGTGATGCTCAGTGATCGGAGCTGGTCTGAGCGTGTTAGGCACTGGGTAAAAAGAGAAGGAGGGCAGCTGAGGTGGGGAGAGGTGGGGCTTTCTGGGTGGCCAGCAGACTAAGAGGGCCTGGAATCTGAGATTTCTGAGCAGTGAGGCTGTCAAACACACACATTATGCATGTTCATGTCAGAATAGCTTAATTTGAGTGGCTGTGTTTATATGTGTGACCCTGAGGTTTGTGTTTGTCTTGCTTTTGGTATGTACATGTCCACATGTGTTTGCAAGAGAGAGTGTGGGAGGATTCATGAGCGTGCATGAGTACTGTAAATATGCATGCAAAGTGAATCGCTTTTCATCTGAGCAGGCAAAAGTTTTTAAGACCTCAAAGGAAAAGTACTGTGTGAGTTGTTCAATCCAGGCCAGAGACAATGGCTCCTTTCAGTAAACGAAGGTGGGGGCACAGGGGGGGTTCAGAGAAAGAGAGACAGAGAGAGAGAGGGAGAGAGAGTGAGAATCAGCTGCTTCACATTGGCCTCTCATTGTTCCCATTCTCTATAGTGTTTGCCACAACACTGGTTGACTTGAGCAAAAAGGAAGGTTGAGCTTTGTGGCCTCCAGCCAATCAGCAGGTGTCAACACACCATTCAAGATTCAGACCAAGGAAAGATAGAGGAGAGAGAAAAAGTCAAACACCTGACAAGCGGAGAGTTTCGGGAAAGCCAGACTATGGATACACGAGTTATCCATCCCCAATCTAACAAATGTGATGAATTGTGGGCCAGCATGTTCTTTAAGTTTTACTTTTGCTTTGCTGTGCATACCTACACACACAGCAGGTCAAACTACACTACATACTGACCTCAATCTGCAGATTTGCAACATCTAGGTTCTCTGAAGGGTTTTTAAAGTGTCATATTAGGCTCTGTGATTAATAACTAATTAATTAAGAAATATTTTTCTTGTACATTTTTTGTTTAACTTGTTTTTATAATCATTATATTATTAACAATATAAATGCAGGTTGTACTTTGATTGAAAAAAGACCAAGAACTGTATTTTTATCTTCTTTTGTCTTTTCTTTCTTTGGCCTCCTTCCACTTGGCCTTTATATTTCTCGGTGAACTAGATTTCACCTTCTGATTGTTTCACGTTTCCGCGTCTACAACATTAAGCTGACTTCACAGCCCCCATTGGAACATCAAATTGACAACACGCTCTCTTTCTTGTGCTAAACTGCCTTTGCTGATCTCTTGGTCACATGGCATGGCGCGAGACAACTCTACAGGAAATGTGTAGGGAGTAGTTGGACTGCAGGTCTGTGTTACTGTGTGTGTTTGTGTGCATGTGCAAATGTTTATATGGGAAAGAAACATGCAATAAATAATCAAGATAAATCATGTTCCATAATCCAATGTTATGTCAGCAGGGAGGATAGCATCTGCTTGTTTGGAGAACAGTAATGAGATAATAGACTTTATTACATCATAGATATCTGGTCAAGACTGGAGTCTCCTCTAAACTGTGGGAGCCAAGTGCTTTCTGAGAGGAGGAAAACAAATGATATATCCACAGATCAAGCCACGTTTGCATTAAAGTTCAATTGAATTCTGAAGCAAATTTTTTTAAATGTTGCATTCAAGAAAATATGAATTAGAAACATTTGCAACAGCAAATTAAGAGCAGAAAAACAAAGCTGCAGGAACAACCCTTCTTCAAAAGATGGCAGTATAATGCATTACTGTAGGCTAATCTGTCAGCAAATAGTAGAGGTGTGAAAAAATATAGGTTTGGCAATGTATGGCGATACTTCAACCTTCAATAAAATACAGATATTTTAACTCTTAATTATCGATGCTTTTGTAGATATATAAATATATCTGACTTAAGGAAAAACAAAAGACGTCTAAGTAGAAAAATAAATAAAATGGGAAGGGTTTTGCATAGAGAAAAGGGGAGGGGAAATGCATAGAAGTCTTCAGAAGTTTGATTAAATTGGGCAACTTCTAATTAGTCTTTCATGTCATCCTGACCTGATGAGTCAAGTTAGTGAAATGTCAGAATTTATTGTGGAAAAAATGTTTCCATCCGTTTAGCACATTAACTATATTTTGAGAATAGAGAAAAAACACGTTAAGTTAGCATAAAAAAAACTTTTATGCGCAAGTTCATTGAATATCGGTCAAGCTTTTCTCATGCAAACCCTCGAACTGTCAAGGAAATTTGTTGATGGAAAGATATTAGCATGTCAGTCACTGAGCTCCTGATGCCAGTAAAATATAAACATGTTTGATGCCTTGCTAATACACAGTCCCATTGAACACACAGAGTAAGCATGGACACGCTACCTGTTATCATGACTGAGAACTTGCTCTCTTTTCACACATGGCGCTTGTTGCATTCTCACACACACAAAATTAAAATGTAAGGGCTAAAGACAGTGAAAGAAACTAATGTAAAATCAGATATCTGTGCCAACTGTGTGTCGACACAGAGGCTACACGAATTCCAGGCCCATTTATCATGTACATCCTCAAACATCCCAATTACAGAAACCTCTGCTTTTGAGCTGCCAGGACCCGTTCTCCCTCAAAGGCTTAATTTCCTGTCACACAGAGCTCACCTATTCAAAAGACTGTCTCTTTAGCCGGCACTGAGCAAGATGTATTCATTATCATGCAGCATGTCTTGTAGCTGTCTGAGAGGGAGAATGAATGAATCATCATCAGTGTACAAGTAATCAGTAATGAGGCAGAGCCCTGCAGAATACTCAATCACTTGCATAATTATCTCCAAGAATACAAAACGAAGACTTTTCAATTACTTCTATTTTTCTACTGTATACCAACTCTCCAGATATTAAAGGCACACAATAGGACCATCCCTTACTGAAATCAATTTTATATGTATGCTACTTCCAAATGAATATCATAATGTGCTTTTAACAAGTTTGTTTGTTTGGTTTTACAAGACCATTTTGCACTGTCATCCTTATCTTTTTTACTGTAAGGACTCAAACTGCTTCCAGGCCGTTTTTGTGGTCTCTTATCTTGATGACTGAAAAAATAAACTGAAGACAAAGTTGCATTATACTGTAGCAAGATATTTCCAGGGCTGCTGCTATTCAGTGACAGCAAAAACCACATTTTGCACACACATACTTAAGTGAATATCAGGTTTTGGTGTCAACTGGAAGGAAATAGACTGCATTTTTTTAAAACGCAAACACACAAAAGTAGCAATTTATTTGACAAAAAAATATGTGGAAAATAAGAACTGGGAACTTTGGCAATTTTTGACCAGCTTTGTCACCACAGTGTGGATAGTAGTAGAAATGTTAAAATTTGTTGATATAGACAAATAGGTTGATTCACTAGTAAACGATGCTACATATCAATGCAATGCTCTAGCATTCGCACATATATCCGTCTTTTGTTTATGCTTTGAGTTTAATTATCTCACTCTCACTCACTGACCTCTCTTGGGAATGGCCTATGTTCAAAATTAAAAGATTAAGACAAACTCTATAAGTTAACCCCTTAAAAACACTTGCACAAAAGAATGGATTATTTAACATTTAAATATCTGGAAGAGCTACAATTAATGATGGCTGAATTGCATTCAGTGGTTTCAGGGACCAGGTATGCTGGCTCTCTGTCTTGGCTTACTGGCAGCTGCAAAGAACTGAATCATTGTTAATGTTCTGAGCAGCATCTGTTACCTTCCAGCCATGACAAGACAAAATGTGGAGCAAGCTTTGCAGGTAATTCTGTGACATTTCTAAGCTCACTGAACTAACAATGATGGCGATTGAACTGTCCCGCCCAATCAGCAGCAACAAAACCAACAGAAAAGTGACAAAGATGTCAATCAATTATTTAGCTACATCAGTGAAAACATATCTTGGTGGACGATGTGAGTCAACTGGTACGTGATTGTCATTCCGGCTGGTTTCCCAGCAGGGATGAATACCAGATGGCATTGTGGAAACTGCCTGTATTGCAAACCTTTAGCAATTCATCTCCCTATTCCATTAGCATTGAGTTGTGCTGCTGCTGCATTGTGGATGCTTGTGTGTCGCCTTTGTGTGTGTCCCCCTCTGCCCAGTGTGAAGTAGGGCAGCAGCTAGGACACTGTATTGATCAGCAAGTCACTGTAGTGCACAAAGCCTGGCCCGTTCCCCCGCAGTGACCTTCACTACACGACCTCAAACAGGACAGCCTCAAACACACTCACATAAACACACACTCACACTCATCTAGTTCTCTCAAATGGGACCAAAAGCAGTAAATCCAACAACAGGAGGACCTGTCTATTTTACAGCCCAATGTGAGAACATTAAAAGACGACACGTGTACAGACTCTAGACGGCCCAGTCTAAGATAAACATCAAGACAAAATTAAAAAATCAGCACATCTTTGTTTCTGTGTGACAATTTGTTGACATACGATAAAGCTACTATAACCTCACCACCAATATGGGATATTAGAAACCAATGCTGACATTTATTTTAGAGGGGTAAAATTAATTTTAAAAAAATGACATAGTGGCCAATGTGTTATTTTTCAGAGGATTTTCTCCTCTGGCAACTCGGCAAATGTAGCCAGAGTATTGGTTTCTCAAAAATAATAATAGCAATAGCAACAAAAGCCAAGCAAAACTGTCTGCATTACATACCGAGTATAAAAAGTTTTCATCATGGCACCCATCGCAAGCATGTACTGTGATACTTACAGTCTTTAATAGTCCAAATCAACCAATAATATGCGTCAACCGATACATCTGTCATGCTTTAAAATCTTCATGTGTTTCTTGTAGTTTGCAGTCATTCTATCAGAAGGACTAAAAGTCAGCAGAGATAGAACAAGCTAACGATATCAACAAGACAAGTACATAAGGTAGGCAAAAGAGAAAAAGCAGCGAGGACACAAGGGCAAAGAAGGACAGAGGTGTTTAGAGGAGGGAGTGAAAGGGAATAATATAAAAGCATGAGACACCAAAGGAGACGCAGAGAAATGGAGCAATAAAAGCTTTGCGCATTAGGTCTGCTCATATAATTACATGAGGTAATTTCAACTAGCACTGCCCTCTGCCATTTTATCACCAGTAGGAGGGTCGGCTCAGATCAGCTCTGTGACCCAAGGGACGTATTCTGGTTGATATATCCCTCTATTTTTACATCCATTACTGTAATAATCATAGAGCTATCACAGGGTTATCACTCAAGGAAACCGTGTTCTCGAAGTGCTTATCGTAAATCTTGGTTTGCAGTATGCGAGGGCTGAGAAACACAAAAATACACGTGCATATATTCCCACATTGGTCATTTTAGACACATACACACACATACAGAGATACTCACATATACACTAGCAGTTTTTTTTTTTTACTTAAACACTTGCATAATTTATATCTCCATTGTGTTAGAGTCTTCTGTGGTTCCTGCTATAAATCTTCAACCTTACACTGATCCGCAGAATAGAAGATGAAGCAGTCAGTGAAGGAGTATATAATACAGAGAATAATGAGCATGATCACCTTTTTTCATCCCATTAACAATTCATACTTGTATTTTGGGTTCCCACCAGAATATGTTCACATGCTTTAATGTAAATGAAAAAGAAAATATTAAATGTTAACATCAGCTGGTTAAGAGAAAAAGAATTTAAAAAATGACAAAAACATACTTTGGTTCAGAAGATGGCAGTGTAATGTGTTGCTCTAAACTAATCTGCCAGTAAACTGTGGCACAGATTGTATGGAGAGATTGCACAAGAGAGTAAAAACAGTAACAAAAAAAGAGATTTGCTAATCAAACAACTTTGGTCATTTGTGGAAAAAAATGGAGTGTAGTCTTCAGCCAATGGATTTAATTTGGCAACCAACAAATTCATCTCTTCTGGACTGGCAGAGTGAATTTGTCTGTGTACTGTGCATTTTGAAACGACATGGAAACCTGACTTTCTGCAAGTAAACTTGGCATTAGCACATCTGAGCTTGCAAATCATCATTGTGATGCTTACAAATGATAATACACACCACAGTGCATATTATAGTGCCATAGTTCAAACCAGCCAGCACATAATAATTCTTGTTACTGCGGATAATCCACAGACCTCACTGTAGACAGTGTATCAGCAGCCGCAGCTCTTTCTAGGTCTGTGGATTATCCTGCACATGTAACCACAACAATGTCTCTGAAAACACACACTGCTGTTGTGCTGTTCTGAATGTAATTATTCAGTGCTCTGCAGCACAAAAAAGGAAAATAGTTTCATTTTATTGAGATTGAGATATTTTTAGAGATACCAGCGGGAAGACCTCAAAGGCAAGTTAACCACAACTATCTACATTGGCAGATATTTGCAATGGTATGAGGGAAAATAGGATTTTTGTGATTTTTGTTAACTACCTCTGTTACAGACAGGGTCAGGGACTGCTGCAGCACCTTATTTTGATCAAGGCTGAATGACGTGAAGACACATTTTTATGCATTTATTAAATTATTGAGAGCATGTCGCTGGCCCTTTAAACTAATCTGATTAGTCTGTTGTGGTGTGTGTGTGCATACACACACACACACACACACAAATGTAAGGAGAGCAGAAAAAATGAAAGGGAGATTAGATTATAGAAAGAAAAGAAAAATGAGGACCTGAAGAGAAGAATGGAAGAGGAAAAGAGAACAAAAGTGGACTGCTACATATGTGCGTTTGTGAGTGTGTGTGTATGTGTTGGCCTTCTGCGTCCGGAAACATAGTTACAAATTAACCAATTAAGTGCCCTAAGAATAGCAATGGTCAATCAGAACAAAGGCCGAGGGAAAGACATGGATCACTGTATACACACAGCCACACACACACACTTACACAAACACACACACACCATCTGGAATGGAAACTCATGCCTCCTGTGAGGGCAGTAGACAATATACTTAAGCAGTGTGTTTGTTTTAGCATACAGCGTGGGCCCCGGCTTATTTTAAGCAGCAGAGCGGGAAAGACGTCAGCGGGAGAGAGAGAAAGAGAGAGAATACGCCCACGCTCGGTTCAATCCAAGTGTGAAAGCAATCCAAGAAGCCCAAATATTTTTTGGGGGTTAAATAATGACGCACTGTTATAGGAAAACACACAAGTCAACACACACTTCAAGGTTTCTTAATGAGTGTCACTTTTGCTGCTAAAACCTATCAAGGCGATGCAGCCATCTTCCTTTGGGAAGCAAATAAAATTGAACCGCAAGATGAAATTTGCACTGGTGGGCCAATAGTTGCATTAGACATTTTTCTTAATTGTTCAGTCCTATATCACGTTGAAATTCATTGCATTTCTAAATCCTCTCAATGTGCAAAATGTGGTTAATCTTCCCACTGAAGGTTATGTGCTTTTCCTATATTACCTAAGCTCCAGAAATGTAATTACACAACACATAAACCCATAATGTCTTGCTATAAGGAGTCCTTTGTTTCACGCCACTGATCTCATTAGCTTTAACTAACGACAAATTATATACAAGTCTGTATTCATTGGCTCCAAACAAGTAACTGAGTATATGATGAATACAGCCTACAGCAGCTGATACTGTGTGGGGAATCACACATACTCAGCAGTTCATTGTTTACTGCATGATGGCAACATAATGCACAGGAAAACAAAGAAGATGGTAAAAAGAAATGGCAAGAACAACAGAGGTAGAACACACAATAACTAAAGTGCAGGGCGGAAAGCTCAGGACTCTTTTAGGCGCTAATGGATTGTCATGCTTCAGTATTCCCCCATGAACGATTAAACCAACCAGAGATAGAAGAAGAGGTTTCAGGAGAGAAATGGAAACCGGAATGAAAGGGTAAGAGAGAAGCATGGACAGCTACGGGAAAACAGAGGGAGCACTCGAGGTAATGTTAGAAGAAAAAACAACATTCCTCAGAGGTACTATTACCCTTTTCCAATCAACAACACAAGCCAACATGTATGAAGGTTCCTCCCCTTTGGAGTCCCTTACAAAATGCCAAGTGGCTGCCATCTTAAGCAGAGCGATGACTACATTTCTGCTCCGAGCTCCTTGAGCTCATGACAATATCACAGCTGCTCTACCTGCTTTAGTGTTCATGTGCAAGCACGTGGGTTTGTCAGAGCTCAGAAGAATTTCTGAACATCATCACACTGTTGTGTCGAACAGAGAGAAACCATAGAGAGAAAGGCAGGTCACAGGCACGATAAAAGAATGGGCAAAAAAGGAAGAGCAGGGAATGGCGGGCAGAATCTGAAAGAGCAGCTCAGCGGGATGGAGAGAAAGAAAAAAGAAAGCAAAAGAGCTCTTGAGGATTTTTTTTTTTCAAGAAAAGGAGGGGTAGGGAAAAGAATAAGGGAGAGAGGAAAGGGCAAACGGGAAGAAAGGTCTGCAAAGGGTGAGCTCATTTAGTTTAGCATCCTGACGGTGTGACAATGAATCCAGCCCTTTTAACTCAGGCACAGGCATTATGGGAGAGGACATAGCCTGAGGTATTCTCTTTCACACTCCCTCTCCCTGACTCTCACTCTCTCTCTAATAGACACACATAGTCGAAAGGAAAGGGGAGGGAAGGGAGGGGGGACTTAACAGTCCATTACACACCACGGGACTGTCAACGTGCTGCATGCTACAGGACAACCAGTACCCCTCTCTGGATACCAGGTTAGACAAGCTTGTAAATGTGTGCACGTTGAGTGGGTGGACTCATCATACAGTTAGTTTCACATCAGCCTCCCTCCCCTCTTTCTCCTAAGCCTGGTTTTGTTGAGAGTAGAGGACACAGATAAACAGTTTATCCATAACTGCAACTGCAATACATACATACTTCAAAGAACTACTATTTTTATCTCACCCTGCAACTGCACTGAAACAGAAGCACATCCTTTTAACTCCATCCCAGTTTTATTTGAGGAGAATAAACCAACAGCGGGAGTCAAGATTCTGGTCCAGTTTTGCAAAATTTAGGACCCACATATACAGCAACTTGTAAGATAGGCTTTGTGACTTGCGTTTGAATGATTTTAACAATTCGTGAGTTTTTTTCTTTTTGTCTCAGTCTAATTATCAATTCTTTGGCTTTGTTTTTGGTCTCTGTCAATCTCGGTGCGAATGATTTTTTAAGCTAAATGACAATTTTATGCTAATTAATCCTCCAACTGTTACACAAACTTGGCTCTAACGTAATTTCCCTGTGGCTTATAAGTGGACAGGCAGGTTTTCCGACTTTTGTATGGAGCACTTGGAAGTTGGAATAAAGATCTTATACCAGATATTATAGTATATGTTTGGTGTTTTAGAAAGAGGCCAGCACTGGACAAGAACACTTAAACCCCTGTATTATAAATTGCAAGGTTTTGCATGGTGCAAACAGTACATGAATGAATGAAGGACTAAATGAACAGAGCAGTTTCTGGGGTAATTGAGGACACACTGCCTGCCTAATGGATGCTTCACCTCACAATGCATCTATCTGGTGTAGCATGGTAAATTGCTGAGCATAAGTTCAGGAGCCGCTTGCTTCCATTATGTTTCCAGTGTAATTTCAGGGTTTAAAAAAACAGGATGTCACTGTTGTTACTGCCAGTTCTAAATATCACATTAAATAGTTGTCTAAAGCCCATTGTTGCGGATTTGTTTCCCCTCCTGTATTTGGCAGTATCACTGAATTTACATTTTTAGCAAAGCAGTGGAACCAAATATTGCTTACAGATACAACTGGGTATAATTTACACCTTCAAGTCTGGCTGAGCAATGCTGTTTCATGTAATGAGCACAACACATCAGGGTTATGTTGAGTCACATTGCACCCAGCAAGTGGGAGCATTGTACCAACCAACCTCCTGTGAGTTTGGAAAATAACAAAGCATGCTGAGATCACAAGATCCTAATGGTTTAAAGCCAACGCACGAGATTCAATACATTACACTCAATTGCCAAACACACTTCTTTCCAGAAGTGACCTACAATAATTGTTTCAACTTCCTTAAAAATATGAGCTGGATGTCATCAAAAGCTGAAGTGGATCCCTCTCAAAATAACATCTAATTTGAAGAGACATCAGTAAGTACTGAATTCAGTTTCTTCCTCAATCTGTTGATTCCTTGCTCTTGATGCCGCAGACTATCTCACCACCCACGTATGAACAAGAGGTGTTTGCCACAAGCACAGGGATTTCTCTCTGAATTGACGAGAAGGATTCTGGGTAATGAAGGCGCCAACTACAATTAGATGCAGACAAGGCAACTATTGATAAGTCAAAACCAGTAAAATACCATCATTTGAGCACTGAACAATGCAGAGTCTAATTCTAACATTTTACTTAAACAGACGTAACAAGAGAAGTGCAAGCAAGTGTTTGTCTCTACACCCAACAACAACGCCTGTTGACACCGTGTTCCTGTGATGAACATAAAGAAACATACTTGGGAGAGCATATTTTTGAATCTGAGAAATTTGTTTCATCCCAGTGAACAACTCTAAAAAAAGAATAGAAAGCTCTAGTCAAGTCACAAACATTTTTTGCCCTCATGTCCAAAAATAAAATCTGTCTAAGGTTAATAGGTCATTATACACCCCTCAACAAATAAAATGCCATTAACCAACAGATTAATATATAACTTTAGACATTTTTGAATGTGAATTTATTTGTTCTTCATAATTCTCTCATGCAAAATGCTTTTGGTTGGGTCATAAGGTGGATATTGGAAATGAAATGTTGCCAGGAAATTGGGTTGCAACATGTATCAGTTTAACATTTGCATTGCTGTGCATGCAAAAGCTGTCACTTCCATAATTAATGTTACCGGCCATTACTCTTGGGTTTTGTGGGTAACATGCATATGCAACGTCTGTCGCTGTTATGGGAAGTGAAAGTCTTCTGTGTGTAGAAAATGTGCCACAAGCTGCAGGTGTTGCGGATACAGTGAAGAACCTGCAGTTTAACGACTGTGGAAAAGGGCTACATTTTGTGTTTGCTGAATACAAGAAATAAAGCACAGTAAGACTTCCCCTAACAATCCTTTACAGCCGAGTTTTCTAAAGGAACTTTTGGTCTCCCAACTATGTTTCAGAGCCTCGAAGCTGAAAACAAACCGCTAATCTACATGAGAAGTTCGTCTAATATAGCAGTTTCCTTCATTGTAAGGGTTCTTGATACACAGAGTCTGTACTGAGTTTCATGCAGGCTCTGCATGCACAGTGAACCACTAATAACAATTATTCCTGAAAAAGTTCAAACAACCAAAGCAGCTGTCGCCCACAACATGACCACAGACATCAGGGAGACCCTTATTCTCGCATAAACAACATGCATTATTAATACCTTAACATCGATTATTGACTTGTGTCTGGAGATATGGAAGACTATTATATGCATACAACGGTGTCATGTGAGGTGACAAGTGGTTAAATCTACGCACATTCCATTGGAAATCACTTCTGACAAGCAGAGCCGTTACCCTTTTTTGTGCTTGATTCCTTGAAACTAATTATATAGTATTAAAAGTTAGGATGGTTCACAAAAGTCTCAGGATTAAATCTTTTCTTTTTTAAACAGCTTTTAAAGTAGTCTAGTGTATATTTCTATATTTTTTCATATACTTATATGTCTTAGCAGCAAAAAAATGCAATGTCATTCTTTTTCAATATTGTGCAGCCCTAGTGGGAATGAACAGCATTAATGTTAGTGTTTTTTATTTTGTCAAAGTCAGGAAATTTGTGATTGGAGCCCAAGCCATGTGACTCCAGCTCCCACCTCTGTTGTCGTGTTTGTTTGTGTGTGTGTGTGTGATGCATGTGTGAGCATACTCACGTAGGAAATGTTTCTCCAATAAGGCAATTTCCAGGTGACCTTTGACTTCGTTGAGTCGCTCTGACTCCGACCTCTGGAAGTCCTGGATGGCTGCAGCCATGGTGGGAGACCCTGAACCTGCCTGTTCACAAACACACACACACACACACAGCGCAGGAAGTGTTCATACAAGGACCCATGCACACACGCCCATGCAACATTTGCATTCACAGAGAGGGAAAACAAAAAGAAGAACAAGATTTGATTAAGATTTAGACAAGAAAATACATACAATACAAGCAGTGTATCACATATGATCTAACACACACATACACACAGATTAGCGCCATGACTCACACTAATATCCTGACCCGGTTTAAGTCCAGCTGGGGCGAGAAAGGATGAGGAAAGTGTAAGAGGAGATTCCCCCTCTTCTGACGACGGCAACACTGATGACTCACACACCCGTATGACTAAGGGCTTTAACCCTGACATACACAACTAGCAACACAACGTGTGTGTAGGTGGAACGAGTTAATGACAATGATTGAGAGGCGACGACTTTGTGAAAGAGGAGAGGAATGAGGGACAGATTGGGTGATGGAGGGAGAGAAGGAAAAGGAAAGAGCGAGAAGGGAGAGATGGCTGCGCTGGCAGATGATGAGCACTGCAGGTTGGGAATCGCTGCTCGACTACAGCAAGGGTCCTTTAAAAGACTCCTGCCCCACACACACACACACACACGCTGCAGCAGCTTCTCCCTGACAGCAACCAGCGTGGTTTGTGTGTGCCTGCGTAGTCACACCGCAATGTCTTTCGCTGCTCTGCAAAGAGAGAGCGCGCGAAAGAGAGGGCGAGAGAGAGAGAGAGAGAGAGGGAGGGTGAGAGAGATAGCACAAAACTGACATTGACCTGAAAAAATGTGCTTTGGAAGTGAGCCAAAGCCTAACAAGATAAGCAGGAGGGGAGACATAGAGACAGAGATGGAGAGAGTGTCCCTGAATAAAGAAGCACTTCAAAGAAAACAAACCAAAGCCTCTTTTAGAAGTGTGTCATGGAGAAGAAAGGATGCTCACCAGAGGAGAGGAGCAGAAAGAGAGGGAGGATGTGAGAATTAAATGCAGAGACAGGAGGATAACGGAGACAGGGAAGGCAGAAAGACGTGGAGGACATGGAGGAGATGAAAGGAGCAGACGGTGGGAGCGCAAAGAAGTTTTACTGCATTACGAGCGCGATTTGGTTGGGATTTAGTCAGCTTTGTTTCTTCTTCTTCTTCGTCCATTGGCTAATGGTTTGGTCCATGGATGCTACATAACACACCTTCATGTCATTTGATGTTGTCGTCAATTCTCAGTTCGTACCTCCCGGTTATCAAAAGTAGGTCAAGCTCTGACGTCACTCTGGACGATTATCGGCTGATTAATTATTGTGTTCCCCCTCTCCCTCATCTATGTCTGTGGCTGATGTGAGCACTGGAATCTCACTGTCAGTCCTGCTGTAAAACACCATGATCTTGCATATTTCAAACTATTTATTATTGAGTGCTGTTGAAGTACCAAAGTTGCAATATTCATACTTGCTTCACACCCACTCTTAGCCTTTCAATCATGACGGACATTAGGTCACTGAGTAGAACCGATTCTAAATGGAAGAGTAATGTTCTGTCTGGTGTATAACAGAAGCAAACAGATGTTGCCAAGATATATCTTCAGCATTGGGTCATAAACTGACTTGCAAATAAGCTACAATCAGTAAATGTTTTTCTCTTTGTCATTAGTAGTAGATACACTGCAATCAATCATCTACACAACCAAAACCAACAACACAAAGAGAGACATATTTTTTGTAACTATCATATTTTACCAACATATCTGACTGCAAAAAATATAAACATAAACACAAACAGAAATTTGAATATACTTAAATGTATTCTTAAAGGTTTCACTAATTCTCACTTTAGGATATTGCATTTACATTTTTGCTTTTTTTTCATACAATAAATTCTTTGGACAACCTGATCTTTACTGAGAAGCCTCAGGGACAAAAAAAGATTTCTGAGTGCATGTATGCTATGTGAAACTTTAACTTGCCAAATGAAAAACTGAAACAAGCAGCGACTACAATAAGGTCTGAATAATTCATTTAAATTTAATTAAAACGCAACATGGAGTAGTGAAATATTCATGCAAAAATACCATTCCGAGTTATGCATTAAGATGCTGCTGTAAGTGCAAACCAACAAATACTATTCTGTGGACCATTTACAAAAAAAAAAAAGAAATTTTGCAATATCATTGAAGAATAATCACAATTAGATTTTTTTCTGAAATCTGCAGCCCGACAACAACAGAATGGATCTTCTAATGTGTTACTACAGTTAATATCACTGGGAGCAGAGTGAGTTAGCTGTTAGGAGCTGGTGGGCAGCAGAGTCCTGTATTTGGACGGAATTTTTTTTCAGAGAAAATGGAGCATAAAAAAAACAACTTTAAGTACATAAATGTAAGTACTTCAGCAAGGGAACGTTTGGGTAGCACTGGGAATTTGGAGTTACAGTTCCTTTACTCCAGAGTTGACATTTTACCCAAATTGTCAGACATTAAAGGGACAGAGAAATTCATTCCTGTTCTGCACTTGAGTTCGTTGCTGAAGTACTTGCACTTTGTAATCAATAACAGCCGCAGGCACTTTTTGATATCAAGGTTTACAGGGTTTCAAAGGTTACCATCAGGTTGCTGGCTACAACATGAAACATAAATGAAATGTTTCCAACTAAAGATAAAGATATTAACAAAGCAAGGGAACAACATTTTGATTCTGGGGTGCCTTAAATTACCTTTGGGGCTGTTAAAATCTGTCAGTCAAGAATCTCTCTGAGTTCCAGCCCTAGAGCTGTGTCTCAATTAGCCAAGACACAGTTTCCACACTGAGAACACTGTGCTCTGCACCCCTCTCCTTGAGGTCTTCTTTTCCTGCTATAGCTCCAGTATAAAGCTTTTATCATGTCTGTACTCTTTTCAGCTTCCAATGAGCTTGGTCTTTCTGTATAGAGATTTCAGTGTCTCTGCATTCTTCCTCTCCATGCACTCAGCCTATGGAAGGACACACATTGTTCAGACCTGACACAGAAATGTCTGGTACATCCCAAAGAACAGCTCAAGGGATCTTGCCTACTTTTTAAATACTCTTTCCTCTATGTTGTTGAAAGTTGTGTGCTTTTAAAACCTGCAGCTTTCCTATGAGGCTCAATGTGCCTCACAGTAGGAGGAGAAATACAGAAGGTGTGATTTTAAGGCCTTGTTCTGCTTACTCTGGACCTTCTATATGGTTGTTGATCCAGACAGGACATGGTTGTTAATATTTGCATATTTGCAGATTAAAACTAAGATATATAGCCTTTAACAAACCATGGCCAAGGAGAGACCACAAACTTGTTAATAAGCATTTTATAATGGGTGAATGTAAATACAATACAGCATGGTCTCCTATTACTTCTGCATCACCCTGTCTTTCTACCTATTAGGTAGAAAGACAGGGTGATGCAGAAGTAATAGGAGAGTAAAG